>JAYESA010000008.1:8634152-9159152 GCA_036927795.1 Iris macrosiphon | reverse complement strand
ACTTGAGCTGAGTGCCTAAACTCTCCTGCAAACTCCTCAAAAAATGAGAAGTGAAACGACTATCCTGATCCGAGACTATGCTGACGAGAACTCCATGTATCCTGACAATATGCCTCACATACATCTCTGCCAGCTTCTTCGTAGACAAACCCACCTTGAAAGGCAAAAAGTGGGCCGACTTGGTCAACCTATCAACGATGACCCAAATCGCGTCTTTCCCTCCTGGAGATCGTGGAAGTCCGGACCAAAAATCCATAGTAATGTGCTCCCACTTCCACTCTGGAATGGGTAATGGCTGAAGTAAACCTCCTGGCCTCTGCCTCTCTGCTTTCTCCTATTGGCACACTAAGCATCTGGATACAAACTGTGCCACTTCCCTCTTCATGCCATACCATCACACACTCTCTCTCATATCCCGATACATCTTATTGGCACCTAGATGCATAGAATACTGAGAGCGATGCGCTTCCTGCAATACCTCTTCACGCAGTTCCCCACTAGGCACACACAATCTAACTCCATGCCTCAAAGATCCATCCTCAGCAATGGTGAAATCATCCTCCAACCAATGGGCTTTCTAATTGGGCTAAAATCTAATAATTAATACATGTTGGTCCATGAGTCTAAACTAAACTAGTTAGGTCCACTAACACAAGTCCAAAATAAATAAATAACATCTAACAACAATTAAATAATACAACAAATAATTATTTATCATGCACAATATTTAATTAAATTAAAAATTACTAAAATATCCTTTTCTAGAAAATATGGTAGTGACAGTTTTCCCACACCCTGCAAGCAAACTGGTGGGTTATCAGTACATGAATGCACTGGTGGGAAGGCTTCTCACCCGCTCGACAAATCCAAACATGTTATATAGGTTCCGTGCACCATCTATTAAGTTATCTTTCTAGTCTTACCTTAGGATCAGTTTCCTGGCAATGGTGAAAAGCCTATCTCGTGGGGCAGTACGCCGTGCGATATAAAAAGGAACACAACGAGACTTACCAACTTACCATTTGTCCTTTCCTGTCTAAGAAAAACTAAGTTAATTCAATCACGAGCATATATAATGAAAACTAGGGGCAATTTCTTAAGCAAACAAAGTGTCGTGAGCGAGGTTCTGTCTCGGGTGCATGAGTTATACAGATTATCCAAAAGTGTTACAATGGATGTTTAAGTGTTCAATGGGTTGCTCAGGTTGCTCAATTTGTATAGATGACTTATACTCGTATCGTTCAGGTGTTTCAGCTTATTGGATGAGATGCAATGACTTGCACGCAGATTGCCGCTAAGCGATGATGACTTATCTATATGAACATGAGGTCACTGGCTTAGCCATAAAGGATTAATTTATAGTCTCGTGACAGAATAGGTTGTAACGCTTTATACGAGACAGGCACTTCAAGGCGAACATGTGATACAGAAGAGCCATTGCACTCCATCCCGTCGAATCAAACGACTATTATTGTGGGTAGACGGATAGTCCAAGGTAGTATGCTCTACCAAGGCCCGAATCCCATCTATTGCCCTGCCCCAAAGACGACGTCGCATACCGGGACCGAAATTGGCACGCAATACACCAATCATCCTTCTAGGACGGTACGATCCCTGTGCCCTGATGATCGTCCGAGGAAGCAGATACCTCGTGCATGAGTTTTCCGTGACCATGCAAGTCTTGGGTCATTCCAGATTAACTACATGACATGATAATTCTTGATTCTTTTTTTGAACGAGCATTGCTCCATGAGATGTGATTCATTACTTTACTTAACACGATTCACGTTCAGTGTTTAACTTGACTTTGATGCAGTCTCCTGGTTCGGGGACTGCCTTGGCGATATAATGGTCCCGGATACTTGCAGGTTCATATTGCACAAAAGGACTATTTGATAGTCTTCTGGCTAACTAGATGCATGCACGATACAGATAGTTTTACTTGATTGTGGCATAGATTATGCGACAAGCATTAAAATAAGGCAATAAGTACAAACTATAAGTAAGCAGGCAAGCATACATTCATATGAAACATAAGCATTTAAGTTGGCTCAGGCCTATGGGTAAAGCGATAAGTAAAATTGTAAAGGGATATATACATAGTCTATGGCGTACAGTGTAGCAAGTGAAGCAGTGCACTATGAAGAGTATACAATGATCCACTCGAGGCATAGCGGGGTCTAGTTGCACAAGGCAAAAGTAGCATGCGAGGGTCCATTTATAAGCGAAGTTTTATTTTTATGTTCTAACACAAGCAATACAAGTTGGGATTATTCCCTTAGCTAGGTGCGTTGGATTCTTTATTAGCATGCAAGGGGTGATTCACCTAGCGACTAGCATGTATCGTCCATATTTTAAGTGTGCCGGCTAAGCAAAGATATGTTCATCGTAGCCATCCACCTTAGCGATGATTTGCTTCGGTCGAGCGATACTCCGAGCGAGCATTTAAAAGTCTAAGTTCAAACTCCTAAAGGACCAAGTCTGTAAATCCTTTCCCTCAAATGAGTTTTCTTGCTGAGTAAAGCGGATCGCATCGTTGCACTTGTACCATTTTAATCGGCTGTCCGCATGAACGGAATAGGTCGTTATACTATCAGGCATATAAGGCTCCTCGATACCATGGCAACTTATAAGACCGTAAAATAATGCTATTGGTTGTAACAGACGGCTACTCCGTCGTAGATTTTGATATGGATGCCATACTATCTGTAACATAATTTAGTAAATTAGTATGACCCAAAAGAATCTAACAAAAAATATGCGCTATTTTCACCTATTCTACCGTCATATCTTCAATTGAGTTGCGTATGGTGGCCAATATTTTTGCACGTTTGGCATCAGCCAAAGTTGGCTTCCATCGACACATTCTAGGAAGCTTCTTGTCATAGCATCGATTAACCTCAGCCTACTTTAGCATCAAAAAGTGCTCGTATATCCATGCTTGTAAATATATTAGAATAGTCAACAATTTAACAATAAAATATCGTATTATGTATAAAACTGGACAAAAATATTTCTATGCCTGGAGTAGAGTCTGGCATCCTGCTATTATCTTCGTACTGATGCGGGATGCTACACCAAGATCGCGGTAAAGATATGCTAGTATACCGTTTTTCCAAGAAATTTTATCCACGGTATCCATGTGGAGAAAATTCAATAGATATCTGGCATGAATAGAAGTTTTGGACTTGTCCGGAATCCTGACGGGTCCTAAGACGAAAAGCATGTATGCACGGGCCACCATATCGACAATTTTCCCTTCGGCCTCCATGTCTTTGAATGTCTCCTCTAAATATTTTAAAGGAAGACCATATGACTTCTTGAAATCTTGAAAGGTTCTAAAACTACTATCCTTAACTCCAAGAGAATCTGATACAAAGTCTATGACGTGTTTGTGCCACAATAAGTCCTTCTAAACAAATATATCATTCATCATGACCCGACCTTGGACATTGAAACCCAATATGTGATTGACGTCGTCCAAAGTAATCGTCATCTCCCCTGTTGGGAGATGGAAAGTGTTGGTCTTTGGATGCCAGCGCTCTACGAATGCTGATATAAGCGTATTGTCCACCGTATGGTACGCGTACAAGGCTAAATTGTACAAACAGATAGGAAGTTCCTGACAGCTTTCCTTAATCGTTCAAACTTTCAGCTACTGCACTTCTTTCCGTGATTCACGACCGTCGTGAACATACGATATGTCCTCTGAAAAGTTAACAATCAGAGAAAATTAGCTTCTTGGAATATATAGTAATATAAATAAAAACTTTATTTTTCATTACGTAGTGTACATACCAGCTCTTTCCATATTTAAATGCAATATGCTTGTCGAACGACAATAATATAGAGCAACCTTTTAGACGAGTCGAAATTGGAATAAATCGGTTGCTGAGAAGGTCCTGAACCATCATCTGGCCAGGTTCGAGCAGTAGGCATGTCTTCATTGGAGGAGGAAGCAGACAGAGGAGTAGTAGGAGCCACGTATTTATCGGAAGAGGAAGAAGACGAAGGAGTAGGAGAAGCTGGTTTCTTCGAACGAGACTTGTGCGGCAGTACAGTGACTGGTTCAGCTTCGAGGATTATGAGTGGTCTCTCAACCACACGGTCTACATTGCGTTCCTTGCGTGCCGATACTATGGGTAATTTTCTTTTCACAGCTACTGATTTTCGAAAAAAGAAATAAATAATTTCAGATATACAGATAAATAATTGAGAATGTAAAAAAATTCTGCATTCCAATTTATATGCAGAACTGTAGAAAATTCTAAGGTCTATATATATACAAGACTGCAGTCTTTCCTACAATCCTATATGTACAATATGACTGTAGTCTTTCCTACAATCCTAAATATGCAATAGAACTGTAGGTTTTTCTACATATTTTTCTACAGTCTTATACATACTATAGGACTGTAGAATTTGCCTACAATACTGTAGGTTTGAAGTCCGACTATCGACGTTGTTCGATTTTTTGAAACCCTAAGTTTGATTTTTAGAGTTCATCAGTTCGTATATCAACCCTAAACTAGTTCTAAATTAATTTATCTAACTATTTTAGGCATTAGCAATAATTCATGAAAATAAAATCAAATTTATACATAAATAAAATTAAAATCCTAATGGAGGAAGAATATTGGATACATACATAGATTTTGAAGAAGGTTTGGATGCCATTGCTTGGAATCGAGACCCTAATGGAGGAGTTGGAGAGAAAGGGAGAAGGAAATTTGAATAAGGAAAGAGAGAAAGAGGTTTGAAAATTAGAAGAAAGAGAATAGAAATTTAGAATGAAGGATTTTGAAAAAGTTTGGAAAGATTATGCTGTCCTGAGTAAATTTTAAGCTGTCATCAGTAAAAATTATAAAAGTCTAAACTGTTCTGAAGTAATGAACTATTATAAACAAACTATGGAGAGCTAAGAGCAATTCTAAACTCAGGAGACTCGGACTTGAAAGTAACATCTGAACTAGTTCCAGAGTGTCATTTTGTATTGACTCGGTCCAATGTAGTAGTCGTTGCCAAGTACAGTCACACCTCATCGAGTCCAGTTGTAGATGTCAGACCAAGAGAAGAGCACTTCTCCTTACCATAAAATGTTGATCATGAATTTCATACCTCTTTCATCTGAAACTGAACCTCCATACCGAGAATGTTTTATTCCATAATGTAACTCGGAGAAGACTTCAAATCTTGACAACCCCTTTCTGCTAGGACAACCTCTAGGTTCAGCGTGATCTCACCAAACATCGTGGTCATGGATGATCCCTCAGGACTGACTCACAATAAGGATCAAGAGACAACCAAAATAAATTTCGGATAGGATAACCCAACTCTCGAGACCGGCTCTGCTAACGTGGCATGTTAAATAACATTATGTGATATCTAACATGACAAACAATGATGGAGCTAGGAATTATTCGAAGACGGAACTGAAACAAAAAAATATCATGAAAAGAAATAAATTTCTTAGCATATTTGTGTTTATACAACATATTTTCCTTGCATATTGTTTGTTAAAACAAATTATTTTCAATATTGCTACTACTGAGATTCAAACTCAGCCCTCCACAACACCATACATAACTCTAACCACTACACCAAAGCAATTTCTTGTTACCTAGTAAAAGTTAGTTGTTTTAGTTTTAGGCCGGACTACAGCCAGGGTCAGCTCAGCTTATGTTCCGCCACTAATGACAAATTTTAATCCAAAAATTTAATTACCCCAAAATTTTAATATTAATATTAATATTAATTTTATTTTAATGTTAATTTCAATGTTAATATTAATTTTACTGTTAATTTAAAATTTAAAATTTGTAATGTCCTATGTCACATTAACAGCCACGTCAGTTGTCACATAAGAAGAAATTGTTTGGAGGAACATTTTGAAGGGACCAGGCATCTGTCACCACATATAAGTACGTCATCCTTTATACCAGAAAGAGACTTCAGGATGTGCTTAATAGCTCCCCAACAATCATTCTACCTGGTCTTCCATTCTCGTACAATTTCAAATTCTGCCATCTATATAGCCTAAGATGCCCAGATCACCTGGATCATTATCCATCCACCAGCACTTCCTACAGCACCTTGAGTACAAAAAACGGTTATGAGCGACTCTCCTTTAGGTAGGCATTTCACCGATGACCTTGAATCCCGAGCTGTAGGTCACGTGACCTGCAGCGAAAAGGTGGCTGACTGGCTTTCTCCTGGAGCAGATCAGCTCGTCGAATTCGTCGATCGAATCCCCGGAAAGTCGAATGAAAATAGGTGGTCGGGTTCTCTTTTAACAACCCTATTTATATTTTGATTTCGCGATTATCTGACCTACTACTCGATTTAGAAACTGAAAATATTTTGTAAAACAATGTTTGAAGCGACAGAAGTGATTAATCATGAAAAACCTCCATTCCATTATAAAGGGGGCTAGAAGCAGAAACAATCGTGCTACAAGTCTTGTAACTCAGGGATTACCGCTCCGTGGGCGACTTAACAGTCGCCTTCCTTCCGTTTTCTTTGTTGTAGGATCCAATTCATTACATGGAAAGACAGCCAGGGGCCTTGTGCAGTAAACCCCCTACGGGCGGTCCTCCATCGTCGTCAAGTAGTAAATAGTCAAGTCGTCCCCGCAAAACTTTCGGAAAGAGGAGTAGTCTTGTGCATAAGCATAGCATTTATGGTCGAACCACCGAACCACACATCTTTTTTTGGTGGAAGGGCTTGCGGATGCAGCAGGTCTTGCCTTTCAAAGGGAAACTTAGGATTTTTTAGTGTAGTCTTTGTCTCTTTCTTTAGCCAACTGGCTTTGCTTTTAAGCCATGGATGGTTCGTTTTTCATGTAAAATAAAAAAACAATGAATTTGTGTTCATGCACCTATCTTGTACATCATCCCTCAAGAAGAATGACCTATCTAAGATATACTCAAATGTATCAATTGACTTGATAATGCATGATTTATTTAGCTCCTCACATGGTCGTACTAATTTTTTAATACAGATTACTGACCTGCAGTATCTACAAGGATAATGATTTCATTTTACCAACTCTTTTCTTTTTATTTTGCAAAAAGAGCCAACTCATTTGCTACCAAATTTAGTTCAAATATGCACCTATATAAAAGAGGAAGAAGCTCATGTTTATGTAGGGCATTAGCCCTTAATATGGGCCCTAAATAAAGGAGTTGGTGAAATTTGTGTCATATGTGTACCAACTCTGAGATTTGAATATGCTTCTCTTGATTGTCCTTACTGACAACTTAAGTAACTACTCTCCTTAAGAAATGATTCTTCTTCAAGGTAGTACCATCTTTGATGGGTAGATCATGAAACACATGAGCTATAAATATGTCCGTAATGAGTGTTAAATATTGACGAAGCAGCACAAGAATTAATAAAATCAAGTGTGATTCTTAATATTATAGCTTAACAATGAGGATCAAGATGGTGAGCATCATCAAGGGTTTCATGATATTCATATGTGCTCTATTGGGGCTGTTTACCCGTGCCACCGCCGATCTGAAATTGGGTTTCTACGACAAGAGTTGCCCGAAGGCCGAGAAGATAGTCTCCGACTATGTCGAGAAGCACATCCCGAATGCACCCTCTCTGGCAGCCACGCTACTCAGGATGCACTTCCACGACTGCTTCGTCAGGGTAAGCGTAACGGAGACGCATTTACCTTTTTCTTTACCTGTAGGTATATATGTGATCAATGTTAAGTATAGCTAAAGACGAGTTTCTCAGGGTTGCGATGCTTCTATTCTGCTCGACTCGACTAGCAACAACCAGGCAGAAAAAGCGTCTCCCCCAGACTTGACCGTCAGGGGGTTTGGTTTCATCGACGGCGTCAAGAGCCTGCTCGAAAAAGAATGCCCTGCTGTTGTTTCTTGTGCAGACATCATTTCCCTAGTAGCAAGAGATTCAATAGCAGTAACAGTAAGTAATATCCAGAAAATATTTAAGAGTACTACTACATTTGGTTCTATGATTTCTTGTTATCAGCCCTGTATTTTGATATGATAGGGAGGTCCATTTTGGAATGTCCCTACCGGTCGTAGGGATGGACTGATCTCGAGCTCATCGGAGGCCTCGGCTAATATTCCTGCCCCAACATTCAATTTTAGCGCTCTTACAAACGCTTTTGCAAGTAAAGGATTGAACGTCACCGATCTAATTTTATTGTCAGGTAAGTTACTGATTGATAATTAACCATTGCTACTTCTTTGTGTATATATTATGTACATGTTGCATAAACTTTTAAGATTTTATTTGTACTATGTATAACTGTTTAGGAGCCCACACCATCGGCGTCTCTCATTGTTCTTCGTTCAGTAATCGCCTATACAACTTCACTGGAAAAGGGGACCAAGACCCTGCTCTGGACAGGTTCTACGCGGCTAACTTGAAGAAGTTCAAGTGCAAAAATCCGAACGACAACACCACCATAGTTGAAATGGATCCGGGAAGCTTTAGGACTTTCGACTTGGGGTACTACAAGCTTCTACTGAAGAGACGAGGTCTCTTCCAATCCGATGCGGCCCTCACCACCGACCCTCCCACGAAGGCAGCTATAACGAAGCTGCTCGATAGTCCTGTCGAGGTGTTCTTCAAGGGCTTTGCCGTCTCTATGGAGAAGATGGGCAGGATTCAGGTGAAGACTGGGTCTGCAGGTGAGATCAGGAAGCATTGTGCTGTGGTGAATAGCTGAAAAATGTGTTTCTCATGCTTTGTGCTTTTTGTGCGTGATTAAATAAAACATGTTGAATATTGTGTTACTGATCAATCTCTTGCAGATATTTTCATATTCTGTAAACACCGCGAAATAAGATTTAGTTTTTTTTTTTTGGCAAAATCAAGCTTTTCATTTCTTTCCGATTTTTCAAGAAAGCGTGCATGCATGCATGCATCTACTAGTTGTTCCATCTCCATCGCTTCTAGTTCACTTTCTTATCAATGTGTATATATAGTAACAATTGGGTGCTTTGGCAGATGGTAAATTTTAAGAGGACAATAAAGATGTCATGAAGAGAGAAGAGTCAGTATTACTTATTCTTTTTTTTTCTACCTAACATAACTTTGTCAAGATGTCATGTAGCTCAAATAGCTCATGCTTGTCCTAACTAAGCACAATAAATTTTAAGGTGACATGTCTCTTCTTGATTTGAGTTTCTAGTGGAAGATTTAATTGATCATTGGTTAAGTTTGATATAAATTGAACACAAATCATTTACAAACCTAAAGTAGCAGATCATAAATAAACAACATTAGGCTTTCTCCTCTTACTTGTCTTCCACTCTCTCTAAACTGACCAACCTCCTATTGAAATATTGATTTGTAAGAATTGGGTGTTTTGGCAGACAATAAATTTTAAGAGGACAGTAAGTTTCGTGTTAGCATCAACATGGATCAGTAGGATCATGGAGCAGTTGAAACAATTAATGGAATCAGCGATGTCGATGAAATATGGTGACTGTCGGTGCATAGAAATGTAATGAGTAGTGTGATACAATAATAGAAACTGATGAGGAATTATGATGACTGTGGTCAATTAGTGTGAGATCACTGTCATACTAATCACAACTCATATGCAATGCTATAACTTGAGTTTCATGGGAAGAAAGACAGAAGAGTCTCAGTAAAGTTTTGCTCATTTTTTCTACCTAAACATATCTTTGTCAAGATGTCATGCACTGAGTTGCCTAAATTCAAACTCTTCCACAATCAAACAGCTCATGCGTTGTCCCAATTAAGCACATAAATAACCATTTTCTTTACTTCAAAGGTGAGATGTCTCTTCTTGATTTGGTTTTCTACTTGAAGATTTAATTAATTGATCATTGGTTAAGTTTGATATAAATTGAACACAAATCATTTACAAACCTCAAGTAGCGGATCATAAATAAACAACATAGGCCATTCTCCTCTTACTTGTCTTTCACTCTCTCTAAAATGACGAACCTTTTGACATTGATTTCTAACAAGTAAAACCTTATGTTTGTACCTTTAAAGTCTGGTTAATGAAACATTGAAGCATCATCGAGCCTAGAGTTTCTGATGCCATTTCCTTGTCCATGTACACAATATTAAACATCGAACTAACCAAACTAAACAAGTACACGGGTTGACATGGTGATCACAACCATTTGATGTCAGACGTATAAACTTTTCGACTCCGGTTCAATGAGAAGGGCAAGGGCACACTTGATGTTGGTGTTTTTGCCTTTGGACTAGTAAAGATAGTTCCACATTGGCTACACCACAAAGTGGGTATCTTAATATAATACTTTGTATGAGTTGAGGTGTGCACATGGGGTGTGGTGGGGCACATGGGTGCCATGTGGGGGTATTTTTCTAGGAGAAAAAAAGATTAACTTCTCATGAAAGCATTTATGCTTTTTGTCATGCTCTTGAAATTATTTCCATAATAGCTAGGGGCTTAGCGACTCGGGCTCGGGTTCAAGGGCGCAAAATGACACTTTGTTGGGCACTTTGCACTTTGCACCGTCGCAAGACGATTGTGCGCTGTTGTTGTGCTTGTGCTGGACGGGCGCTGAGCGGGTGCTGAATGGGCGCGAGCGGACTATGCATTGGGCTGCGATTGTGGGAAATCAATTTTGTATATTGGTTTTTTAGTCCCACAACAGAAAAAAGAGGAGGATGGGCTTCCATCATTCCCTATATAAAGAGTCCTCTAGCCTCCTTTTGAGACAGACCAAAAAGTTGAGAAAGAAGAGTCCAAAGGATCCGTTTGAGTCACACAAAGAGGTGACTACGAGCGTTTCAGAAGTTCTCTTATGAACTTGCAAGCTCCTGGGAGTAGATCGTCGATTGAGGACGAATCTTGCTTTGAGCAACGATGGTCTTCACCGCCCCAGCAAGAATAATTTTTTATTCTGTCTTTTTCTCATTTTTCTTCTTGGTTCCTTCTGTCTGATTGCAACTGCATTTTGCAAGGAAGAACGAATGTAGTTTTTATTTTATTGTAACTCTGTTCTGTCCGTCTACAACTGCGATTGCAAGAAAGAATGAGAAGTTTGGTTAATTCTGATTCTTTTGTACCTATGACATTGTGAGCTGACCTAGCAATTAGGCAGACGAACCTGTACTGAGTGAAAGAACCTGTGTGACCGACTTTAGCATATTGCTTGAATAAGCCATAGAACTGGGGTAGCCAGACTTAGAGTTAGACTGAGAATGATAATGTATGCTATGTTTGACCCAAATGGATGGACGCTAGTCGGTTGATCGGATAGATCATACTTAACGGTAGTGCAGATACTTGATTTTGAGTTGGAATGAAAAATGATATGGAATTTGATTGACCCTGTCGGAGTATCCTTGTGATTTGTAAAATGAGAAACCTTGAGATTTTTGCAAAGTAGCTTGTCCGATTTCACTATCTCTAAGTTTTGTTGAATGCATATGTTTGAGGGACGCCTTGAACGTGTGCAAGATCCCAGACTAAATGATATGTGAAACTCGAGTGCACAGACTTCGCTATCGCTAAGTTGGTGACATGCATGTGTTTGAAGGACGCTTCGAATATGTGCACGATCCAGACTCGCGATATGCTGATCTCGAATGCTAGTGCAAGTGAATATCTGTATGGACAAGTATAACGACTTGTATAAGTTTCCCTCAGCCTTAGATCATCATTCATGATGGATTGAAATGTACCCCGTGTTAAGCAACACGTTCCGCGCTAAAGCGCAATGAGACCAACCCAACCTACACATGACACGGTATAAGAAACACGTAAAAGATTGTGTTCGAACGGATCTAGTGGTACCAATTGCTACGCTTGGGATAAATTTGATAGTGCGTTAGAATGGCTTTCCCTCAGGAAGTCTCGAGGACGAGACTTTTTCTGAGTGGTGTATAATGTATTGACCCATTTCGCTCAATAGGACTGCCGATTCAAACGGCAAAAGTGCAAATGACCCGACCCGCTTTGCTCAGCGAGAATACTCGTTTCAGGCAAAGGATTGCCAGACTTGGCCCTTCAAGAGTTTTGGCTTGGACTTTCAGAGGCTCGATCAGGGTATCGCTCGACCGAGGTGAATCATCGCTAAGGTGGATGACTACGATAAACTTGTCTTTGCTTAGCCAGCACACTTAAAATATGGACGATACATGCTAGTCACTAGGTGAATCACCCCTGAATGCTAATAAATAATACAACGCACCTAGCTAAGGGAATAATCCCAACTTGTATTGCTTGTGTTAGAACATGAAAATAAAACTTTGCTTATATATGGACGTCGCATGCTACCTCTGTCTTGTGCAACTAGACCCGCTATGCCTCAAGTATAATATTATACTCTTCGTAGAACACTGCTTTACTTGCTACACTGCACGCCCATAGACTATGTCGCTCGGTATGTCCCTTTACGGTTTTACTTCTCGCTTACCCTTAGACCCGTGCCAAAGTAAATACTTATATTCTATGTGAATGCAATGCTTGCATGCTTATATGCTAACTTGTATTTGTTGCCTCATTTTAATGCTTGTTGCATAAACTATGCCACGATTGTGTAATACTATCTAAGTCATTCATTCATCTAGTTCTCCTCGGAAGACTATCTAATAGTAGTTTTGTGCAAGTATGAACCTGAAAGTATCCGGGACCGTTAGGTCGCCAAGGCAGTTCCTGAACCAAGCATGTCAATGAATCCAAGAATCACAGCTCGTGGAGCATACTCGTACTGAACATGAATCCAAGAATCCAAGAATCAACATATCATGTCATAAATCCCGTGAATCTGAAACCTTAGAGACATGCATGGTCACGGACAACTCGTGCACGAGGTAATAACATGGATTCCTCGGACGATCATCGGGGCACCGGGGTCGTACCGTCCTAGGAGGAATATGGGTATTGCGTGACCAAATTGGTAGGATGCTTTCGCGGTTTGGGGCTACATCATTCCACTAATGTAGCCACTTGGCACGCTTTTACTGTTTCAGAGAGAGGCTTGAGTGATTTGTAATCTCGGCCTAGCGTCGCCTGTAACACTTGTTCAATATCAATAAAGAGTTTCTTTACTTCAATTCTTGTGTTATTCAATGCTTCCGCTATTGATGACTCTGTAAACTTGTTACCAATCGCCTATGCGTTTATTATTCTGCTGCACTCAAAAAAATTTGTGCGACCCTGTGGCTTAGACCTCTTACCGCCTGTTTATATCATGGCCTTGCACGGGCGCGACTTACACTGGTGCGTCATCACGCCCAGATGGGTCAAGCGATCGTCCCGTGGGAGCGCTGGCACGGTGATTCGTGCCTGGCGGGGACGGCCGATTAGCTTGCGGGAGATCGAGGCGTGACACATGATACGATACCCTACACTAAACAAGGACAAGGAATGCCATATCACATCCAAATAGAATTACGTCCCTTGATCATGGTTAAGCTAAAGTTTCTGCATCATAGTTTCGGTTCATAGGCAATCATAACACTGCAACGTAACCCAACAACCAAACAAGGACATGGGTTGAACCATCATGCCACGACAATCCATGTTGCTAGTTCTACTTGACAGAAGACACAATACACAACCAGGTATAAAATATGGTATACTATAATATAGCTTCAGATGATGGCTTATTGTGACATAACAGCGTAACCCAATAACCAAACAAGGACATGAGTTAAAATTTTATGCCACAGTAGTCCACTTCACTAACTGTAAGCAAATTAAACAGCTAATCATGTACTATGACTTTATATATGACATCTGGGTTATCTCAGTAATACAATATATTGGTATCATCAGATCTTGCTATGATCGATCAGGGCTATCTAAACCAGTAATAATACACGAGCAAGATTTTCTTATTGCACTAGTCCCCCGTAGGGCTACTACCCTAATCACGATTAGTAACAGTCCCAGATTTTCTGTAGGAAAATACTGGCTCGAAATAAATAGTAATTAATCAGATACTGTACTCTACTAGTACATATGATATACAGTATCTGTGGTGGTCAGCCTTACACCCCCAATTTATTATAAGTGGTCGTCATGCATGATCTCGAGATACCGTTCCTTTCCTATGCTTTACAGGTTTAATTGCCTAGTTAAACCTAGGTTAACTGGAATCTCATGCCGTGGTCACACGAATATCCATCCTTAGATGTCGTATGTTTAAGTACGGGCACGCTTGATACGAGTCCACATTGTACTCAAGAGACCAAATCTTGATTCACCCAAGTGTGATGCAACAATCAATACTATCTAGACACGGCTAGGTCAATGTCCAATTACTACATCCATGCATGGAAGTAATCATTAATTAAAATAATCAGGTCAGGAACACGATCAAATAGATATGGACTAATTGCACATAGATATATCAGGTAGCATTCTCGATGCATTAAAGGTGTATCAGCACGGATAAATAATCAGGTCAGGAACACGATCAAATATTATGGACTAGTTGTTCAAGACATGGTAATCAAGTACAAGTCACTTGTTCGGGTAATCTAGTCAAGTAGTCATATGAATGGTCACATTGTTATATCGCTAGATGAGAACAAGGGTAGTGCGAGAACCCCTTTGGATCAGACCCATAACCCTTAAACCAAACAAGGACTGGGATTACAGATCATCACTTTGTTGCGACAACTTTTTATCGAAGTTGTAAATACTTCTTTTCGTTCTTCTTTTACGACGCTATATTTTTACAGTCACACTTTTTTTATGACGTTTTTTGCTTTATTTTTTAATTTATGTTTCCTTTAAATTATTTTCCACTTAAAAAAAAAATCTTCTTTTTTGTTTTTTATTTTTTGAAATAAATTGTTTTTATTTTTTATTTTTTCTTTTAAAAACTCTTTTATTTTTGTCCTTCTTTTCTCCCTTTTTTTTAGTTTTATGCTTTTTTAAAGTTTTTTCTTTTCTCATTTTTTTTCTGTTTAGTTTTTTTTAAAACAACAATTTTTAAAAAAAATTGTTTTCATGTTTAAAAGTAATCATTTTTAGTTTTTTTTTTCAAAATTTATTTTTCCTTTTGGTTTGGCTATTTCATATCAATGTGAGTTTGGGTTAGCTAGGTTCGATCAGATAGTAAAAAATAATTTATGAGTACAAAAATTATAATTTTAATAGGATTTGAACCACGTTCTCTTGAATACTAACATATCACCATAACCAACTATGCTATAAAAAGTCACAAACAAAGCGTAACAAATATTAAATATATTTAATCATAAATCAATGAAAATTAGAATATTTTATTTGAACTATATATTTGTGGTAATATTTATATCTTCACCAAACGTGGGAATATATACATTATAAAAAGTCACAAACAAAAAATAAATATATTTAATCATCAATCAATGTTATTTTATATGAATTATATATTTACGAAATATTTATATCTTTAATAAACATGAGAATATATATTTTTAGGAAATTTAATTCCAAGGAATTTGATTTCCGTAAATATAGAATTTTTTATTTTCGGCTATATAGTATTCCGCGTACCAAATGTCTCCTAACTAATATCTATCTTCCCCCCTCTTGGCTTGGAAGGAGCAATCCCAACCCATTTTCATGATCTCTCTTGTCCTCCTCTCATCTCAAAACTCAAATTTTCTGCCTTGAAGCACACATTATTTAGAGCTTGTTACAAAATTAGATGTTAGCGAATTACTGTTTTCGGGAAAGGTGTATTGATAATTTCACTCAAATCCTTTGTCGAGGTTTGTATGTTGGTTTGGACATTAAAACTTTCGGATGCTTAAATCCTATTTTACATTTAGAATTAGCCCTTTTTTTATTGTGTCACAAGTTCTGAGTTCAATTTCCTTTTGGACCTTCTTCTCATGTATTCCTAAACTTGACTAATTATTTTATGCTAATACCTCTTCCTGAGTCTTATGAATGTTAAACTTTGGTTACTAGTGTCCAGATACCAATTACTTGTTTATAGGGTATTACGTTGACCGTGGCTACTATTCTGTTGAAACTGTTACGAAAAGAATAACCTTGTGCTTAAAGTTTGACATCATTTTCTTCCTCATGTTGATAGTCATCTTGTTACATATTTACTTCATCAATACAATAGTGACTTTATTATTTGGGTCATGGATTATTTTTGTTTCCTGTTTTTGTATACTTTTTGTTAAATATCGGGTTAAAGAAGTCATTGTTGTATACAAGATATATTTGTAATAATCGGATTGATCCAAATTGATAACTTGATTTCCCTATCAGTGTCGGTCGGTCGTTCTGCAAGAAGTTTTTCTCTTAGTTCTTTCTTGATATGATCTACAAGAAAATATGGGTTTTTCAATACTTTAGGCTTAAGTTGTTCTATTGCTATGCCCACAGCTCCATCTTTGCATAGAAGGTTCTAACAGGATATATTTGAAATCCTTTTTAAGTTCCAAAGGGACTTTGGTTAGTGGTACTGCTTTGGACTTGGTTAGTGAATTAATTGATCAACATGGATTGACTTGCAAAGGTGTTATATTATGTTGTATGCATAACACCGACACTAACAGAGCAACTAGGACAACACCTCAAAGTTAGTCGGAGACAGAAAAATTGGAGGCATAATTAAGAGCCAATTTAGTTGTTGACCACTGTGATGTTAAAACACAAAGTATAGGCTTTATAGCCCATAGAGGTGTAACTATATAACAGTGAATTTTACATTGCACACAACCAAATACTGCAGTAGCTTATTTGTAGAGGTGAGTGATCGATCGGCCGAAAATTCTTTCCACCAATTTGTGTTCTTGGTGTCCTGGTTCTAATTTTTGTTCAAAGTTGGAATCTTGACAGATGACTTGGCACTTTCTTCAGTTACATGCACATTTGTTTCTTGATAGGCCAATATTTGAGGTTAGAGGTAAACTATTGGGGTTAGAAGTAAATATGTCAGACAAAGTTGTTTGACAAGGTTTAATTGGATTTTCTTTTCACTCAGATGTCATGTGATAATATCCTTCTTTCTTTGCAGTAAAAACATTCGCAGTTTTTGTATCCATGTTCTACTTCAATGCCTTATAATGTTTGATTATCTTAAGGTATACTGTTTAGTGCAAGGAACATGCCCGGCGTCCTTTAGTATTTAATGTTAAAGTTTCTTTTTAAAGTTCCCTTAACTATGTCATTAGTGGCACCTAGAGGACTGGAGAACTGAAAGTCCAGGTGTTGAAACTCCAGGTTTCAAAGTTGGCACCTGGAAACCTGGAGGACTGAAAGAAATTCCAGGATTTAATGTTTACTTTTTCAAAGAAATTCATTTTCTTAAAAATACAGTGTTGAAACTCCAGGTGCGCACCTGGAGGACTGAACGAAACAAGAAGGCATAGTTGTCGAACATATGAATACATGAGTGCGTAGTTCTTGTTAAACTTAATATATTCCATTCATAACCTACTGTTTCATGTTTCTCTACTCTTTTTTTTTTTTTAAGTGCATCTTGCTAGAACCTTCTGTTTGATCAATCATTGAAGTACATAGGAATTTCAGGTGCACCATTCAGAAAGTTTGCATCCATGAGGGATGAGTGGGCCGTCAAGAACATATACATAAGTCCAGGTTGGTTTTGTGTTTCATGTCTAAAGTTCATCGCTGTGACTGCGATGCAGATAAAACTAAAGCTTGATGTCTTTTTGATGATCTCTGAGCAGGCCATGTCCAATTTATGGGTGGTGGTTCAAATGATATCAGTAAACCTCTACTACTGGAACTAGGCATCCAGGCCTAGACCATCTCTTTGCCATAGCTTTAGCGGGTTTTTTCCGTGGAAGTATGTTACCTTGCAATGGAGGTCATTTTTCTGAGAGAAGCTGATCAAAATTTTAGGATAAAAGGATTTCTTGTTGTTGCAGGGAGTGTAAATGGCTGTAATATACGAGTGATACACAATTTCTATTGTGAAGTGAAATTATTTCTGTGTGCTATCTAAATATCAAATGTCTGATTCTTCACTCCCTATTGGAATTCAGCTGCTTAAGGGACAATTATCCATAATTGAGGTGAGGATAAACAATTTCTTTACTAGATACTAATTTTTTTTTTTTTTTTGCAACATTTACAAATGATGCCTTATATGTGCATTTTACAGGTTTCAGTTCCTGTAGAAGCTCTCCAACCATTCTGGACAGAAGGTTATCGAAACGCTTGGGGTTTGAAGCTTCACTCTTCATCATCTGCTGAGGACCTTCTCAAGGTTTTTCATCTTCAAGAAATCAATATTTCATAAGTTCAATACAAATATTCAACGATAGAGAAAGTTAGGACTTGAGTAGAACTGGGTAAATTCAGCAAACTCAGACATATTTTTGTTCATCTTCTCTTCTTTTTTATTTAGCTTCAAAGAGAACTAGGTTGAAATCTAGCATTAAAACAATAAGTAGGAATGCATACTATATAAAATAGGAATGATAAAGTAAATACTAATATATATTTCAGTATCCAAATTAAAAATAAATTTGAATAAATATTTGCTAGGTAATGAGGCAACTGTTCTCTAAGCTAGAGCTAAAAATCGAACAAGGAGTGCCATATGAATGATAATGTAAATTTTAAATTAGTCCAACATTATAATCAACTTCCAAGGAAATGGACAAAAAAATTTATGTAGGGTTGAAATCTATCAAAGTATTGCCACAACTATAAGATCTTGAAATTGACACTAATTTAGGTAAGCACATCAACGTAGTGTCATTTGCTGGTTGACTGCTGGGTACTATTTTGGTGTGAGATATTTGTCAATGTACTTCTTTGGTTGAGTGCTTAAAATAAAAATGCATCTTTCTTTTAACAACTTAGGTTCCTGTTTTCATGTAGTGTCATCTGCTAATATATGATCTTCTCTCCATATCACGGTGCTAATAAGAAGCCAACCTGATGCAACAGAACCCAAAATCCTTTGGAAGGCTCCAGTTGAATGAAACTTGGTTTTATCTAAATTATAAATGCACTAGACCAAAACTATAGCATCCATTTCAAGTCTATATTCTTTTATAATGCATAGTTCATTATGTAGACTTTCTTAGTAAGTTTCTCTTTCTCTGTTCTATTTGGTGGTTTCTCTATCTTTGTTCTTGCTAACAAGTGTCCAGTTTGTTGTCATAATTGCAATTGTAAGGCCTGCCTGAGAATAACTAATATTCCCAAGGTCTGATATTTAACTATACTTTTCCTCCGTACACTGATCTCTATTGAATTTATCTGATAACATATTCTGTATTTGTTCCTTAGCATGAAAAAAAAGGCCATTTCTGGTGAGGACAGGTTAAGATATAGTCGTTATTTAATCCATTTTGTGCTTCCTCTGCTCCATGAAACGTGCAAAGATCAACAACTAAAAGAGAAGGAATTGGAGGCAAATATTCGAGGTCAAAACCACCTAAATTCATATTTAGTTTGCATATATGGTTTTTTTAATCTTTTATTTTTTTGCTTACTCGTACTTCATAAACATGCTTGGCATTAAGCAGCGAATTGGAGTTACCTCGAGTTGTTTGTGTTGGGAACGAAAGTGCGGAAACCGTTTCCCAAATCAAAGAGTACCTGCGAGAGAACCGAACAAAACGCACAAACCAAAAACGCCAAACATAAATCGCAGACACTGAGATTTTTGACGTGGAAAACTCTTGCGGCAAAAACCACGGGACGATTGGAGTCCAACCCTGAAAAGCCTCCACTAATGGAATATGAAATACATCGACTCCTTACAAACTTTTCACCGATCCAAACAGATCACCACAACTCTTTTGGAACAGAAAATAGATTATAACCACGAAGAAGAAAGACAACGAAAAATACCTGAAACTGATCTCCTTCTTCGAAATGGCCTCCAATCCTTTTTTCTCCTCTCCAATGTTGCAATGACACCCTTGTCTCATTTTTTCTCCTTGTTGCTATTTTTTTTTTAAAGAGAGATCTCTATTTTAGGGCCAGGAGACACCTATATATAGCCTCAAACCCACAACTAGCATTCCTATTATAGATAGGAATATCCAATCCAAATCAAAATCCATTGACATATTTCTATTATATATAGGAATATCCAATCCAAATCCATTTATATAATCCTATTATATTTAGGAATATGCAATCCAAATAAATTAAGGTATTCCTATTATATATAGAAATACTCAATCCTACTCCGGGGTATTTCTCACATAGGTTGGGAACCCCACCCACTCCAACAAAGAGACAAGAGTGTCATTACAACATTGGAGAGGAGAAAGAGGGAGTCAAAGTGGTATCAGAGCCAGGTTCTGGAATTTCAGAAGGGTGTCAGGAGTTGACAGGAAAACCAGGGAGGGGAGATAGACGTGAAGCCGGTGCGCATAGTAGACCTGAACAGTACCAACTATCACTACTGGAGGAGCAAGATGAACGATCTGCTATTTGTCAAGAAGCTACATCTGCATGTATTTGATCCTGAGAGGCCCAGTGACAAATCTGAAGAGGACTGAAATTTTGAGCATATACAGGTGTGTGGGTACATCATGCAGTTCATTGACGAGAATGTGTACAACCACGTTGCCACTATTGAGCATGCGAGGACACTGTGGGATAAGCTATAATTTTTGTATGCGAAGAAGACCGGGATAAATAAATTGTTCCTGATCCGGATGATGATGGGTCTGCAGTACAAAGATGGGGCGTCTATTACGGATCACTTGAGTGAGTTCCAGGGCGTGGTTGACCAGCTATCCTCGATGGGAGTCAAGTTCGACGATGAGGTTCAGGGACTATTGCTGTTGTGTACATTTTTAGACTCATAGTAGACCGTACGAGTGTTTATGATCGCTTCTGCTCCGGAAGGCGTGGTCAGTCTGAAGTTTGCCAAGAGCGGGGTATTGAATGAAGAGATACGGAGTTGTTTTCAGGGTACTTCATCCACATCCAACATAGAGATGCTTGTTCTAGAGAGCCGCGGAAGGGGTAAAAATAGGGGTCCAGGCGGTGGCAGAGACAAAAGCAGGGGAAGGTCCAAGGGTCAGTACGAGGACTGTAAACTCCCTCACCCAAAATTAGGTCTACTTGGCTTAGATAGAGAGATTAGGGCTAATTAGAATCCAATTAGCAATAGAACACGACATTTTATTTAATTATACAAGATTTATATCACATAGTGCACCTTACCGTTGCTTCGATAATTGGAGCACCTCACTAGCCATTGCCTTCCTACAAATTTTACACCCTTGTCCTAGACATGCCCGCCTTCTATACCGACCTTTGTGTAACTTATAAATATGCTCTCTTGTGTTTCATTTTAGTCGCACAATATTCGTCGCAGACATTTAATTTTAATTTAAAATAATTCCAACTTTGTATCCTTGTGCGTTCCAGTCGAAATTGGAGACACAATCTTGACCTTGTACAACCTAATTTATGATAATATTCTATTCTGAGTCCCCTATGTCCATGAAACTTGTGTTCCACCTAATTTTATCTCCATGTACTTCTAATTAATTCAAGAATACCATGCACATTAATTTTAATTAATTTAATCTAATTTCTGTCTTTGTGCAATTTTTCAATTGTTGGGCGCTTCTATACGAAAATGCAATAAGGTGTCCACACCATTGGACAATACATGAAGAAATCCATTTTCCCCTTCATACGAATTTTTTTATAATTTTCGGAATGTGCAACGCGCAACATCGCCCCTTCATTTAAACCTAGCCTTGCAATAAAAAAAATACAAACATAGCCCTCCAAACATCCCCATGGCATGCCAAGGCCCACTCCAAGGAATGTTGACCAAGCCCAAACCCCAGGTCAAACATCAAACCCTAGGTCCACATGTATATAAATACAATTTTTTTTTCAGTTGCAAAAACCCAAACCAACCCTATCTCAGCCGACCCCCTCCTACTACTATTCACCTTCTTCCTCAGAATCCTTCCCGCCGCTGGAGCTCCGGTCACCCTCACTACTAGAAAAAGCGGGATTAGCGACGTATTTTAGCGACTCCAAGTAAAAACGTCGCTAAATTAGCGACTCCATAAAAAACGTCACTAGACGTCGCTAAATGGCGACATTTAGCGACGTTTATCGACTTTTATTAAGATTTTACAAGATTAGTCGCTATAAGTTCAATTAAGGTCGCTAAACGTCGTTAATATATCTGATTTAGCGACGTTTAGCGTCGTAATTAGCGACGTATATATCAAAAATATTTAGCAACGTGTTTAGCGACGTCTTTGACGTCGCTAAATTTTATTTTAGCGACGTTTTTATTTGACGTCGCTAAACGTCGCTAAATTTTGGTTAATTAGGGCTCAGTTTTCTTTTCTCCCATCTGTCGAAAATTTTGAAAGTTTTCGATTTCCCCCGCCCCCCCCTCTCCGACGACCGGCTCTCCACGGCTGCGGCTACTCCGGCACCCTCCTCCTCCTCCTCGAGCTCTAGGTAATCTCTCTCTCAATCTCTCTCTCTCTCTCTCACATGTGACACTGGCACAACACACACTTGACAGACACGACACACGCACACAGACACGACACACGCACACAAATACTGACAGACACACACGACACACACACACAGACGCAGACACACACACACACACACACACACAGACACTGACACTGACATTGACACAGGCACGACACACACACACATACACAATGACACACACACAATATTCTATCTTCACTATGGATGTTTCTTCCTAGTTTGTCTTGTGCAGAGGAGCATTGCACTTGTATGTACTGAGCATCCATGTCTCTCTCCCCCCACAGGCCTTGCTACTATGTCCTCCATATTTTACTTACTATGATGATCCCCTCTGTCTCTATAAGAAGTAGAGACCCTTTGTGATGTACAGTTACTTTAGTACCTTGTAAATTCCCTACAGTACAACCTAGCTTTATTGAATTGCAAGAATTATCTGCTTCAGGAGATCTGGATCCTGATTTAATTATCAGGTTCTTCAGGGGATCAAGGAGAAGAAACCATTGGAGTTTGCACAGTTCCTACTTTAGTAATGGGTGCAGCAGGAATTAGTTGTGGAATTCAAGAATTATTCTAGATTTAGCTTATGATTCCTCAATTCCTGAATTCTCCGGTCTAAATGGTGCCTCTGTATATTTATAGAACAATGCAGCAGGAATTAGTTGTGGAAATTCTAGATTTAGCTTATGATTCCTCAATTCCTGAATTCTCCTGTCTAGATGATGCCTCTGTATTTATAGAACAACTATATTGATAACTAGTAAATACAACAACTATATTGATAACTAGTTGCTCTAGATGAGCTTTGGGCCTGGGCTTCGAGGGATGCACTCTGTAGCAAAAGAAGCCATTGGCAACTCTTGTAAGCCAAGGCTTAACATAAGATCTAATCCATTTTATGTCTGTGTGTGTGGGCATGGGCTTCAAGGGATGCACTATGTAGCAAAAGAGGCCATTGGCAACTCTTGTAAGCCTAGGCTTAACATAAGATCTAATCCATTTTTATGTGTGTGTGTGTGTGTGAGTGTGTGTGTGTGTGTGTGTGTGTTTGCTTCCAACTCACAACTTACTAGGATACTATGAGCCATATATCTATACTACTTTATAATAAGAAAACTGAGACTTCACAGTAGATTTTTTTTTCCAAAAAAGTTCTTACTAATTAAAATTGTTCATTCAATTTAATATGGGAAGTTAAGTAATTACGCATAGAAAAAATATTAAAAAACTAAGAGACTTGGCCTCTTTTCAGTTGTTTTGAATATGGCTTATTTTAGACTTTGATAAATGAAAGTATGTATTATATCAGTTATGATTTTTATAGTACGGTTAAGTTATGAAGTTAGGTGATAAACCACTGTATGTAATGATTTATAGATACATACTGTCATTTTTGCAGAAGTATCTAGAAATGGATATAAATTACTATCTGTGTCATTGTTCGTGGATGTACAACCATCATCCTGATGACATGTGCGGTGTGCGAGATGAATTCATTGAGGGTGTACAGCAGTTCCTGCAGTTCGCCAAGGCGTTCCCTCAGTAGATGGACGGTACCAAAATTAAGTGTCCGTGTGTGAGATATCACAACAGGAAATATCATCCAGAAGTGGAAGTTACATATCATTTATACTCGAAGGGCTTCACGCCAAATTAATATCAGTGGACCGCGCATGGAGAACTTGTATCTCTAGCATCGGAGTCGAAGGCCTATGTGGAGTCGTATATGGATGTCCACGACCACGATGCTTACGACGACGGGTTGGTGAACATGGTTTATGATGCGGCGGGACCTAGTTTCAATTCGGACAATTATGATGCAGCGGGACCTATTTTCAATCCAGACAATTATGATGCAGCTGAGGAGGCACCGAATACCGATGCTGCAAAGTTTATGGAGTTGCTGGAGAATGCAAGGACTCCACTATATCCTGGTTGTGAGGATCATTCACCGTTGGAGGTGGTTACAAGATTATTGAGCATCAAGTCCGATTTTAACATGTCGCAAGAATGCTATAATCGACTGCTCGATTTGATTATAGAGATCTTGCCCTAGGGTGCAAAGTTGACTAAAGACTTCTATCGATCTAAGAGGATGGTGAGATCGCTTTGGATGGGATACGAGAAAATTGATGCATGTCACAACGGGTGCATGTTGTACTACAAAGACGACAAGGATAAAGATGCATGCAGATTCTGTGGTGCTGATCGCTACAAGGCCAGTGTTAGAGGAAAGTTTGTCGGTGCAAGGAAGCCTACCGATTCGATGTACTACTTGCCTTTGACGTCGCGGTTGCAGCGGTTGTTTATGGTTAAGGAGACTGCGGAAAATATGAGTTGGCACAGGCAAAAATAGATCGAAGGAGTATTGGATCATCCATCCGATAGAGAAGCATGGAAGTACTTTGATCGAGAGTATCCACATTTTGCCGAGGAAGCGCGTAATGTCAGATTGGGGCTCTCCTCTGACGGTTTTACCCCATTCGGACTTTCGGGCTCCCAGTATTTGTGTTGGCCTGTGATCGTCACTCCGTACAATCTACCGCCTTGGATGTGCATGAAGACTCCGTATATGTTCCTAACCATTATTATCTCGGGTCCGAACAATCCGAAGAGGAACATCGATGTGTATTTACAGCATTTGATAGATGAGTTGAATCAGCTGTGGGAAGTAGGTGCCAACACGTACGATGTTTCTAGAAAGCAGAATTTTTAGATGAGGGTAGCACTTATGTGTACCATCAACGACTTTTTGGCCTATGGAATGTTATCGGGATGGAGCACCCATGGTAGTTTCTCATGTACGTATTGCTTGGACCGTACTCAGGCTTTCCGTTTGAAACACGGAGGCAAACCGTGCTTCTTCGATTGTCATCGACAATTTTTGCCGAAGGATCATCCGTACCGGAGGAACCAGAATGCTTTTCGTGCGGGAGTTGTGGAGAAGGCCAATCCACCGCCAAGGTAGCCCGGATACACGATATGGAAAGAGGTAAAAGATTTACCAAGTGCTATCGAAGAGCCTGCTAAGGGGTACAAGTGTGACGGATTTGGTCGCACCCATAACTGGACGAAGAGGAGTATATTCTGGGATCTGCCATATTGGAGCACTAATCTGATCAGACATAACCTTGATGTCATGCATATCGAGAAGAATGTGTTTGATAATATAATTAATACTGTAATGGAGGTAAAGGGGAAGACGAAAGATAATCCGAAGGCAAGGTTGGACTTAGAAGAAATATGTAGACGTCCTGCATTGCATTTGATAGAGGAGGGGAATGGTAAGTTAAAGCAACCTATGTCAGTTTTCTCACTGGAGAAAGAGGATAAAGGTAGACTTTGTAGGTGGATTCAGGGTCTAAAGTTTCCAGACGGGTACGTGTCGAACTTGAGAAGATGCGTCGACCTCAAGAAGAACAAGCTGGTGGGTATGAAGAGCCACGATTGTCACGTATTTATGGAGAGGTTAATTCTGATTGCATTTCAGGAATTCTTACCGCAGGTCGTTTGGGACCCATTGACAGAGCTGAGCATATTCTTCAGAGATCTTTGTTGTACTAAGTTGCTCGTCGATCGTCTAGAAAAGCAAGAGAAGGACATTGCGGTAACACTATGTAAGCTCGAGAGGGTGTTTCCTCCTGGATTCTTCGACTCTATGGAGCATTTGCCAATTCATCTTTCCTTTGAGGCACGTGTTGGTGGTCCTGTCGATTATCGGTGGATGTACCCCTTCGAACGGCATCTGAATCACCTAAAGAGAAAGGTGAAAAATAAGGCACGGGTTGAGGGATCTATTTGTGAAGCTTATGTTCTCGAGGAGATTACAAACTTTTGCTCGACGTATTTCAAACCGCATGTTGCTACTAATAGGACGAAAGCTCTGAGAAACGACGACGCATATCAGGAATCTAATGATGCAATACTCAAAGTATTCAATGCGTCCGGAAAGCCTTTGGGAAAATGAAGAAGAGATATTTGAATGATGATGAGCTAAGGGCTGCTCAATTGTATATATTACTCAATTGCGACGAGGATGAAGTGGAGAAGCTAGAGGGGTAAGTAATTAATACGTCCACGTTTACATCATCTCAATGTAATAGTATAAGATACTATTATGCTACTAATCAGCAGTTGCTTCATTATTTTTCAGCACATATAATGATGAGTTGAGGTCGGTTAGACCCTACATAACAGACGAAGAAGTAGAACAAGATATGAGATGCCATTTTTCTTCTTGGTTGAGCGCATATGTAAGATGCTTGGTAATTATTTTTTATTTCTGCACTTGCAAAACAAATAACTTACTATCGCTACTTTGGTATTTAGGTCGATCGTCTAATAACACCCGAGACTGAATCTATTAGAACTCTAGCCAAGGGACCAATTACTGCCATAAAAATATGGCCAAGTTTCTGTGTGAATGGGTTCAGGTTCAATTCAACAAATGCTCCTATCAGAGACAGCTTTCTGGATCTTGATTCCACGAAAAATAGTTTTTTGTGTATCAAATCTTCGAACTACAAAGACGTCAATCCGGGCAATGATTTTTTTGGCATCTTACGAGAGATTGTGGAGTTGACATATAATTATGGCACCGAACCTGCTAATATCGTGCTATTCAGGTATGAATGGTTCGATCCGATTCAAGATCAAGGTTGGAAAATTGACAAGCATGGCCTTGTGGATATAAACTACAAGCGTAGATATCAAGGCTACGAACCATTTATCCTATCAAGTCAGGCTCAGCTCGTGTACTTCATAACTTATCCTAGACGGGGGACAGCGAGGTCGGATTGGTGGACAGTATGCAAGACTAAAGCTAGAAATACCTTTGACATTGACGAAATAGCTTATCAGGAGGACGATCTACCTCTTGTAACAAATATTGTAGATGTGGAATCAACGGAAGTTACTCATTACACGAGTAATAATGTAGAAGATATAGAATTATCCTAAGAGGAAGACGAAGTAGATGAAAGTGAAGACGAGGAGGAGGAAGAGGAAGAGGAGGAGGAGGAGGAAGGCGAACAAGATAAATTTTCTGAAGATTATTGAAAATAAAATATATTTCCTGTAGAATGTAACTATATTTTGACTGTAGAATGTAGATCAAGGTTGGAAAATTGATGAAGTAGATGTACTATTTTAACGAATATATGTATTATATTTTGACTATAGAATGCTTTGAGATATGCATCAGATTTCGACTGTAGAATGTACTATATATTTGTGTTTCTCTATATTCATCATATGTTGTTATCAGATATGACAGGACGACGAGGAGGATTCGGCAGGTCCCGAGGTAGACAGAGTGCTCCTCCGGTACTGCCTACTGTTGGTTTCGGATCATCGTCGCCCAGTACTCCAGTATATCGATTACTCACATCTCCGACTGTTGGGATGAGTAGTTCCAGGCGTGATAGTACACCCTCGTCCAGCGGTCCTCCTATTGACGGAACCATGGGGACAAATGAGCATGTCGAGGAGGTCGTGCCCACGTTGTCCCAGCATCAGCAAGATCCTCCATGCGCACCTCCGGAGGAGACGAGGACAGAGATTTGGGCCGACGGTACAAAGTAAATCAATTAGATGGTTTAGTATAATATATATCGTGTATTTCTTTATTCATCGTATATTGACTTTTTTAGTATTCTAAATTATTATCTCTGTATAAATATCGTCCATCGTCGGTTCAGAGACGCCTGGGCCAATTTCTGAGGAATAACTACGGTGGCCCTTGGATCAACTACTCTGAGGCTCCGGAGTAGAGGAAGGCATTCTGGTTTGCGCACTTCCAGGTAAAAGTATATTAAATAAATCCTCTAATTTATGCATATTATATAACTTATCCGTGATGCTAACTTACTAAATTATTTATTGTAGCAAACATATTTTTATCCTCCGCACCGGGCCGAGTTGATCGAGCGGCTCTTTCCTACCGTTGCCGCCAATCTTATCCGAGATGCTCTGGATTACTAGAAGGCTCATGATCGTGCTGGAAAAACGATCCAAGGTTGGATCACACCTGAGCAGTGGACTGCGATGAGGGCTAGATTCGACGATCCGAGCTACAAGGAAAGGTCTGAGAAGGCCAAGGCGGCTAGGCGGAATGCTGCCAAGTGGTGTGGTGGCTCAATTCCGATGACGGAACATTTCCATCGTTTGGTATATTTTTTCTTTTAAAATATATTATTTTAATATAAGTACCATAAAATGGTACTTGGAAAAAATGTTTAAGTTTAGTAATAAATAATATATTTTTAACAGGTACAAAGGGGTGAGGATGCAAACATGGTGACCGTCTTCTTGGCCACCCATCGCAAGGACGGAAATCTCATTGAAGAGAGGGCCTCGCAGACCTATGTAAGTATTACTTTACTTTGTGTTAATTTTAATATAACTTAGGCAATTATCGAGTTTCCAAACCTTTCTAGGTCGAGTATCTCAGGCTGCGTGAGCGGGCGACTGCTAGTGCACCTACACCTGGAGAGGCTGGTACTTCGTTGCAGACCGCTCCAGCTCCGTCGGCGGACGACCTGTGGGTGAAAACAGCTGGTGGTCTCCAGAGGGGTACGTACTACGGTACGGGCTCCTATGGCGCCCTTGTTGCGACGCAATCATCTAGGGCCTCACCGACAGTTGCGCATTCCACACAGCCCTCGTAGTTCGCAGTCGTCGGCCAGAGTCCAGGAGGCCATTGACCGTCAGATTGCGTCTCTCCGTGACGAGTTGCTACGAAGGATGGAGGAGCAGCCCCGGTCCCAACCGTATACGGACGATCCGATGCTCATCGCACGATTCGATATGCTCGACCGCAGCATGACGGAGCTTCGGGATTTGACAAATAAAATTAGAGCCTCCAATGACCGCAACATCATGGAGCTGCAGGCGTCACAGCTATCGATGGGCGAGAGGCTGACGATGATGCAGGATTCAATGGTTCATAGCAGTTCGAGGCTGTTATCTACCATGGATTCTTACAACCAGCGACTCGCAGACTTGGAGCGGGCACGGCCTCCTGGTGCGCCTACATCGACACAGACTCCACCGACGTCACTACCTTCTCCATCGACATCGGTGTCAATTTCACGGGATGAGTATGAGCAGTTCTTATCCTTCAAGCGCGCCGGTGGTCAGCCTCCTGCAGATCTGCAGGAGTATAGCTAGTTACTGGATATTTTATTATTATTATTTAGGATGCGATTGTATGGATATAAATTTTCTATATTCTTTACGATGAGATTTGCTGGATGCTTTCTCCTTTGGTGCTGCTACTGTGTCCTTTATTCAATTATTTCTATACTTGGCCTGTATTTACCCAGTGCACTAGAATTTCTCCCCTTGGTGCTGCTATTGTGTCCTTTATTCAATTATTTTTACTACCATCATATACCTGATAATGAACCCAAGGGGGTTGGCAAACCCAGAAAAGCAATTCAGTAATTTTTTTTTTAAATTAGCGATATTTTTAGCGACGTTTAGCGACGTTCATTTACGTCGCTAACTACATCGCTAATTAGCGATGCTGTTACACGTCGCTAAATACGTCGCTAACGAAGTCGCTAAAATCGTCGCTGTATGTCGCAAACTGCTGACATAGCAGTATTGCCAGGTCATTAAAGACGTCGGTGTAACGTCGCTATATAAGTCGCTAATTAGCGACGTTTAGCGACTTTATTAAACGTCGCTAATTAGTGATGCTGAGTCGCTAAATGTTGCTAAATTTAGTGACACATTAAATTCGCTAAAAAACGTCGACATAGCGATGTTTTTTGTTTTAGCGACTTGATTTTTTCGACTTCTTTAAAATGTCGCTAATTACGTCGCTAAACGTAATTAGCGACATTTTTTGGTCATTTAGCGACGTTTTTAGACGTCGCTAATTTGACTTTTTCTGGTAGTGCCTGACCTCCCTCCGGTGAGCCACCCGCCGGATCCTCCTCCCTACTCTCTCCATTTTCCTTGCCTCGTCCTCGACTCCCTGACCCCGACCACACCATAGCAACCCGAGCACAGCCATTGACTGAAGTTCCTCGCCAGAGCCGCTGTGCTCCGCTGCACCTAGGCCTCAGCCCGCCTGAACCACCCCGCATCGCCTCCACCTCTCCCTCTCTTCTCCTCCATCTCCTCCATGCCGCTGCACCACACAGCAGCCCAGGCCTGACTCCATCCCGTCTCCTCTTCCCTCCTTCCTCCGGTGATCTCCCCCGACCGAGCAACCACCACACAATCGCTGCACCCCCTCGAGCCACTTCCATGACCACCCCCGACTCCCCACGTCCTCCGGTGAGCCGCTGCCAACCAATGCACCGCCTCCATCTCTTTATTATCACCTCGGCCACCCAGGCCAACACCACCACACCACCAGCACACCTGCTGAATTCTTCCCCCTTCCTCCCTGTCCTCTCCTCCCGTCGACCAAGCCATGCACCACTCCACCAACACCACAATAAACTCCTCCCTGCTCCTCCTCGGCCGCCTGAGCATGGCCGGAACAGTAAACTCTGGCAGCCCACAATCACATCATCATCTTCATCACCCCATTATCACATCATCTTACCATCGTCATCATCATCATCTCATCATCGTTATCATCATCACCACCATTGCCATTATCATAATCCTCACCATTAACATCATCATCACCATCTATATCATAATCATCCTCAACATCACCATCATCATCTCATTATAATCATCAACCCATCATCATCATCATCAACATCACCCCATCATCATCATCTCATCGTCGTCATCATCGTCAACCTCACCGTCATCCCCGTGCACGCACACCGATGTTAGAACCTGCCCCCTTCTTTCATTCTATGTGTGCTAGTGTAAATAGCATAGGGTTTAACATATTGCTTCGAGACAGGTTCAGTTAGTTGACATCAGACCCCGTCGATGAACCTAATGACTTGTACGCATACACGTATGCGTATTAAAATTTAAGTGATATATATATATATATATATATATATATATATATATTTATATATTGTATAATTAAGTAAGTACTAATTGATAAATATGACTAAATATATTAAGACTGTACGACCCTAGGACACTGCGGACTGTCCCGTACTTACCTTGACCATGTTAACCCTAAGAACTTGTGAATTGACTGCCTTATGTACACTGACGTACTGGCTTAGACACATGTTAGTGGACTGTCTGATTGTGTACAGCACTTGAAGACGTGACAATCGCGTAATTAGATGCGCAATTGACCGTGTTAGTTGATCCGTCTTACCCCTAGTGTACCCCTGAGTCCAGTGTAAATATGGTTGTGTATGTGCTAGTGTAATGACTAATGATTTTATTATATTATATGTTGTCACCCCCACTTTTTGGATTAAGGGTATTTTCGTCTTTTCGTAATTACTGAGTAAATGATTGCATGGTAATCAATTTTATTCAATTTAAAGTAACCTTAATTGATTGTTGTACTTTATCGTTATTCAATAACTAGGACGCTACGCTAGCTTGTCTTCCAACAGATTCGCACCCTTGTCCTAGACACGCCAGACCGTTAATCGATGCTTGTGTCCCACGTAAATCCAGCCCTTGTACTTCTATTTAATAGTAGAACACCTCCTTGCATCTAATTTTGATTAAGCAAACAATAAACCTATTTCATGCAAATTTCCGTAAATTCATTAAATCCAATTTCCCTTCATGTATATTTTTCCATAATTTTGGGACTGTGACATTGCAACATCCATCTTCTCGGAACCATGGCCTCAAAAACCTTGAAACAAATGCATCCTAGCCTTCCATTTTAATTCCATTAAATCTTGGCCCTTGAAACATCTCCATAAGAGGAAAATTCTAAGAGGGGTTGACCAGTCAAACCAAATCTAGGTCAAACCAACACCCCTTTATATATATACCATCTTAACTATTTTTTTTCTTTCTTTTAACCCAAACCAAGTACCACGGCCGACGTTCTCTTCTTCCTTGCTTCCCCCGACCTACTGTTCCCCGTCGAACAACCCACCGGACCCATCGAGACATCCCCGCCTGCCCTCTTCCTTCCCGAGTACCACTACTTCACCGCCGAGCGACGCCGGAAACCCGCTGCCGAGCGTTCCCTCCACCGCTCGACTTGAGCAGTCCGGTGGATCTCCTGTTCCCCGCCCGACTGAAGCCACCGAGAGAGCCGGAGACCCTCGACCGAGAGCTCGCCTGCACCGCTGCTGACGCCGGAGCCCTGCAACTCGACGACGACCATCTGAAGTTGGAGAATCCGCTGCACCTGAGCCGTCGGGTCCCGCCTCGACCGAAGCACGCGAACAACGAACCTGCTGCCCATCCTGACTGTGCACCGCCACCGTGCACGACCGATCAGCTATGCCTCGTCGCCTCTACCCTTTCCACGCGCGCAGGTTCGACATAAACCTAAACTCGAATGCGTACACATCCGTATATCAAGCGTTAGTATGTGTAGGTTTCGGTATATGCACGTATATACATATTTGCACACGTATAGGTATGTAGATATTATGCTCAACTAAGATATATACGTACACATATTTATGTATTCTAGGTATCCCTAGTATATATATATGTTATTATGTATACACATGGTATAAGCTTTTGTTGGTATATCTATATAATATATATACATATATCATAATGGTAACTAATGAATACTTATATACATACATACGAACCGTATAATTCTCAATCAGCATAATACATATGCATATAGAAATGTGCATCGTATGAATTGAATTAAGTATGATCATATGAATACCTATTAATTGTGTAATTAATTAGTACTGTGAGATACGACTAGCCATAGTATGTACTATGTAATATATGCACTAGATGTCTTGAATGTGACCACGGATACCCCGTAGGTACATCGACATGTGACCCCTAGCGTAGCCTATTGAGATCATTATGTTGATTGTGTGCTAGAGCAATGTCTGATAAAATACTGTATTATGTGATATGTCTATAGGATTGTGTGATCACGCAAACGATACCTCGGAACCCGGACAGTGGTATTGCCAGCTAAGGACCTCAGGCGAGTACATTCTCTGACAGTTTCCATTATGTTGATTATCTCTATAATTCTTGTTGTATAGCATACATGACTCTGACACTGTTCTTTACACAAGTTGGCATCATTGAGACCTGTCACGAGGAGTCGTGATTGGGATCCATCGTGCTAGCTGGGGAAACAGGGAAATATTAGTAGTTTATGTGATCATACCCAACTTACATGCAGCATTAGCTCACCCACATCTCACGTCGGTGTAGCCTTACCCTTACATGCCTTATCGCTGTAACATCTGGTTAGCCTGACCTGTTGGGGATGATCGCTAATCCATGTAATGAGTCATATAGTCCCAAGCCGATCATATGAGATACTGATATTTCGCACACTTAGATAGATGATTCTTGACATGTATCTTGATAGATTGATCTTGTATTTCCACATGTTCTAGTTGTTGTTCTTATATACACTTACATACCAGTTCTTGTACTTGCGTACACTTGTAGTTCTATTCCTTGTCAGATGCATATTGACGATGATGTTCCAGTATTTCTTATTCCAGCATTTCCTTTATTTCAGTATTTCTTATTGCCAGTTGTTCATATCTGTCTTGTATTTCTTTACACTGTATTATAGTTTTGTCAATATATGTGGAACTGCTGTTAGAGGTGTATTTTCGTTCCAATCCTAACTGGATATTTTTTCCAGAGAATCTTAAGGATTTCTGTACCATGCACTACGGACCAGGTATAGATGCAGACTATGTACCAGAGATCCTAGAGGAGACTATGCTTCTAGATGAGGCTTTGCCTACAGCTATCTAGATAGTATTTATTTATGCTTGAGACTTATGGAGGTTATTTCAGTTTATGTTTAGACTTATGTTAAGTTTAATTGGAGACTTGTGTTGGACAGCTAGATTGTGAGTTATCTTTATGTTTGCGACATGGTGTTTAACTGTGTCATTTCCTTTTATCTTTTATCGTGCCTTATAGTTGTTGTGATTGAGTTACATTGTGAGATTATTATGAGATGTATATTGACCTCCTTATGGAGATGGATATCATTGACAGGTGTTTAATTATATAGTATTACTGTGACCTAGACAGCGTTCTACCGTCGATGCTGCGGCGTAGGCTGGACGTACCCACGCTCTCGTGCCCCTATACTGGGTGCGGGTCGACTTGTCACCCCCACTTTTTGGATTAAGGGTATTTTTCATCTTTTCGTAATTACTGAGTAAATGATTGCATGGTAATCAATTTTATTCAATTTACAGTAACCTTAATTGATTGTTGCACTTTGTCGTTATTCAATAACTAGGACGCTACGCTAGCTTATCTTCCAACAGATTTGCACCCTTGTCCTAGACACACCAGACTGTTAATCGATGCTTGTGTCCCACGTAAATCCAGCCCTTGTACTTCTATTTTATAGTAGAACACCTCCTTGCATCTAATTTTGATTAAGCAAACAATAAACATATTTCATGCAAATTTCCGTAAATTCATTAAATCCAATTTCCCTTTATGTATATTTTTCAATAATTTTGGGACTGTGACATTGCAACATCCATCTTCTCGGAACCATGGCCTCAAAAACCTTGAAACTAATGCATCCTAGCCTTCCATTTTAATTCAATTAAATCTTGGCCCTTGAAACATCTCCATAAGAGGCAAATTCCAAGCGGGGTTGACCAGTCAAACCAAATCTAGGTCAAACCCACACCCCTTTATATATATACCATCTTAACTATTTTTTCTTTCTTTTAACCCAAACCAAGTACCCCGACCGACATTCTCTTCTTCCTTGCTTCCCCCGACCTACTGTTCCCCGTCGAACAACCCACCGGACCCATCGAGACACCCCCGCCTACCCTCTTCCTTCCCAAGTACCACTACTTCACCGACGAGCGACGCCGGAAACCCGCTGCCGAGCGTCCCCTCCACCGCTCGACTTGAGCAGTCCGGTGGATCTCTTGTTCCCCGCCCGACTGAAGCCACCGAGAGAGCCGGAGACCCTCGACCGAGAGCTCGCCTGCACCGCTGTTGACGCCGGAGCCCTGCAACTCGACGACGACCATCTGAAGTTGGAAAACCCGCTGTACCTGAGCCGTCGGGTCCCGCCTCGATCGGAGTACGTGAACAACGAACCCGCTGCCCATCCCGACTGTGCACCACCACCGTGCACGACCGATCAGCTACGCCTCGTCGCCTCAACCCTGTCCACGCGCGTAGGTTCGACATAAACCTAAACTCGAATGCGTACACATCCGTATATCATGCGTTAGTATGTGTAGCTTTCGGTATATGCACGTATATACATGTTTGCACACGTATAGGTATGTAGATATTATGCTCAACTAAGATATATACGTACACATATTTATGTATTCTAGGTATCCCTAGTATATATATATGTTATTATGTATACACATGGTATAAGCTTTTGTTGGTATATCTATATAATATATATACATATATCATAATGGTAACTATTGAATACTTATATACATACATACGAACCGTATAATTCTCAATCAGCATAATACATACGCATATAGAAATGTGCATCGTATGAATTGAATTAAGTATGATCATATGAATACCTATTGATTGTGTAATTAATTAGTACTATGAGATACGACTAGCCATAGTATGTACTATGTAATATATGCACTAGATGTCTTGAATGTGACCACGGATACCCCGTAGGTACATCGACATGTGACCCCTAGCATAGCCTATTGAGATCATTATGTTGATTGTGTGCTAGAGCAATGTCTGATGAAATACTGTATTATGTGATATGTCTATAGGATTGTGTGATCACGCAAACAATACCTCAGAACCCGGACAGTGGTATTGCCAGCTAAGGACCTCAGGCGAGTACATTCTCTGACAGTTTCCATTATGTTGATTATCTCTATAATTCTTGTTGTATAGCGTACATGACTCTGACATTGTTCTTTACACAAGTTGGCATCATTGAGACCTGTCACGAGGAGTCGTGATTGGGATCCTTCGTGCTAGCTAGGGAAACGGAGAAATATTAGTAGTTTATGTGATCATACCCAACTTACATGCAGCATTAGCTCACCCACATCTCACGTCGGTGCAGCCTTACCCTTATATGCCTCATCGCTGTTACATCTGGTTAGCCTGACCTTTTGGGGATGATCGCTAATCCATGTAATGAGTCATATAGTCCCAAGCCGATCACATGAGATACTAATATTTTGCACACTCAGATAGATGATTCTTGACATGTATCTTGATAGATTGATCTTGTATTTCCACATGTTCTAGTTGTTGTTCCTATATACACTTACATACCAGTTCTTGTACTTGCGTACACTTGTAGTTCTATTCCTTGTCAGATGCATATTGACGATGATGTTCCAGTATTTCTTATTCCAGCATTTCCTTTATTTCAGTATTTCTTATTGCCAGTTGTTCATATCTGTCTTGTATTTCTTTACACTGTATTATAGTTTTGTCAATATATGTGGAACTGCTGTTAGAGGTGTATTTTCGTTCCAATCCTGACTGGATATTTTTTCCAGAGAACCTTGAGGATATCTGTACCACGCACTACGGACCAGGTATAGATGCAGACTATGTACCAGAGATCCTAGAGGAGACCATGCTTCTAGACGAGGCTTTGCCTACAGCTATCTAGATAGTATTTATTCATGCTTGAGACTTATGGAGGTTATTTCAGTTTATGTTTAGACTTATGTTAAGTTTAATTGGAGACTTGTGTTGGACAGCTAGACTGTGAGTTATCTTTATGTTTGAGACATGGTGTTTAACTATGTTATTTTCTTTTATCTTTTATCGTGCCTTATAGTTGTTGTGATTGAGTTACATTGTGAGATGTATATTGACCTCCTTATGGAGATGAATATCATTGACAGGTGTTTAGTTATATTGTATTACTGTGACCTAGACAGCGTTCTACCGCCGATACTGCGGCGTAGGCTGGACGTACCCACGCTCTCGTGCCCCTATACTGGGTGCGAGTCGTGACACATTTTTAGTGGTGGCCCATGCAGGTCTGTTTCGCAAGTTATGCGATATCATGGTAGTGCGACAACTTAGTTGTACTGCTGCGAGCCTGTGCTAGGATATAGGAAATAGGATCTAGGATGAGAATATGCTCAATCACACTAGGAAATTCTGAACTTCATATTGCTATTCTAATGGATTGCTTCCTTTAGCACTTTAGTGTCCTTCCTTGATAATATCATATCTATCACCTTAATTGATTCTTTGATCTATATTCAGGATGTCGCCGAATACTAGATCCATGAGAATGGAAGCAGCCAATTCAGAGAGGACTGCCACCTCTCAACCTGACGAACAGATACCTGGAGATCCTCCTACATCTCCTGTTCGTGCGGGAGTGTCTGCAACTAACGGGATTCCTCCTCCACCTATACAGAGGATTGCCCCAGCTATGACAGACAATCTTCCACCACCACCGACACCAATTTTTGGAGGAGTGCCCGCTGACGGGGCACAGATGTTCGCACTAATGCAGGGCATGCTAGAGGCCCAGAGAGTAACAGCAGAGGCTCAGCGTGTTCAAGCTGAGGCTCAGAGAATGCAAGCGGAAGCACACCAGGCGTAGACCGAACTGATGAGAGAGAGCATGGAGAATGCTCATAAGGTAACTCTCCAAGATGTGGAGAGGGTAGCACGACAACCGCAACATCAAGGTCAACAACAACAGAGGCCCGGTACTATAGTGGACTTTAAGAGGATGATGCCTCGGGAGTTCAAAGGCACAGAAGGAATATTATATGCTGACGAATGGTTAGAAGACATAGAGAGGAATCTGCGCTTATCACAGATTCCAGAGATTCTTCAGATAGAGGCCGCTGGCAGTCAGATGTTCGATATCGCACTGACGTGGTATCGTACGGAGCCGAGACTCGCCGCTGAAGGACTTACTTGGGAGGACTTTAAAGAACTCTTCAAAGAGAAATTCTTTCCTGACGTAGCCTTGGGAGAATTAGAAAGCCAGTTTCATGACTAAGTCCAAGGAGGCATGTCAGTCGACGAATATGCTGCAGAGTTTTGTCGATTGAGTCGATTTGCACCATCGATGGTTCGAGACCCAGGAGACAGAGCTCGAAAATTCAGGAAGGGATTAAATAGGGAGATCAAGTCTCGTACTTCGGGACGACGTACTGCTATATTTGAGAGTATTCTGATGGATGCCCAGATTGCCGAAGACGACTTGGACCTCAGGCCCAAGAGAGGACGTGATACATCTGGAGCAACATGAGGTAACACAGGACCAGCCAAGCGCCCACACTTTCAACAACAACATAGGCCATACCAGCAGCAATACCAGCAACAACACAGCAACAGGCACCAGTTCGAGGATATGCTCAACAACAGCAACCACAAAGACATAATCAACTTGTTGCCCCATGTTCGTATTGCGGAAAGACGGGACATACAAGAGACATCTACAGAAAAAGGTTGGGCACTTGCTTATCGTGTGGATCAGTAGCACATCAGCTGAGGGACTGCCCAACTATTCAGACTCGCCAAGGAGGAGGAGCAGCTCAAAGAGGATCAGCCAGAGCACCTATTGCACCAGGAGGCCAGCAGAGAGGACCTCCACTTCCATCACATCAGGAGAAGTTTGCTCAGCAGCAGCAGCAACAGAGAGGAGCACCACAAGGACGAGCTTACGCCATGACCACTAAGGAGGCTGAGCCAGCTGGAGACGTGATTTCAGGTTCAATTTTACTCAATTCTATTCCAGCACCTGCATTATTTGATTCTGGCGCTTCCCATAGTTTCGTATCTGTATCTTATGCCCTTAAGCATCATTTAGAAACAGAACCATTAGATAGGACTTGCAAGATCACGACAGGAGGAGGCATTATCCTAGTCCGTGATTGTTGCTAGGATCGGAGAGTGTCATTGGAAGGCCAAGAATTGAGCGTGAGTTTACTCGTCATGCCACTTCCGGAATACGATATTGTACTCAGAATGGACTGGTTAAGTAAACACCATGCTTCTATAGATTGTCACGGAGGAAGAGTAGTATTTCGACCACCAGGAGAATCAGAGTTTGAGATTGCCAGAGGAGCAGAGGAGCGGAGCAGAGGCACTTTTTGTGGAGCCAGGGTGGAAGAAGAAGAGTTACTGCATCCACTCATAGCAGAGTTCCTGGATGTATTTCCAGAGGAGTTGCCAGGTTTGCCACCAGACAGAGATGTTGAGTTCTCTATAGACTTGATACCAGGAGCAGAGCCTATTTTGCAACATGTCTATAGAGTTAACAACAACGAGTTGGTAGAACTAAAGAAACAAGTTGAGGAGCTGCAAGACAAATGTTTTATTACGTCCAGTTCATCACCATGGGGAGCACCGGTATTATTTGTACCAAAGAAGGATGGCACGGTACGTATGTGTATTGATTATAGAGCTTTGAATAACCTCACTATCAAAAACAAATACCCGCTGCCGAGGATAGATGATCTTTTCGATCAATTGAGTGGAGCGAAGGTATTTTCAAAAATAGACTTGAGGTCAGGCTATCACCAGGTGAAAGTGAAGAAAGAAGACATACCGAAGACCGCCTTTCGAACCAGATATGGCCAGTTTGAATTTACAGTAATGCCGTTTGGTTTAACCAATGCACCAGCAGTATTTATGAACTTGATGAACAAGGTGTTCCACCAGTACCTTTACAAGTTCGTAGTGGTGTTTATTGACGACATTCTAGTATATTCAAAAACCCCAGAAGAGCATGAAAAGCACTTGAGAATTATCTTAGAAACTCTCAGGAGAGAGAAATTATACGGGAAGCTTTCAAAGTGTGAGTTCTTTCTTGAAAAGGTTGAATTTCTTGGACACATGGTAACGGGTGATGGAATTTCAGTTAACCCAAAGAAGATAGAGGCAGTGAAGTCATGGGCTACCCCCGGTACGGTAGCTGAAATTAGGAGCTTTCTCGGACTAGCAGGATACTACAGAAGATTTGTACAAGACTTCTCCAAGATTGCAGAGCCAATGACTAGGCTGACCAAGAAGGATGTGGAATTTGTCTGGATAGAAGAATGTCAAGCCGCATTCGATGAGCTGAAGAGGAGATTGACGATAGCACCAGTTTTGACATTGCCCTCAGGGACAGGTGGATTCACTATCTACAGTGATGCTTCAGGAAAAGGGTTGAGATACGTTCTTCAACAACACGGGAAAGTAATTGCCTATGCTTCAAGACAATTATGCCCTCATGAAAAGAACTACCCCACTCACGATCTGGAGTTAGCGGCAGTTATCTTTGCCCTAAAGCTGTGGAAGCACTATATGTACGGAGAGCGTGTGGAAATCTTCACAGACCACAAGAGCTTAAAGTACGTGTTTACACAGAAGGAGCTGAATATGAGACAGAGAAGGTGGTTAGAATTGATGAAAGACTTTGATATCTCATTACAGTATCATCCAGGGAAAGCCAACATAGTCGCGGATACCTTGAGCAGGTACCCAATGGCTATGTGCTTGACTTCGGATAGACACTTATTAGCTGATCTTGAGAGCTTGGAAATTGAGGTATTAGTTCCAGGAGCTGAGATTCAGATGTGGGAACTGCAGATTCAATCAGAGCTGATAGACAGAATTAGAGCTGCGCAGTACGATGATGAGACTTTAAGGAATATTAGGGCACACGTTCAGGCAGGATTGATAGACGATTTCACTATTGCGGATGATGGATCCTTACGACATGGCACGAGGATGTGTGTGCCAAGCGAAGATCTGCGCAAAGAAGTTTTACAGGAGGCACACCGCTCTCAGTACTCGATGCATCCCGGAGCCAACAAGATGTATCGAGATTTGAGGAAGCATGTATGGTGGTATGGTATGAAGCGTGAAGTAGCACGCTTCGTATCCCGATGTTTAGTGTGCCAACAAGTGAAAGCAGATCGACAGAGGCCAGGGGGATTGCTTCAACCTTTACCCATTCCAGAATGGAAGTGGGAGCACGTGACTATGGACTTCGTTTCGGGACTTCCTCTTTCCCTAGGAGAAAAAGACGCAATTTGGGTCATCGTGGATAGGTTGACCAAATCAGCCCACTTCTTGCCTTTTAAATTGGGTACTTCAACGGAGAAGCTAGCAGAGATGTACGTACAACAGATTGTCAGATTACATGGAGTTCCTGTGAGTATTGTCTCAGATCGGGATAGTCGTTTCACTTCCCATTTTTGGAGGAGCCTGCAGTCTAGCTTGGGCACTCAGCTCAAGTTCAGTACTGCATATCACCCTCAGAAAGATGGGCAGTCTGAAAGGACTATTCAGACTCTTGAAGATATATTACGCACTTGCGTATTGGATCTCGAAGGTTCTTGGGAGGATCATCTACACTTGGTAGAGTTTGCTTACAACAACAGCTACCAGGCCAGCATTGAGATGTCACCATTCGAGGCTTTATATGGACGGAAGTGTCGTACCCCTTTATCTTGGGATGATGTTGGAGAAAGAGCCTTGTTAGGACCAGAAATGGTCGTGGATGCAGCAGAAAAGGTAAAACTTATCAAAGATAGACTGCGAGTGACGCAGGATAGACAGCGGCATTGGGCAGATAGCCACCGTAGACCCCTAGAGTTTCAGGTATTGTTTTGATTTATTTTGTTTGGTTTGTGATTGCTTTGTTTAGGTTGCATGTTAAGATCGTTGTTCTAGGTTGGCGATTTGGTGTTCCTACGTATTTCTCCGACACGGGGCACGATTCATTTCGGCAGAGGAGGAAAGCTTAGTCCATGATACATCGGGCCCTTCAGTGTTCTGCAAGGGTCGGTACAGTGGCCTATAGACTAGACTTGCCGCCTGATCTAGATGGAGTGCATAACGTATTCCACGTGTCACAGCTGAGACGGTACGTGGAAGATCCTAGTCACGTATTAGATCACTCGGAGATCGAAGTTGGACCGACACTCAGCTATCCTGAACAACCGGTGGAGATCTTGGATCGTAGAGAAAAGATATTGCGGAACCAGACTATTCCTTTGGTTCGTGTTCAAGGAGAAATCACTCTCCAGGAGAATCAACTTGGGAGAGAGAGGATGAAATACGCGAGCTGTATCCATATCTCTTCGAGACTTGAGGTATAATTCATTAATTGATTGCTTGTTCTTGTGATAGTTATTTTAAATTTCGAGAACAAAATTCTTTAAGGAGGGTAGACTTGTCACCCCCACTTTTTGGATTAAGGGTATTTTTCGTCTTTTCGTAATTACTGAGTAAATGATTGCATGGTAATCAACTTTATTCAATTTACAGTAACCTTAATTAATTGTTGCACTTTATCATTATTCAATAACTAGGACGCTACGCTAGCTTGTCTTCCAACAGATTCGCACCCTTGTCCTAGACACGCCAGACCGTTAATCGATGCTTGTGTCCTACGTAAATCCAGCCCTTGTACTTCTATTTAATAGTAGAACACCTCATTGAATCAAATTTTGATTAAGCAAACAATAAACCTATTTCATGCAAATTTTCGTAAATTCATTAAATCCAATTTTCCTTCATATATGTTTTTCCATAATTTTGGGACTGTGACATTGCAACATCCATCTTCTCGGAACCATGGCCTCAAAAACCTTGAAACTAATGCATCCTAGCCTTCCATTTTAATTTTATTAAATCTTGGCCCTTGAAACATCTCCATAAGAGGCAAATTCCAAGAGGGGTTGACCAGTCAAACCAAATCTAGGTCAAACCTACACCCCTTTATATATATACCATCTTAACTATTTTTTCTTTTTTTAACCCAAACCAAGTACCACGGCCGACGTTCTCTTCTTCCTTGCTTCCCCCGACCTACTATTCCCCGTCGAACAACCCACCGGACCCATCGAGACATCCCTGCCTGCCCTCTTCCTTCCCAAGTACCACTACTTCACCGCCGAGCGACGCCGGAAACCCGCTGCCGAGCGTCCCCTCCACCGCTCGACTTGAGCACTCCGGTGGATCTCTTGTTCCCCGCCCGACTGAAGCCACCGAGAGAGCCGGAGACCCTCGACCGAGAGCTCGCCTACACCGCTGTTGACGCCGGAGCCCTGCAACTCGACGACGACCATCTGAAGTTGGAGAACCTGCTGTACCTGAGCCGTCGGGTCCCGCCTCGATCGGAGCACGCGAACAACGAACCCGCTGCCCATCCCGACTGTGCACCGCCACCGTGCACGACCGATCAGCTACGCCTCGTCGCCTCTACCCTGTCCACGCGCGCAGGTTCGACATAAACCTAAACTCGAATGCGAACACATCCGTATATCATGCGTTAGTATGTGTAGGTTTCGATATATGCACGTATATACATGTTTGCACACGTATAGGTATGTAGATATTATGCTCAACTAAGATATATACGTACACATATTTATGTATTTTAGGTATCCCTAGTATATATATATATGTTATTATGTATACACATGGTATAAGCTTTTGTTGGTATATCTATATAATATATATACATATATCATAATGGTAACTAATGAATACTTATATACATACATACGAACCGTATAATTCTCTATCAGCATAATACATACGCATATAGAAATGTGCATCGTATGAATTGAATTAAGTATGATCATATGAATACCTATTAATTGTGTAATTAATTAGTACTATTAGATACGTTAGCCATAGTATGTACTATGCAATATGCACTAGATGTCTAGAATGTGACCACGGATACCTCGTAGGTACATCGACATGTGACCCCTAGCGTAGCCTATTGAGATCATTATGTTGATTGTGTGCTAGAGCAATGTCTGATGAAATACTGTATTATGCGATATGTCTATAGGATTGTGTGATCACGCAAACGATACCTCGGAACCCGGATAGTGGTATTGCCAGCTAAGAACCTCAGGCGAGTACATTCTTTGACAGTTTCCATTATGTTGATTATCTCTATAATTCTTGTTGTATAGCGTACATGACTCTGACACTGTTCTTTACACAAGTTGGCATCATTGAGACCTGTCACGAGGAGTCGTGATTGGGATCCATCGTGCTAGATGGGGAAACGGGGAAATAATTAGTAGTTTATGTGATCATACCCAACTTACATGCAGCATTAGCTCACCCACATCTCACGTCGGTGCAGCCTTACCCTTACATGCCTCATCGCTGTTACATCTGGTTAGCCTGACCTGTTGGGGATGATCGCTAATCCATGTAATGAGTCATATAGTCCCAAGCCGATCACATGAGATACTGATGTTTCGCACACTTAGATTCTTGACATGTATCTTGATAGATTGATCTTGTATTTCCACATGTTCTAGTTGTTGTTCATATATACACTTACATACCAGTTCCTGTACTTGCGTACACTTGTAGTTCTATTCCTTGTCAGATGCATATTGAGGATGATGTTCCAGTATTTCTTATTCCAGTATTTTCTTTATTTTAGTATTTCTTATTGCCAGTTGTTCATATATGTCTTGTATTTCTTTACACTGTATTATAGTTTTGTCAATATATGTGGAACTGCTGTTAGAGGTGTATTTTTGTTCCAATCCTGACTGGATATTTTTTTCAGAGAATCTTGAGGATTTTTGTACCACGCACTACGGACCAGGTATAGATGCAGACTATGTACCAGAGATCCTAGAGGAGACTATGCTTCTAGATGAGGCTTTGTCTACAGCTATCTAGATAGTATTTATTTATGCTTGAGACTTATGGAGGTTATTTCAGTTTATGTTTAGACTTATGTTAAGTTAATTGAAGACTTGTGTTGGACAGCTAGACTGTGAGTTATCTTTATGTTTGAGACATGGTGATTAACTATGGCATTTCCTTTTATCTTTATCGTGCCTTATAGTTGTTGTGATTGAGTTACATTGTGAGATTATTGTGAGATGTATATTGACCTACTTATGGAGATGGATATCATTGACAGGTGTTTAGTTATATAGTATTACTGTGACCTAGACAGCGTTCTACCGCCGATACTGCGGCGTAGGCTGGACGTACCCACGCTCTCGTGCCCCTATACTGGGTGCGGGTCGTGACACATTTTTATTGGTGGTCCATGCAGGGCAGTTTCGCAAGTTATGCGATATCGTGGTTGGGCGACAACTTAGTTGTACTGCTGCGAGCCTGTGCTAGGATATAGAAAATATGATCTAGGATGAGAATATGCTCAATCACACTAGGAAATTCTGAACTTCATATTGCTATTCTAATGGATTGCTTCCTTTAGCACTTTAGTGTCATTCCTTGATAATATCACATCTATCACCTTAATTGATTCTTTGATCTGTATTCAGGATGTCGCCGAATACTAGCTCCATGAGAATGGGAGCAGCCAATTCAGAGAGGACTGCCACCTCTCAACCTGACGAACAGATACCTGGAGATCCTCCTACTTCTCCTGTTCGTGTGGGAGTGTCTGCAACTAACGAGATTCCTACTCCACCTATACAGAGGATTGCCCCAGCTATGACAGACAGCCTTCCACCACCATCGACACCGATTTTTGGAGGAGTGTCCGCTGACGGGGCAAAGATGTTCGCACTAATGCAGGGCATGCTAGAGGCCCAGAGAGTAACAGCAGAGGCTCAGCGTGTTCAAGCTGAGGCTCAGAGAATGCAAGCGGAAGCACACCAGGCACAGACCGAACTGATGAGAGAGAGCATGGAGAATGCTCATCAGGTAACTCTCCAAGCTGTGGAGAGGGTAGCACGACAACCGCAACATCAAGGTCAACAACAACAGAGGCCCGGTACCATAGTGGACTTTAAGAGGATGATGCCTCGGGAGTTCAAAGGCACAGAAGGAATATTATATGCTGACGAATGGTTAGAAGACATAGAGAGGAATCTGTGCTTATCACAGATTCCAGAGATTCATCAGATAGAGGCCGCTGGCAGTCAGATGTTCGATATCGCACTGACGTGGTATCGTACGGAGCTGAGACTCGCCGCTGAAGGACTTACTTGGGAGGACTTTAAAGAACTCTTCAAAGAGAAATTCTTTCCTGACGTAGCCTTGGGAGCATTAGAAAGCCAGTTTCATGACTTAGTCCAAGGAGGCATGTCAGTCGACGAATATGCTGCAGAGTTTTGTCGATTGAGTCTATTTGCACCATCGATGGTTCGAGACCCAGGAGACAGAGCTCGAAAATTCAGGAAGGGATTAAATAGGGAGATCAAGTCTCGTACTTCGGGACGACGTACTGCTACATTTGAGAGTATTCTGATGGATGCCTAGATTGCCGAAGACGACTTGGACCTCAGGCCCAAGAGAGGACGCGATACATCTGGAGCAAAAGGAGGTAACACAGGACCAGCCAAGCGCCCATACTTTCAACAACAACATAGGCCGTACCAGCAGCAAAACCAGCAACAACACCAGCAACATGCACCAGTTCGAGGACATGCTCAACAACAACAACCACAAAGACATAATCAACTCGTTGCCCCATGTTCGTATTGCGGAAAGATGGGACATACAAGAGACATCTGCAGAAAAAGGTTGGGCACTTGCTTATCGTGTGGATCAGCAGCACATCAGCTGAGGGACTGCCCAACTATTCAGACTCGCCAAGGGGGAGGAGCAGCTCAGAGAGGACCAGCCAGAGCACCTATTGCACCAGGAGGCCAGCAGAGAGGACCTCCACTTCCATCACAGCAGGAGAAGTTTGCTCAGCAGCAGCAGCAACAGAGAGGAGCACCACAAGGACGAGCTTACGCCATGACCACTGAGGAGGCCGAGCCAGCTGGAGATGTGATTTCAGGTTCAATTTTACTCAATTCTATTCCAGCACTTGCATTATTTGATTCTGGCGCTTCCCATAGTTTCGTATCTATATCTTATGCCCTTAAGCATCATTTAGAAATGGAACCATTAGATAGTACTTGCAAGATCACGACAGGAGGAGGCATTATCCTAGTCCATGATTGTTGCAAGGATCGGAGAGTGTCATTGGAAAGCCGAGAATTGAGCGTGAGTTTACTCGTCATGCCACTTCCGGAATACGATATTGTACTCGGAATGGACTGGTTAAGTAAACACCATGCTTCTATAGATTGTCACGGAGGAAGAGTAGTATTTCGACCACCAGGAGAATCAGAGTTTGAGATTGCCAGAGGTGCAGAGGCACTTTTTGCGGAGCCAGGGTGGAAGAAGAAGAGTTACCGCATCCACTCATAGCGGAGTTCCTGGATGTATTTCCAGAGGAGTTGCCAGGTTTGCCACCAGACAGAGATGTTGAGTTCTCTATAGACTTGATACCAGGAGTAGAGCCTATTTCGTAACATGTCTATAAAGTTAACAACAACGAGTTGGTAGAACTAAAGAAACAAGTTGAGGAGCTGCAAGACAAAGGTTTTATTAGGTCCAGTTCATCACCATGGGGAGCACCGGTATTATTTGTACCAAAGAAGGATGGCACGGTACGTATGTGTATCGATTATAGAGCTTTGAATAACCTCACTATCAAAAACAAATACCCGCTGCCGAGGATAGATGATCTTTTCGATCAATTGAATGGAGCGAAGGTGTTTTCAAAAATAGACTTGAGGTCCGGCTATCACCAGGTGAAAGTGAAGAAAGAAGACATACCGAAGACCGCCTTTCGAACCAGATATGGCCAGTTTGAATTTACAGTAATGTCGTTTGGTCTAACCAATGCACCAGCAGTATTTATGAACTTGATGAATAAGGTATTCCACCAGTACCTTGACAAGTTCATAGTATTGTTTATTGACGACATTCTAGTATATTCAAAAATCCCAGAAGAGCATGAAGAGCACCTGAGAATAGTCTTGGAAACACTCAGGAGAGAGAAATTATACGGGAAGCTTTCAAAGTGTGAGTTCTTTCTTGAAAAGGTTGAATTTCTTGGACATATGGTAACGGGTGACGGAATTTCAGTTAACCCAAAGAAGATAGAGGCAGTGAAGTCATGGGCTACCCCCGGTATGGTAGCTGAAATCAGGAGCTTTCTCGGACTAGCAGGATACTACAGAAGATTTGTACAAGACTTCTCCAAGATTGTAGAGCCAATGACTAGGCTGACCAAGAAGGATGTGGAATTTGTCTGGACAGAAGAATGTCAAGCCGCATTCGATAAGCTGAAGAGGAGATTGACGACAACACCAGTTTTGACATTGCCCTCAGGGACATGTGGATTCACTATCTACAGTGATGCTTCAGGAAAAGGGTTGGGATGCGTTCTTCAACAACACGGGAAATTAATTGCCTATGCTTCAAGACAATTACGCCCTCATGAAAAGAACTACCCCACTCACGATCTGGAGTTAGCGGCAGTTATCTTTGCCCTAAAGCTGTGGAAGCACTATCTGTACGGAGAGCGTGTGGAAATCTTCACAGACCACAAGAGCTTAAAGTACGTATTTACACAGAAGGAGCTGAATATGAGACAGAGAAGGTGGTTAAAATTGATGAAAGACTTTGATATCTCATTACAGTATCATCCAGGAAAAGCCAACGTAGTCGCGGATGCCTTGAGCAGGTACCCAATGTCTATGTGCTTGACTTCGGATAGACACTTATTAGCTGATCTTAAGAGCTTGGAAATTGAGGTATTAGTTCCAGGAGCTGAGATTCAGATGTGGGGACTGCAGATTCAATCAGAGATGATAGACAGAATTAGAGCTGCGCAGTATGATGATGAGACTCTAAGGAATATTAGGGCACAAGTTCAGGTAGGATTGATAGACGATTTCACTATTGCGGATGATGGATCCTTACGACATGGCACGAGGATGTGTGTGCCAAGCGGAGAGCTGCACGAAGAAGTTTTACAGGAGGCACACCGCTCTCAGTACTCGATGCATCCCGGAGCCAATAAGATGTATCGAGATTTGAGGAAGCATGTATGGTGGTATGGTATAAAGCGCGAAGTAGCACGCTTCGTATCCCGATGTTTAGTGTGCCAACAAATGAAAGCAGATCGACAGAGGCCAGGGGGATTGCTTTAACCTTTACCCATTCCAGAATGGAAGTGGGCGCACGTGACTATGGACTTCGTTTCAGGACTTCCTCGTTCACCAGGAGGAAAAGACGCAATTTGGGTCATCGTGGATAGGTTGACCAAATCAGCCCACTTCTTGCCTTTTAAAGTGGGTACTTCGACGGAGAATCTAGCAGAGATGTACGTACAGCAGATTGTCAGATTACATGGAGTTCCTGTGAGTATTGTCTCAGATCGGTATAGTTGTTTCACTTCCCATTTCTGGAGGAGCCTGCAGTCTAGCTTGGGCACTCAGCTCAAGTTCAGTACCGCATATCACCCTCAGACAGACGGGCAGTCTGAAAGGACAATTCAGACTCTTGAAAATATGTTACGCACTTGAGTATTGGATCTCGGAGGTTCTTGGGAGGATCATCTACGCTTGGTAGAGTTTGCTTACAACAACAGCTACCAGGCAAGCATTGATATGTCACCATTCGAGGCTTTATATGGACGGAAGTGTAGTACCCCTTTTTCTTGGGATGATGTTGGAGAAAGAGCCTTGTTAGGACCAGAAATGGTCGTGGATGCAGCAAAAAAGGTAAAACTTATCAGAGATAGACTACGAGTGGCGCAGGACAGACAGCGGCATTGGACAGATAGCCACCGTAGACCCCTAGAGTTTCAGGTATTGTTTTGATTTGTTTTGTTTGGTTTGTGATTGCTTTGTTTAGGTTGCATGTTAAGATCGTTGTTCTAGGTTGGCGATTTGGTGTTCCTACAGATTTCTCCGACATGGGGCATGATTCGTTTCGGCAGAGGAGGAAAGCTTAGTCCACGATACATCGGGCCCTTTAGTGTTCTTGCAAGGGTCGGTGCAGTGGCCTATAAACTAGACTTGCCGCCTCCTCTAGATGGAGTGCATAATGTGTTCCACGTGTCACAGCTGAGACGGTACGTGGCAGATCCTAGTCACGTATTAGATCACTCGGAGATCAAAGTTGGACCGACACTCAGCTATCCTGAACAACCGGTGGAGATCTTGGATCGTAGAGAAAAGATATTGCGGAACCAGACTATTCCCTTGGTTCGTGTTGCATGGAGAAATCACTCTCCAGGAGAATCAACTTGGGAGAGAGAGGACGAAATGCGCGAGCGGTATCCATATCTCTTCGAGACTTGAGGTATAATTCATTAATTGATTGCTTGTTCTTGTGATAGTTATTTTATATTTCGAGGACGAAATTCTTTAAGGAGGGTAGACTTGTCACCCCCACTTTTTGGATTAAGGGTATTTTCGTCTTTTTGTAATTACTGAGTAAATGATTGCATGGTAATCAATTTTATTCAATTTACAGTAACCTTAATTGATTGTTGCACTTTATCGTTATTCAATAACTAGGACGCTACGCTAGCTTGTCTTCCAACAGATTCGCACCCTTGTCCTAGACACGCCAGACCGTTAATCGATGCTTGTGTCCCACGTAAATCAAGCCCTTGTACTTCTATTTAATAGTAGAACACCTCCTTGCATCTAATTTTGATTAAGCAAACAATAAACCTATTTCATGCAAATTTTCTTAAATTCATTAAATCCAATTTTCCTTCATATATATTTATCCAAAATTTTGGGACTGTGACATTGCAACATCCATCTTCTCGGAACCATGGCCTCAAAAACCTTGAAACTAATGCATCCTAGCCTTCCATTTTAATTCCATTAAATCTTGGCCCTTGAAACATCTCCATAAGAGGCAAATTCCAAGAGGGGTTGACCAGTCAAACCAAATCTAGGTCAAACCCACACCCCTTTATATATATACCATCTTAACTATTTTTTCTTTCTTTTAAACCAAACCAAGTACCATGGCCGACGTTTTCTTCTTCCTTGCTTCCCCCGACCTACTGTTCCCCGTCGAACAACCCACCGGACCCATCGAGACATCCCCGCCTGCCCTCTTCCTTCTCGAGTACCACTACTTCACCGCCGAGCGACGCCGGAAACCCACTGCCGAGCGTCCCCTCCACCGCTCCACGTGAGCAGTCCGGTGGATCTCCTGTTCCCCGCCCGACTGAAGCCACCGAGAGAGCCGGAGACCCTCGACCGAGAGCTCGCCTGCACCGCTGTTGACGTCGGAGCCCTAAAACTCGACGACGACCATCTGAAGTTGGAGAACCCGCTGTACCTGAGCAATCGGGTCCCGCCTCGACCGGAGCACGCGAACAATAAACCCGCTGCCCATCCCGACTGTGCACCGCCACCGTGCACGATCGATCTGCTACGCCTTGTCGCCTCTACCTTGTCCACGTGCGCAGGTTCGACATAAACCTAAACTCGAATACGTACACATCCGTATATCATGCTTTAGTATGTGTAGGTTTCGGTATATGCACGTATATACATGTTTGCACACATATAGGTATGTAGATATTATGCTCAACTAAGATATATACATACACATATTTATGTATTCTAGGTATCCCTAGTATATATATATGTTATTATGTATACACATGGTATAAGCTTTTGTTGGTATATCTATATAATATATATACATATATCATAATGGTAACTAATGAATACTTATATACATACATACGAACCGTATAATTCTCAATCAGCATAATACATACGCATATAGAAATGTGCATCGTATGAATTGAATTAAGTATGATCACATGAATACCTATTAATTGTGTAATTAATTAGTACTATGAGATACGTTAGCCATAGTATGTACTATGCAATATGCACTAGATGTCTTGAATGTGACCACGGATACCCCGTAGGTACATCGACATGTGACCCCTAGCGTAGCCTATTGAGATCATTATGTTGATTGTGTGCTAGAGCAATGTCTGATGAAATACTGTATTATGTGATATGTCTATAGGATTGTGTGATCACGCAAATGATACCTCGAAACCCGGACAGTGGTATTGCCAGCTAAGGACCTCAGGCGAGTACATTCTCTGACAGTTTCTATTATGTTGATTATCTCTATAATTCTTGTTGTATAGCGTACATAACTCTGACACTGTTCTTTACACAAGTTGGCATCATTGAGACCTGTCACGAGGAGTCGTGATTGGGATCCATCGTGCTAGCTGGGGAAACAGGGAAATATTAGTAGTTTATGTGATCATACCCAACTTACATGCAGCATTAGCTCACCCACATCTCACGTCGGTGCAGCCGTACCCTTACATGCCTCATCGCTGTTATATCTGGTTAGCCTGACCTGTTGGGGATGATCGCTAATCCATGTAATGAGTCATATAAGGGGCACGTTTTTAGTGGTGGCCTATGCACGTTTTTAGTGTGTCACGACCCGCACCCAGTATAGGGGCACGAGAGCGTGGGTACGTCCAGCCTACGCCGCAGTATCGGCGGTAGAACGCTATCTAGGTCACAGTAATACTATATAACTAAACACCTATCAATGATATCCATCTCCATAAGGAGGTCAATATACATCTCACAATAATCTCACAATGTAACTCAATCACAACAATTATAAGGCACGATAAAAGATAAAAGGAAATGACACAGTTAAACACCATGTCTCAAACATAAAGATAACTCACAGTCTAGCTGTCCAACACAAGTCTCCAATTAAACTTAACATAAGTCTAAACATAAACTGAAATAACCTCCATAAGTCTCAAGCATAAATAAATACTATCTAGATAGCTGTAGGCAAAGCCTCATCTAGAAGCTTAGTCTCCTCTAGGATCTCTGGTACATAGTCTGCATCTATACATGGTCCGTAGTGCATGGTACAGAAATCCTCAAGATTCTCTGGAAAAAATATCTAGTCATGATTGGAACGAAAATATACCTCTAACAGCAGTTCCACATATATTGACAAAACTATAATACAGTGTGAAGAAATACAAGACAGATATGAACAACTGGCAATAAGAAATACTGAAATAAAGGAAATACTGGAATAAGAAATACTGGAACATCATCGTCAATATGCATCTGACAAGGAATAGAACTACAAGTGTACGCAAGTACAAGAACTGGTATGTAAGTGTATATAAGAACAACAACTAGAACATGTGGAAATACAAGATCAATCTATCAAGATACATGTCAAGAATCATCTATCTAAGTGTGCGAAACATCAGTATCTCATGTGATCGGCTTGGGACTATATGACTCATTACATGGATTAGCGATCATCCCCAACAGGTCAGGCTAACCAGATGTAACATCGATGAGGCATGTAAGGGTAAGGCTGCACCGACGTGAGATGTGGGTGAGCTAATGCTGCATGTAAGTTGGGTATGATCACATAAACTACTAATATTTCCCCGTTTCCCCAGCTAGCACGATTGATCCCAATCACGACTCCTCGTGACAGGTCTCAATGATGCCAACTTGTGTAAAGAACAGTGTCAGAGTCATGTACGCTATACAACAAGAATTATAGAGATAATCAACATAATGGAAACTGTCAGAGAATGTACTCGCCTGAGGTCCTTAGCTGGCAATACCACTGTCCGGGTTCCGAGGTATCGTTTGCGTGATCACAAAATCCTATAGACATATCAAATAATACAATATTTCATCAGACATTGCTCTAGCACACAATCAACATAATGATCTCAATAGGCTACGCTAGGGGTCACATGTCGATGTACCTACGGGGTATCCGTGGTCACATTCAAGACATCTAGTGCATATATTACATAGTACATACTATGGCTAGTCGTATCTCATAGTACTAATTAATTACACAATTAATAGGTATTCATATGATCATACTTAATTCAATTCATACGATGCACATTTCTATATGCGTATGTATTATGCTGATTGAGAATTATACGGTTCGTATGTATGTATATAAGTATTCATTAGTTACCATTATGATATATGTATATATATTATATAGATATACCAACAAAATCTTATACCATGTGTATACATAATAACATATATATATATACTAGGGATACCTAGAATACATAAATATGTGTACGTATATATCTTAGTTGAGCATAATATCTATATACTTATACGTGTGCAAATATGTATATACGTGCATATACCGAAACCTACACATACTAACGCATGATATACGGATGTGTACGCATTCGAGTTTAGGTTTATGTCGAACCTGCGCGCGTGGACAGGGTAGAGGCGACGAGGCGTAGCTGATCGGTCGTGCACGGTGGCGGTGCACAGTCGGGATGGGCAGCGGGTTCGTTGTTCGCGTGCTCCGGTCGAGGCGGGACCCGACGGCTCAGGTGCAGCGGGTTCTCCAACTTCAGATGGTCGTCGTCGAGTTGCAGGGCTCCGGCGTCAGCAGCGTTGCAGGCGAGCTCTCGGTCGAGGGTCTCCGGCTCTCTCGGTGGCTTCAGTCGGGCGGGGAACAAGAGATCCACCGGACTGCTCAAGTCGAGCGGTGGAGGGGACGCTCGGCAGCGGGTTTCCGGCGTCGCTCGGCGGTGAAGTAGTGGTACTCGGGAAGGAATAGGGTAGGCGGGGATTTCTCGATGGGTCCGGTGAGTTGTTCGACGGGGAACAGTAGGTCGGGGGAAGCAAGGAAGAAGAGAACGTCGGCCGTGGTACTTGGTTTGGGTTAAAAGAAAGAAAAAAATAGTTAAGATGGTATATATATAAAGGGGTGTGGGTTTGACCTAGATTTGGTTTGACTGGTCAACCCCTCTTGGAATTTGCCTCTTATGGAGATGTTTCAAGGGCCAAGATTTAATGGAATTAAAATGGAAGGCTAGGATGCATTAGTTTCAAGATTTTTGAGGCCATGGTTCCGAGAAGATGGATGTTGCAATGTCACAGTCCCAAAATTATGGAAAAATATACATGAAGGGAAATTGGATTTAATGAATTTACGAAAATTTGCATAAAATAGGTTTATTGTTTGCTTAATCAAAATTAGATGCAAGGAGGTGTTCTACTATTAAATAGAAGTACAAGGGCTGGATTTACGTGGGACACAAGCATCGATTAACGGTCTGGCGTGTCTAGGACAAGGGTGCGAATCTGTTGGAAGACAAGCTAGCGTAGCGTCCTAGTTATTGAATAACGATAAAGTGCAACAATCAATTAAGGTTACTGTAAATTGAATAAAATTTATTACCATGCAATCATTTACTCAGTAATTACAAAAAGACGAAAATACCCTTAATCCAAAAAGTGGGGGTGACATATGTACATAGGATATTGGATTGTTCTGTGCGACTTTTGGAGCAGGTTATGGATACTATGCAGCTTTCTTGCCAGGCAAGTATACCTTGGCTTGTTGTACTATTTAAATTCAGTTATTACTTTAGTTGCATGTTTATTGTTTTATAATTGTGCGCGTCCGAGAAAGACTCGGGTGCAGTCAACGAAGGCGTTGACGTTAGGACTTGTGTCTGACCTAGTGTCTAGTGGACCCACCTAAAGTCATGGAGTTATCGGTATGACTCCCCAGGCCTTGACATATTTTTTTACACGTGTTGTGAGTCTCATGTAGGGCACAGACTTGCGTATGCGGTTGGCCACCTGTACGTGTAGGTCGTGCGATGGATAGGGAATAACTGCTATTAGTGATGCATGTTAGAAGACGTAGCAGTTATTAGTAGTCGAAGCATAGACTATTGTAGTACGGTAGTCCAATCCTTGTCCTTGTTTGGTTGTAAGGTTGGGCTATTGTTCTAACGATAGACTATGAGCCAGAGTTACGATGCCGATACTTTCTCTCCGTCTCGACGTAGTAGCTAAAGCATGTTGTGGATACAACATGCATAGATCATTGGACGGGGAGGACGATTAGTAGGCGTATGGGACATCCACCTCCTTTATACAAATGCAGAGTTCCTCGGAGCGATACAGACGTATATATTTATGTATATACCATATTCTTTAGAGTGTTGGACGTTACTTAATGATTTTGCAGATACCACACTCTATAGAACGTTAGACGTTATTATTTATACAGATACCATGCTCCTCGGAGCTAGACGTTATTATATTACAGAGTGCCCTCGAATGGGGGCATATGTGGCATATACTAGCCAGTCATCACGATTGTTGAATTACGTCAGCATATGTCTAACCTACACTTTTCCATACGCACAAAGTTGTCCTCAATTTGTATTCACTTAGATGGTTAGGACACCCCCTTTATTTATTCAGTATTTACTTTATGGCATGCTTCTATGTATCTTGTTATGTCCCTCTGAAGACCTGGTCCCTTTTCTGGTGTAGATGTTCATGAGTATTCGCAGGAGCGCAGATCCAGACTGGTTACTTATATTGAGGAGGTCTTCTCTTCGAGCCTCGTGTTTGTTAGTTGTTGTACTTATATTATGTTTGCTTTTATATTCTAGCTCGGTAGTGGATTTGTTTTCATTCGACTGTCTTTCTCTGATACTTCATATTGAGATCTAATTTCATAGATATTGGTTATTTATTTACATTTGATTCCGTAGATGAGATTTAGATTATGCTTGTGACTTGTGATAGTTTATACCACTTGTGAATTATTATTTATATTATAGCGTATGCATGTGGTTTGGTTTCCATATATTGGAGCTGCCATATACATGCGGCTGGCATGCTTACGTATCCTGGTCCTACGTATTTTAGGACTGGGGCATGACAAGGACTCAGAGTGTTAGCATTGTGGCAAGAATGACCACATCAAGCGAAACTATTTCACTTGGAAGAGAGAGAAGAAGGGCGACAAGGGGAAGCAAAGTGAGAATACTACAGTGGCAACCTCGACACATGGAGGCGACGTGATCATTATAGGTGATGATGTAGTTCACACCTGCGATGACAACTCTTGGTTGGTGGACTCAGGTGCTTCAGCTCACGTATCTCACAATATGGCACTATTTGCTACATACACAACAGGCGACTGTGGAGTGTTGAAGATGGGCAATGAAGATGTGTCGAAGGCGGTTGCCATTGGAGATGTACATTTGAGGACAAAGACAAGTGCAGTTCTTGTTCTCAAAGATGTCCGTCATGTCCCTGATATCCGTTTTAACCTGGTGTCAGTTGGAAGGTTGGATGTCGAGGATTTCTTCAGTCTCTTCGGGAATAATCAGTGGAAGGTTTTCAGAGGTTCAATGATGATTGCCAGAGGAAACAAGAGGTCTGAACTCTACTATATGGAAGGGATCACACATGGGGCACAAAAGGTTAATACAGCTACTGATGAGCCTACTGAGTTGTGGCACAGGTGGCTCAGCCATATCAGTAAGAAGGGGATGAGCTACTTGGTGAACAAGAAGATGATTCCAGGGCTAAACTCTACAAAGTTGGAGAAGTACACGTACTATTTGGCGGATAAGCAAAATATGGTATCTTTTCAATGTCACCCAATTTAAAGGAAACCGGCGTTGCTCGAGTTGATTCACTCGGATGTCTGCGATCCTATGAAGGTAAAATCCATTGGTGGTCTTCTTATTTTATAATATTTATTGATGACTGTTTCAGGAAGGCTTGGGTCTATACCTTAAAGACCAAGGATCACGTGCTGCCCACTTTCAAGGAGTTTTACGTCTCTGTTGAAAGAAAGACGGGCAAGAAGCTGCTTTATATTCGGTCGGACAATGACGACGAGTATATTGGTCCCTTTGATACTTATTACAGAGAGCAATGGATACGATACCAGAAGACTCCACCAAAGATACAGCAGCTCAATGGTGTAGCGGAGCAGATGAACAGGACACTAATGGAGCGGGTGTGGTATTTTCTGTTAGAAGGAAACTTGCTAGACAACTATTGGGGTAAGGCACTTTATACAGCTGCTTATGTTATTAATTTACCTCCTAGTGCTCCTTTGCAGGATGATGTGCCTGACAAAGTATGGTACAACAAAGAGCCGCCATACAATCACCTGCGAGTGTTTGGTTATAAGGCCTTCGTGCATGTACCGAAGGACGAGAGATCCAAACTTGAGCCAAAGACGAGGTAGTGCATCTTTTTTGGCTACGGTCGGGATGAGTTTGGCTATATACTCTACAATCTAGTGGAAAGAAAGCTCTACAGAAGCAGGGATATGGTATTCGTCGAGGATCAGACCATGACTAATACTCAGGATTCTGAGATGCCTTCTGAGGCTGACAAATTTTCTGAGTTAGAGTCATTTCGCTTCGAGCAGTTTTCAGAGGATATCGCAGAGGATCCAGTTATTGGGGAGCCAGTACATAGAGTTGCTCCGAACCTTGATCATCAACCTGCTGATGGTGTTTAGGATGACCCTCATGAGGATGAGCATGCCGATGAGGCAGTTCCTGGAGGGGAGAAGCCTGTAGATATACAATCAGCACCAGTGGTTCTGTTGAGGAGGAGCGATAGAGAGCGTCGACCATCTACGAGATACTCACTGGGTGAGTATGTGCTACTAACTGACGGGGGAGAACCCAAAAGTTTTGTAGAGGCTATGGAAGATGAACACAAGTAGGAGTGGATGGAGGCCATGCAGAAGAAGATGAGTTCCTTGGAGGACAATTCTACTTATGATCTGGTACGGTTGCTAAAGGACAAGAAGAATTTGGAGAATCGATGGGTATTCAGAGTAAAGTAGACAGATGATGCTACTCGCTCTTGATATAAAGTGAGGCTGGTAATTAAAGGATAAGGTTAGCGGAAAGGCATAGATTATGATGAGATCTTTTCTCTAGTCGTCAAGCAGTCGTCTGTAAGGGTGATCTTGAAGAGGAGTTGTACATGGGACAGCCAGAGGAATTTTGTGAGAAGGGCAAGTCACATTTTGTATGCCGGTTGAGAAAGAGCTTGTATGGTCTGAAATAGGCTCCGAGGCAGTGGTAAAGAATGTTCGAGTCATTTATGGAGAGCATGGCTATGCACGGACGACGTCGAATCATTGTGTTTTTGTGAGGTACTTCGCCGAGGATGATTTTATCATTTTGTTGCTTTATATTGATGACATGCTGTTGGTGGGTTGGAATGCCATCAGGATAGCAGAGTTAAAGCGCCAACTGGGTGCGACATTCTCTATGAAGGATTTAGATGCAGCAAAAACTGTTCTTGGGATGGAGATCAGCCGAGAGAGAGAGAGAGAGAGAGAGAGAGAGAGAGAGAGTCCAAGCTGCTACACTTGTCCCAAAAGAGGTACATTTACCGGGTACTTCAGCGTTTCGGGATGGACGGGTCGAAGAAAATTAGTAACCCCCTTGCGGCTCACTTTAAGTTCACTGAGGAGCAGTGTCCATATACCGATAACGAGAAGGAAGATATAGGGCGAGTTTCATATGCCTCAGCCGTAGGGAGTCTTATATATGCTATGGTATGTAAGCGGCCAGACATTACTCACGCAGTCGACACAGTTAGCAGGTACACTTCCAATCTTGGAAGGGTACATTGGAGTGGGGTCAAGTGGATTTTACGATATCTTCAGGGTACGACCGATTGGAGACTTTCATTTGGTGGTGACGAGCCGAAGCTGGTTGGATATATCGATGCTGATATGGCTCGAGTTATAGAGACGAGGCGGTCGACTTCAGACTATGTGATGATGTTTGCTGGTGGAGCAGTATCGTGGCAGTCGCGTTTACAGAAGTGTGTTGCCTTGTCGATGATAGAGGCATAATACATTGCGGCGACGGAGGCTTGCAAGTAGTTGCTGTGGATGAAGAATCTGTTTTAGAAAATTGTGCTAAAGCAGGAGCAGTATCCTTTGCTTTGTGATAGTCAGAGTTCTATTCACCTTGTGAAGAATCAGATATTTCATAGACGGTTCAAGCACATTGATACCCGGTATCATTGGATACAGGATGTGGTTGACAAGAAGGAAGCGGCGCTTGAGAATGTTCATACAGATGACAACGGAGCAGATATGTTCCCAAAGGTTCTACCAGGAAAAAAATATGAGTACTGCAGGCGGATCGTCGGGATGACGACCCCCTCCACATAGTTGTGAAGAAGAAGATTTGTTGGAGTGGGTGGGATTCTCAACCTTTATGAAAAATACTCCGGAATAGGATTAAGTATTTCTACGTATAATAAGAATACCTCAATTTATTTGGATTGAATATTCCTAAATATAATATGAATATCTCAATGGATTTGGATTGGATATTCCTACATATAATAGGAATATGTCAATGAATTTGGATTGGATATTGCTATCTATAATATGAATGCTAGTTGTGGGTTTGAGACTATATATATGTGTCTCCTGGCCCTAAAATATACATCTCTCTCTTAAAAAAAACTATAGCAACAAGGAGAGAAAATGAGGCAAAAATGTCATTGCTTTATTGGAGAGGAGAAAAAAGGATTAGTGGCCGTTTCGAAGAAGGAGATCAGTTTCGGGTATTTGTCGTTGTCTTTTTTCTTCGTGGTTATAATCTATTTTCTGTTCAAAAAAAGCTGTGGTGACCCGTTTGAATTGATGAGAAGTTTGTAAGGAGTCGGTGTATTTCTTATTCCATTAGTGGAGGCTTTTCAGGGTTGGACTCCTATTGTTCCGTGATTTTTTTCGCAAGAGTTTTCCACGTCAAAAATCTCTGTGTCTATGATTTATGTTTGACGTTTTTTGGTTTTTGTGTTTTGTTCGGTTCTTTCGCAGGTACTTTCTGATTTGGAAAACGGTTTTTGCAATTTCGTTCCCAACAAAGTAGTATCAGAGCCAGATTTGTGATCAAGATGAGCGGATGTATTGGTAGGTCAATTTTCTGTGGTTCCTTAAATACAATTCGATATTATGGTACTTTTTTGATGCAATGATAGGTGCAAAACCTCTATTGTTGATTTGCACAGGAGCTGTCCTAGTTGTTCCTACGACCTTTGCCTCAGTTGTTGAAAAGATATTCGTGATGGATGCCAACAAGTATGTGCTAAACACAATTGCTGGTGATATTACCACCATCTATAATTTTTTAATGATGTAAGCATGCTTCTTCCTTTAACAACCTTAAAAATTACTCTGTCCATTGCGTGAAATACCTCTCCGCTGCCTTCAGTAGGATTCTGGGCTGTGTCGGACCCAGTATAGCTACTATTCTTAGCCCTCTTAAGCTATTGCTTTGCTAATGATCACTTAGTGGAAGAGCAAGGGCATCCTTTACATTTTTTGTTATTTTCTTTTCGGAGCAGGACGTGGCACTCGGAGTGCTTTATTCACATTATACAAACAATATTCTAGTGGCAGAAGGGAAAGAAGACAGCACCGAGCAGGTTTAGTAAGGTTTCCGATGTTGAGAATACTATAGTTGGTATCAAAAGTTCTTGATGTTGTTGTAGCATATGTAGTAGCTAATTCTATGTATAGTGTTCGTGAACAAATGAAGACGTGTTTTTCTTGATCTGTACATAAATTGGCGAATATTAACAATTAATGTATGTAATGAAAGTGAAGACAATATGGATAGCTTGTTGCTTTCAGAATACGAGGAATCGTCTTTGACAAGGTGCATCACATGGGAGATACTCTCTCCTCCGTCAATTTCTTGAGTTTTTGTAGTCAATGATTTAGGAAGTACACATACACATCATTTGGCCAAGATGTCAATAGGAATGTAGTGTACTAGTGCACATGGGAGCACATGGGATGTAGAAATTCATTTCTATTGGTCCACATGTACATAATTTATGTAGAAATATGAACCTATGATTTATATATATATATATATATATATATATATATATATATATATATAAACGACCCGATACTGGCAGCAGTGATGCATTCCTGTCATGGAATTCAACAATGTTGATGCAGAAATGGCAATCAATCTTGTCCAGTCAGCCATATTTCACAGCAAGGCTCTCTTCCTCTCCAAACGACCCGATACTGGCAGCAGTGATGCATCTCATTAATATTACCAATAGAGAGTTATTGTTTCATAGAAATGGAGGAGGAGCATGCTTGAGCAACTCAATCTGAGTAAATTTTCAAATACAGAAGCATTATTTATTGCACATTCCTCACCAAAAATAGTCTAAAGTATAGCAATATTGTCACTTTCCCATATGGAAATGATGGCACGTGATGGTTTGCTAGGTCAAGAGCAGAACTTTCTATAACCAGAAAATTATGTCAAAGGTTGAAGCTTGATTTGAACTTGATGGAGCACCAGGAGAGGCATTGCCCTCAACCAGAAATGCGTTACAATTTCTTAATTCCTCCTTCACATTGGTACAAGTAAGATGTGTAATTTGTAGGTTTTTTGTTTTCACCAGGAGAGGCATCTTTCACATTTATAAATGGCCAAAAACTCGAGATGAAGTTTGGTCAATGTGTGTTTGTATTGGAAGGTTATTGAGCTTAACGCATGGTCAATACTTACATACTTGATGCACAGAATTCTACATATATTGTTGTACGAACCTTCACTTTTCATGAACTTGCTGCGGCGGCCAAGAACTTTAGAAAGGAATGCCTGATATGAGAAGTGGGCTTTAGTCGTGTGAACTTCAAGCTTTGTACATAAAAATTGAATCATGTTTCCAAATTGGTTTTAGTTTACAAGAAACATCTGATGATAACATTCTTTTATTTAATATTTCAAATACTTGTGGGGTTCATGGACGATAGTTACTGGAAGTTATTTGTAACAACTCTATTTGATATATATAATTTTTTATAAAAAAATATGATTTGTAATGGTTATATTTGTGCAAATTATCCATTGTTATATGGTGTTGTAAAAGTTTTAGCGTCAAAATTTGTCGTTGTTAATGATATCAGTCTTGGAAGCATAAACTTTGTTGCCTAGTTTAAGCGTCAACTTCCTACTGTCGCTAATATTGGTATCCACACAAGAAAGAAGACGTTGCAAATAGGCGTTGCCTATTTTTTTTACATCTGATCTATTTCGTTGCTAAAATTTTTAGCTACGCCATCAACTAGTCGTCGCTAAATGGTGATGCAAAAGTTTGGCGACGACCTTTACCCCGTCGCTAATACACTTAGCCACCCGAGCAACAAGCCGTAGTTAAAGGATGTCGTTAAATATTTGCGTCAGTTATGTGCCGTCGTTAATACGGGTAGCTACGCAGTCTACCAACCGTCGCCAAAGAGTGTCGTTAAAGTTTAGCGTCGGCTATTTGCCGTCGCCAAATTTTTTGCCACGCAACCAGAAGCGACCCCTAGTTTGTCGTCGCAAAATTCGTCGCAAATAGTATTTGCGACGACAAAAACACATTTACGATGGTTTTTTAAGGGACGCAAAAGGCCCATTTTCTAGTAGTGGAACCATAGACAATTTTTAATGTAATGTAGACAATGGCTACTAGCTAATCGTATACTTCATGTATGTTGAGCTAGTTTTTTTTCCTTAAAAGTAGACAATGAATAGCCCAAGGCGATCACATATCTAACAAGTATTCTAAAACACTTAATGTAGTTACAGTTCTTCTCTTTCCACTTCACATGTACTAATTATACCATATTGCTCTTGATTATCTGTCTCTTATTACAGCCATACCATGATATCAGCTTATTGCTTTCTCATCATGTATTACATTTGCTATTTACTGTTTTATAGTCTTTACAAATTAATTGGAACTATTGTTGGAGTTGTGCTCGTTCATCCTGACTGGATAACATTTTTAGGGAACTGTTTAGAAGAGTGGTGTCCTACTTTCTACGGACCATGTAGCTTATGCATAACTTGGGATGATTGCCATGAGGTCTAGCCTGAGTCATTAGTACTCTTAGTTTCTTTTATTACTATTTTTGGTATCAGATCTGTCTTCAGCAACTACTTGAGACTTGAGATATTGTATTTGGATTTTAGATTAACTGTCTAGACTTGTCAGAACTTGTGATTTGAATTTTCATCTCTTTATATCATATCGTGCCTTCTTCTTTAGATTTGTGATTGAGTATATTGTTGTTATATAACATTGTACTCCTTATGGAGTTGGATATTATTGTGTGAGATTGTTAGTTATATATAGATGACCTAGACAGTGTTCTACCGTTGATGCTACGATGTAGGCTGGATGTATCCATGTACTCGTGTCTGAATATCTGGGTGCGGGTCGTGACAAGAATCGTCAGAGAATTTATTACGACCCGAAGAACAGAGTCCTTTGTTCTTTGTTATTCACAACAAGGTACGTATCATCTATGTGCAAGTTCTTTTGATTCTTTCGATAAAATTTTGATTTAATTATTCCAGTAGATAGATTAGGTAACCACCATACCTATCGTACATGTGTTTGATAATAAACGAAAGAAATAAGATGAGGTTTATACGAAACCCGCTCTTAGGTTCACAAACAAGAAGTATAATTAATCCTATACGAGGATGTCGAGTACAATTTTTTAATCTGGGTAAATATTGCTATAGGAGTCTGATCTGCAGTCGATCACTTTGTCCCTTGGACCTCACGATGATGAAGAAGTGTCGTAGAAGAAAGAAAGCAGCTTCGAAGGTTGCAAAAGAGGGTGAATGTTCGATGCCAAAGTTGTCGATCACTACTCTTTGCCTGAGCTCTTGATTCTTCTCGCTCGAAGACTCTTCGACCCTTAGTTCTTTGATCTCTTCTTTTGATCTTGGAATCTTTTTATCCTTCAACTCCTGACCTCCTTTTTTCTCGACCCCTACCTCTGTCAATAGAGGTCTCTATTTATAGAGTTTTAGTGACAGTGACCATCCAGTCGGCGTAGAAGTCGAGCCGTGGAAAGTATGGCACCTTTTTACGCGATGATTACAATAACCGTTGCCCGCGTATAAATGATCTCCTGAATGAGCGTGTGACGCGTGTCCCATTAAGAGACAATGCGTATAACTGCTGCGAAGATCACGGCATAAAAGCCACGTAGGTAGTTATCCTTCGCGTAGAGAAGGTTGGCGTAGAAGCCAATAACTGTCACTATGGCGTAGAAGCCAAAGAGTCATCAAACCGGCATAGAAGCCGAGCAGGCATAGAAGCCGAGTGGGCGTAGAAGCCGAGCAGGCATAGAAGTCGAGTGGGCACAGAAGTCGAGTAGGCGCAGAATTCGAGGGGGCGTGGAAGCCTGATGGCGTAACGTACAAGAGTGATGATGTGGACGTTTTAGCCGAAATTACGGCTTTTGGAGATATAATCAAATCTCTTGCATTAAATGCGGAGATCTGCCATCATCCTGCGCATTAAATGCAGAGGCGTGTCTTGAAGATCTGCCGTCATTCCGTGCATTAAATCCGGAGACGTGCCGCGAGCCCTGTACGAAGAGCAGCTTTTGACGTGGCAGCCTGTTTGTCTTCTGTGGAGCGTAAACAGCTCACATCTGCCTGTGTAAAACTAGGCAGCGTATCCCTTTGTATGCGTAATAGCAGTTTACGCCGAGGAGATGTCACTAAACGATAGTTTGGTGACATTAATCAAATCTTTCGCATTAAATGCAGAGATCTGCCCCCATCCCGTGCATTAAATGCAGAGGCGCGTCCCGAAGGTCTGCCACCATTCTGCGCATTAAATGCAGAGACGTGCCTCGAGCCCTGTACGAAGAGCAGCTTTTAACGTGGCAGCCTGTTTGTCTTCTGTGGAGCGTAAACAGCTCACATCTGCCTGTGTAAAACTAGGCAGCGTATTCCTTTGTATGCGTAAAAGCAGTTTACGCCAAGGAGATGTCACTAAACGACAGTTTGGGTCGCTGTGCTGCGCCATCATCATAGCCGTCGTCTGGGTAGTCGTGAAGTACTCTTTGTCAGGAGTCAGACGTCAGGTTCACTGCATGATTTAACAGGTTCATTTCGAGGAATACGAAGCGTTCCTCGTACACTTCAATGCTGCATTAAAAGCAGATGAGTTTTACGCCATAAAGGCGATATAGCACCCTTTTTACGCTGAAGCAGCCTGGACATACTGCTTTATGCGGATAGTCCTTGAGCTTATATTTTACGTTGTACTTAGCGGAAAAAGGCTCTGTTTGTATGTTGATGGCTCCAGTTACATCTACCTGTGACCATGTAGCATGATAGTAGACTGCCATAAGTACATTGACGTACTGACAGAACCGTACCATTGACTGTCTGTTATGCACAGCAATTACAGACGCGACCCCTAGTATAATCCTTGATCATTGTGTTGATTGTGTATTAGTGTGATGTCTGATGCAGTATTGTGTTATGATATATCTATAGGACTGTTGGATCACTCAGACGGTACCTTGGAACCCGGACATTGGTATTGCCAGCTAAGGACCACAGGCGAGTACATTCTCTGACAGTTTCCATTATGTTGATTATCTCTATAATTCTTGTGGTATAGCGTACATGACTCTGACACTGTTATTTACACGAGTTGGCATCATTGAGACCTGTCACGAGGAGTCGTGATTGGAATCCATCGTGCTAGCTGGGGAAAAACGGGGAAGTATTAGTAGTTATGTGATCATACCCCTTACATGCAGCATTAGCTCACCCACATTTCACGTCGGTGCAGCCTTACCCTTACATGCCTCATCGCTGTTACATCTGGTTAGCCTGACCTGTTGGGGATGACCGCTAACTAATGTAATGAGTCATATAACCCAAGCCGATCACATGATATACTGATGTTTCACACACTTAGATAGATGATTCTTGACATGTATCTTGGTAGATTGATCTTGTATTTCCACATGTTCTAGTTGTTGTTCTTACATAAACTTACATACCAGTTCTTTGTACTTGCGTACACTTGTAGTTCTATTCCTTGTCAGATGCTATTGATGATGATGTTCCAGTATCTATTTCCAGCATTCTTTATTCCAGTATTTCTTATTGCCAGTTATTTCATATCTGTCTTGTATTTCTTTACACTGTGTTATAGTTTTCGTCAATATATGTGAAACTGCTGTTAGAGGTGTATTTTTATTCAAATCCTGGCTGAATATTTTTTCCAGAGAACCTTGAGGATTTCTGTACCACGCACTATGGACCAGGTATAGAAGCAGACTATGTACCAGAGATCATAGAAGAGACTATGCTTCTAGATGAGACTTTGCCTACAGCTACCTAGATAGTATTTATTTTATGCTTGAGACTTATGGAGGTTATTTCAGTTTACGTTTAGTCTTATGTTAAGTTTAATTGGAGACTTGTGTTGGACAGCTAGACTGTGAGTTATCTTTATGTTTGAGACATGGTGTTTAACTATGTCATTTCCTTTTATCTTTATCGTGCCTTATAGTTGTTGTGATTGAGTGATATTGTGAGATTATGGAGATGTATATTATTGACAGGTGGTTAGTTATTTAGTGTTACTGTGACCTAGACAGCGTTCTACCGCCGATGCTGCGGCGTAGGCTGGACGTACCCACGCTCTCTTGCCCCTGTACTGGGTGCGGGTCGTGACAGCTCCGAAGCCATATTTTACGCTGCCCAGCACCAAGATGCTGCGTATAGCTATCCAGCATATTTTTCATGCTTCTACAAGACCCCCTTCAAAGTTTTCAAATTTCTCGTAATTTGAAACGCTTTGAATGAAGCATGAAACGGTCAAGTCTGACTCGTTCTTCAAGGCTGATTTTTTGGCGGATTTGTCACGCCCCAGTCCCAAAATACCATGGGACCGGACGCGTGATAATGGCCAGCACACACCGATGGACAAACCCAATTTAATGGATCCATCGGGGCATACTTAAGCTGTAATATAACAATAAGTAGGTCCAATGCTATAAGTCACAGGCTATACTAATCTCATCCACAACAGATAATCACAGATCAATGCCAGAATATTGCAAATAAATATAAACTAACAAGTCTCAATAAAAGTGTCTCGGAGAACAATCCGAGTACAAGTCTGGTACATCACTGCAATAGACTGGAAATAAAATAACTAGAAACTGAAATAAATGAGTATCTCAAGCCAATACTCAGGAGAAGTCCTCTGGTATGATCTCATCCTCAGATCCTGGTTCTGCTCAAATATAGGCACCTGCTTCTGCTAATGCTAATGCTCCGGTCCCGTATACCTCGGGGTAGATTTCGTCAGCTAATCCTGGGAACATAATCCGGATCCAGGTCCTCAGGGGACATAGCAAGGTACAAGAAAGCTCATGCCAAAATAAATGCAGTACAGCAATAAATGAAACAATAGGGTAAATAAATAACCAGCTAAGTGATAAGCAAGTGAGAGTTTTAGTCATACTCGGGCTGAGACTACTACATGATCAGTGTCGGAGAAACCCATAGCAGTATTTTCTCGAAGGGCCAGAACTGGTGCCATAGCTCTGTGTCAGAGACTAAGACACATCCAGATTACAATATATATAATATAATCAGCCTTTGATATGGTAATACTCTCCCCACCCAATGAAATCTCACGTCTCATGTCCATGACACGCAGGATCAGAACTAATGCAACAAGTCAGGTTATAATCTAAGCATGTAAACAGTGTATGTCATAAACCTGTATCTTATACAGAATTACCATGAATATCTCAGGAAGATTCTGTCTCATGAACAGTGTCAAGTGTCCTGGGTATAATGTACTTGATAAGACAAGTACGAGGATGTAAAGGGTCACGAATGTCCATCTCTAGATGACAATACACAACACCGCGTACGGTGTTGGCACCCGACTATAATCGGACGCTAAGTAAGTCACACGGTCCTAGGTTAAGCATGCACAACAATGTAAAAGAATCAAAGAAAATATGTAACAAGACTGCTAAGTTTGGCAAGGTACACTTGCCTGGGGTCCTGGCTCCAACTGTAGCTCTAGTCTCAGTGTGATCTGCAGGTACTACTCCGGTTGCTGAAATAAACATCACCATTAGATTCAAAAAATATCAAATAGCTAGAAATGCCTGTCCTTACGTCCAATTTGGACGCAAGGGCAAAAATGACATTTCCGGGTCAAAGCGGGGTCCACATGTGGGCCACTTTGCACCGAAAAACGTGTCTGGGTCAAAGGTCTCTACATTCGCCAAACTTATATCAACAAGTCAGGAATGATGATACGAACCCAACGGAACTTCCAGAATAGGATTCCGATGAGCCGATCACAAAATCGCCCGTCAAGTGGAGCCTGTGGGGCCCACGATACGCGATTCTGTCAACGTCCTCATAATCGAACCAAACTTGGGTTACAGGACCAGCGTATTGCTACGAGTCTGATGGCGCAAGTTTCGTCTCGATCCGACGTGTGTACACGAAGTTATGACGTATTCCAGAACCGACGGATACGGGGCGGTGTCGGCGGATACGCGTTGATTCCGGTGTGCACGCACATCCAAATCAACTTCTGCGAAATCCTGCACATCCGTACCAACGTCGCGCACATTTCGGTAAAGACCACGTGCTACCAAGTCGTCCAGTTTGGCGGGGCGCACTCAGTTCCGGGGTGAAATAGGGCATTGATTTTCCTGTTTTTGGATCGCGGTTTGCGATCACCACAGGACGCGATGCACCGAACGGGTTGCACGGGCACCGAGAGAGTTATACAGTCTACGCATTGCAACTGACGGAATTGAAAATGGAGTTACGAGGTGAGAGAAAACGCTACCTGAACAGGGCTCCGTGAAGACCGAATCTCACGTGTCCGAGGGTACTATTCTTGTCTTGGTCGAGAGTTCCCGTGTCCTCGTGTCTGCCGTGAGTCCGAGCTAGGGTTCTGATCTGGGGACAGCGGGGCTTCGCCGGAGGGAGTCGGTCTCGGGGTCGGCGAGGTCTGCTAGGCGGCGACTCTGCACAGTCGGCCATAACGGTTCACGCGGGCCGGAGCGGTTTCACGCGGCCGGAGCTCGGCGAGGGGCGAGCGGGGCTGGATTGACTCGGGATCGTCGACGGCCTGGGGAGTTAGGGGTCGACGAGGGGAGGACTGAGCGGAGGCGGTGATGTCGTCGGCGGGCTGTGGAAAGAAGGGGGAAGGCTTCAGAGGTTGCTCGAGGCGGGAAGTCGAATGGCGGACGCGGGCGGCGCTCGCACGGAGGGGGAAAGTCGACGAGGGGTTCTGGGTTGCTCGAGGCGGGGAGTCGTCGATGTTGGGTCAGCGTTGGCGGAGATCGGGCGGCGGAGAGATGGAGAAGAGAATGGCGGCGGCGGCGGCTTCGCGGATCCCGAGGTAATTAAATAGCTGCTACAGTGTTTCCGATCAGTTAGGGTTTTCCCAATGGGTTTCGGGTCCGGGTCGGGTTTGGCTCGGATCCGACCCGACCCGACCCAATGAGCTGATTTGGTTCAGGGTTGGGTTGGGTTCGGTTTGGTTTGGTTTGGTTCAGTTTGGTTTAAATATCTAATAGTTTTTAAGGCTTTAAACGCGTCTCCGGAGTCCAATAAATTCACCGAAAAATACCCTATGTCCGATTTTCCATTTTACACCATAAAATATTATTTCCATAATATTTTAATAGTAATTAACAGCAATTAAAAAATCATTCAATTACCAAAACCTAGGGTTTAATTACAGAAAAATTCCGGAAAATTCCAGGAAAATCCAAATCAAAAATTCTTGAAAAATCAGGGGGATTACAATCTACCCCCTTAAGGGAATTGCGTTCTCGCAATCAAATAATAACCGGTCAACAGAGATGACTCGGTTGCAAACATTATTCGAAGCACAACACGATCAAGGGGAATCAAGGTTGAGGGTGTAAGAGTAATACAAAGGGAAAATTATTTCCCTAAGCATTAAAAGTTATGCAATCTCCCGTATAAAGAAGATTTAGAAGACTACAGTTCAGAAAACTAGGTTATCACTAGGTTATTAACTATAAAAATATTCTAGGTTATTAATTATAAAAACATACTAAGTTATTAGCAAGTTCAAAATTACTAGGTTAAGGCTATGGTCACGAACCAACATGCAAAAAATAAAGCAATTCTAGAAGCAGATAATTATAAAAACTTACGAGTATTAGCTACTCCATGAATCTGTGCGTCCTCCAAGTTCATCGCATAAGCTTGTCCGCGTCCTTGAGGGGATGCCCTTTGCTGTTGCTGGGCCTGCTGGAAGGGTGCTGGTCGAGGTGCCAAAGGTGGCCTTGGTTGATATCCTCCTGGTGCTGGTAGAGCTTGTTGGTTTGCCCTTGGTGCTCCTTCTCTATGCTCAGGGCAGTCCCTTACTGCATGCTGTCTGGATCCGCAACCTAGGCATAGTCCTAACCTGCGTCGACATTCCTTGGCGAGATGGCCTGCTTTGCCACAGTAGTGACAAGTAGAAAGGACTATTACTTGTGGTGTAGATGCTTTCTGCTGTTGGTGTAGGTGAGGTCTCTTTGCAGCTTCTTCTTGTGGTGCTCTATTTGTTGCTGATGTGGAAGGCCGCTTCAGACTGGTCTCTCTCCTGGTGACGCGCTCCATGCGTCGGGCTGCAGCAAGGACGTCCGAGTAAGATGTAGGTGCAACGGATCCAATTAGTTTCTGTAGCTCAATGTTTAATCTGTCGAAGAACTTCTCAGCCTTCTTTTCTTCTGTCGAAATCAAGGAAGGGGCGAAGCGACTCAGACGAATAAACTCTGCGTTGTACTCTTCCACTGTCATAGTATCCTGAGTGAGGCGATTGAACTTGTCCCGAAGTTCTGATCGAGCGGTAGCTGGAATGTACATATCCTGAAAGAGTCTGGAGAACTCCTCCCAGGTGACTCGGTCTGGTCCGAGTCGGGTCTCCTCGGATAACCACCAGTGATGTGCATTGTCCATCAAATGCATTCTGACGGCAGTCATCCAACGTTCTCTTGGAAGCTCAGCTGCTTCCAACTGGTGTTGTGTGTTGGTGAGCCACTCATGAACTTCTGTGGGCTCCTCCTTGCCTGAGAAGGTACAGGGCTTCAGCTGGCGGAAGTCGGTGATAGAGCCCGTCGGTTGCCGTCGAGTTGGTAGGTTGGCCTGCTCCAGTACAAGTGCTAGGCTGCGACTCAAAGTCTCTTGTTGAATATGCTTTTGAGCTTGCATCATTGCGTAGATCATTTGGAACATCTGCTGCCCGTCCATAGGCTGTCCTGGTGGGAATACAGACATTGGTGGAACGAACTGAGGAGGCGGTGGGGTATCGTCACGCCGAAATCTAGAAGCATGCTGATCTGCTTGGCTGCCTTGGTGAGTAGAGGGATCTCCACTCAATGGTGCCACTTCATCTTCTCCGTAGGTGGCTACCGCACCTATTGGTGTGTTTGCTGGAGTTTCGTCGTTTGCTCTTGAATCCATTACTCTGTATCACAAATAAACTATAAGAGGCGCACAAGAATCAAGGCATGATGCAAGAAAATTTAATTCGAATACGATATAGATATCAAAAACGTTTCAAGCAAGTCGATGAGATCCTAAAAACTTATCCTATTCTTATTGCAGGCTTGCTCGGTCCCTAAGTTGAAACCGAACAATTTAGTCGTTGACCTGCATGGGCCACCACAAAAACCTTGTCATGCCCCAGTCCAAAAATACCGTGGGACCGGACGCGTGATAATGGCCAGCAGCACACACCGATGGACAAACCCAATTTAATGGATCCATCGGGGCATACTTAAGCTGTAATATAACAATAAGTAGGTCCAATGCTATAAGTCACAGGCTATACTCATATCATCCACAACAGATAATCACAGATCAATGCCAGAATAATGCAAATAAATATAAACTAACAAGTCTCAATAAAAGTGTCTCGGAGAATAATCCGAGTACAAGTCTGGTACATCACTGCAATAGACTGGAAATAAAATAACTAGAAACTGAAATAAATGAGTATCTCAAGCCAATACTCAGGAGAAGTCCTCTGGTATGATCTCGTCCTCAGATCCTGGTTCTGATCCAATGTAGGCACCTGCTTCTGCTAATGCTAATGCTCCAGTCCCGTATACCTCGGGGTAGATCTCGTCAGCTAATCCTGGGAACATAATACGGATCCAGGTCCTCAGGGGACATAGCAAGGTACAAGAAAGCTCATGCCAAAATAAATGTAGTGCAACAATAAATGAAATAATAGGGTAAATAAATAACCAGCTAAGTGATATGCAGGTGAGAGTTTTAGTCATACTCGGGCTGAGACTACTACAAGATTAGTGTCGGAGAAACCCATAGCAGTATTTTCTCGAAGGGCCAGAACTGGTGCCATAGCTCTGTGTCAGAGACTAAGAAACATCCAGATTATAATATATATAATATAATCGGCCTTTGATATGGTAATACTCTCCCCACCCAATGAAATCTCACGTCTCATGTCCATGACACGGAGGATCATAACTAATGCAACAAGTCAGGTTATAATCTAAGCATGTAAATTGTGTATGTCATAAACCTGTATCCTATACAGAATCACCATGAATATCTTAGGAAGATTCTGTCTCATGAATAGTGTTAAGTATCCTGGGTATAATGTACTTGATAAGACAAGTACGAGGATGTAAAGGGTCACGAATGTCCATCTCTAGATGACAATACACAACACCGCGTACGGTGTTGGCACCCGACTATAATCGGACGCTAAGTAAGTCACACGGTCCTAGGTTAAGCATGCACAACAATGTAAAAGAATCAAGGAAAATATGTAACAAGACTGCTAAGTTTGGCAATGTACACTTGCCTAGGGTCCTGGCTCCAACTGTAGCTCTGGTCTCAGTGTGATCTGCAGGTACTACTCCGGTTGCTAAAATAAATATCACCATTAGATTCAGAAAATATCAAATAGCTAGAAATGCCTGTCCTTACGTCCAATTTGGACGCAAGGGCAAAAATGACATTTCCGGGTCAAAGCGGGGTCCACATGTGGGCCACTTTGCACCGAAAAACGTGTCGGAGTCAAAGGTCTCCAAATTCGCCAAACTTAGTGTCAACAAGTCAGGAACGATGATACGAACATAATGGAACTTCTATAATTGGATTCTGATGAGCCGATCACAAAATCGCCCGTCAAGTGGAGCCTGTGGGGCCCACGATACGCGATTCTGTCAACGTCCTCAGAATCGAACCAAACTTGGGTCACAGGACCAGCATATTGCTACTAGTCCGATGGCACAAGTTTCGTCTCAATCCGACGTGTGTACACGAAGTTACGACGTGTTCCAGAACCGACGGATACGGGGCGGTGTCGGCGGATACGCGTTGATTCCGGTGTGCACGCACATCCAAATCAACTTCTGCGAAATCCTGCACGTCCTATCAACGTCGCGCACGTTTTGGTAAAGACCGCGTGCGACCAAGTCGTCCCGTTTGGCGGGGCGCACTCAGTTCCGGGGTGAAACAGGGCATTGATTTTCCTGTTTTTGGATCGCGGTTTGCGATCACCACAGGATGCGATGCACCGAGCGAGTTGCACGGGCACCGAGAGGGTTATACAGTCTATGCGTTGCAACTGACGGAATTGAAAACGGAGTTACGAGGTGAGAGAAAACGCTACCTGAACAGGGCTCCGTGAAGACCGCATCTCACGTATCCGAGGGTACTGTTCGTGTCCTGGTCGAGAGTTCCCGTGTCCTCGTGTCTGCCGTGAGTCCGAGATAGGGTTCTGATCTGGGGACAACGGGGCTTCGCCGGAGGGAGTCATTCTCGGGGTCGGCGAGGTCGGCTAGGCGGCGGCTCTGCACAGTCGGCCAGAACGGTTCAAGCGGGACGGAGCGGTTTCACACGGCCGGAGCTCGGCGAGGGGCGAGCGGGGCTGGGTGGACTCGGGATCGTCGACGGCCTGGGGAGTTAGGGGTCTACGAGGGGAGGACTGGGCGGAGGTGGTGATGTCGTCGGCGGGCTATGGAAAGAAGGGGGAAGGCTTCAGAGGTTGCTCGAGGCGGGAAGTCGAATGGCGGACGCGGGCGGCGCTCGCACGGAGGGGGAAAGTCGACGAGGGGTTCTGGGTTGCTCGAGGCGGGGAGTCGTCGATGTTGGGTCGGTGTTGGCGGAGATCGGGCGGCGGAGAGATGGAGAAGAAAGTGGCGGCGGCGGCTTTGCGGATCCCAAGGTGATTAAATAGCCGCTACAGTGTTTCCGATCAGTTAAGGTTTTCCCAATGGGTTTCGGGTCAGGGTCGGGTTTGGCTCGGATACGACCCGACCCGACCCAATGAGCTGATTTGGTTCAGTGTTAGGTTGGGTTGGGTTTGGTTTGGTTCGGTTTGGTTTAAATATCTAATAGTTTTTAAGGCTTTAAACGCGTCTCCAGAGTCCAATAAATTCACCAAAAAATACCCTATGTCCAGTTTTCCATTTTACACCATAAAATATTATTTTCATAATATTTTAATATTAATTAACAGCAATTAAAAAATCATTCAATTACCAAAACCTAGGGTTTAATTACAAAAAAATTCCGGAAAATTCCAGGAAAATCCAAATCAAAAATTCTTGAAAAATCAGGGGCATTACAGGATTCTCGGGAATTTGTTGGGATTCGGTGTGTTCTCTTTTGCCTATATTAAGGCTGAGGAGTTAACATGTTCTTCCCATATTTCCTTCACCACACAGAGATGATCGCCGGAGTTCGTCGGGTCGATTTGAGGAAGAAGAAGACCATGTTCTTCCAGCATGTAAGGAGCCAAAAAAGAAGGCGTCTTCGAGCAAATGTCCTCTACGACGATGGATCATGGAAGGATATCATAGCCTCCCTTGCTCGAGATAATCAGCAACTTCATATGGCGGTTCACCCAGGAGAGAGAAAGGGTCACATTCGACCACACAGCTTGCAAGTTGTATTTTCTCCTGTCATTCGTGGACGAGAGCAGACAAACTAGCTCTGTCCTCGAGTATTGAGTTGGGTTAAATACCTCAACTCAATCTGTCATGGCGTATGGAGGATGGGCTCTGAATAATTCAGGCAGGCCCAGTTTTGTATCCTCCCGCCATTAATCATTTTCTTGTTAATCGGTCGCGGAAACCGACTAACTGCTGAAGAAGACGGAAGAAGTTCTTCACCATACTAGAACCTGGCAGAACAGATTCTGGGGGTGGCCTTCCGATGACGACGAGGAAATCCTTTGTAGACGGGATTTCCCTCCTATGTAATCATGAAAATGAAGAAAAAATCCTCTGTAGACCGGATTTTCCTCATATGTAATCATGATTTAATAAAATCGTCTTCTTCTGCGCATATGATTATGTTGCCATATATTTTGCTGTGATGAAGTCTGAATATGTGTAGCTTCGACACGTCTGGTAACTTTTACGCCGACTCTGATAGAAAGAGTATTAGGTCCCGTCCTATCTTTTACGCATAACTAAGGATGCGCACAAAGCCGCTTTAGCATTTAAGTCGAGTATTCGAACTGTCCGGCTGTTAGGAATAGGGAGCCGCGTAGAATTCTGAACCGTTACTTCTGATGAGAAGAATTTTTGTTCAGACCATCATCTTCAAGAATAATTTCCCGAAAATCCCTTGATATAGGGCGAGAAACGGCTGCCAATTTGAGTCGCCATCTTGAACTGTAGATGAAATATTCAGACTGGATCCTGGATGAACTTCCAATCGACCCAAGAAGAAGAGTCATTTTCAATGTTGAACTCTGTATGCTTTGAGTACTTGGGATATTTTGCGGCCAAGAAGGAGTATCCTCTGCGTGAACCCTTGCAATTGACCGCCCTGGGAGTTGTTCATATATATACGCATACTCTGGCCTGCGTATTTCTCAGATATACGGAGAGTCATAGATCTGTAGATGTGGATGAGCGTAAAATGATAAGTTCGTAGCCTCTCGAGCGTAAAAGCTGCTGAGCATAAAAGCATCCGGACGTAGAAACTGTAGATTTGTAGCCTCTGAAAAGGAAATCTTCCGAGCGTGAAGTTGTGGATCTGTTGCCTCTGAGCGTAAAAGCCACCGAGCGTGAAATCATAGATTTGTAGCTCCTGAGCGTGAAGTCGTAGGTTTGTAGCCTCTCGAGCGTAAAAGCTACCGAGCATAAAGGCATCCGGGCGTAAAACCATAGACTTATAGTCTCTGAGCGTAAAACCGTAGATCTGTAGTTGCCGAGCGTAGAAAGCTCCTTGGCGTAGAACCACGAATCTGCTTTGCACGAAAACTTTTTGAATTCGCTGACTGTCCGCCTTTCCTGAGGAATAGGCAGACGTAGTACCCAATCATAACCGAATATTAATTGTCGGATTTGGTTCGGGATTCGAGGAGTCCATCCGAACTCTATATATACCCCAAGGCTCTCAGAGAAAAACTTTTTATCTGTCTTTTGCAAAAGAAAGCCTTCGACTCTTCGAGTTTTCTCCTTCGTTTCCTCTCCGAGCATTCAGAGTTTTCAGCAATAGCCCCGAAACCGATCTTCTCCTCTAAGGGAAAGAAGGCCGACTCTTCTTCTCGCTCTTCTGCCCAAGCGAGAGCGACTTCCGTCGAGTAAGGCGAGCTTCATTCTGAACGAAGTGTCCCGCCGACGAGCAGCGCACCCGGGGTTAAAGGTAAAGCTTTTGGGACGAAAAGAACGACAAAAATCCTTCGCACACATTGTACGTGAACGTGCTAGGTCGTCTTCTGTGCTGATAGCCTCTTCGAGGAAGATGATGCACAGAGATGTTTCATCTTTTACGCCCACATTTTTAATGTGTCAGCGTAAAAACTCCATATTTTTGCAGTGAGCGTAAAAGCTTTGACTGTCGAAAACTTGGCGTATACTATAAAATTTGAGTTTTACGCTTCTGGATGAAAATTCTGGCGTAATAACTCGAATTTTGGTAGTCTGGCATAAAACACAGACTGTATACTGTCAACCTTGAATTTTATGCTTTAGGAAATGGATTCCAGCGTAAATGATCAAGTTTTTACAGTCTTGGCATAAAGCACAGACTGTTGCCATTTGGCATATGCCGCAAGATTGTAATGTCTAGTATAGAAACTGACGTATTTTCTTGCACTTTGTAGTTAACTTGCATGTATCTCCATTGGCTGAGGTGATGGGTTCTGCTGCCGGGATGCTGTATTCCAACTACCTGGAGGATTTGTCCCACGTGACATTTTCTATCTTCGGACCCCAGTATCCTGAAGGAAGGGGAATCCTGATATCGGCTCAAGGCGAGCGAACGTTGTTGAATATGATCAACGGAGAGCCTCTGACGTACGTAGACGGGGCCCATTATATAAAGTTGGCTTTTCTCTTCGGGGACATGATTGACAAGCAGTCCCAGACGAAGCCCAAGAAAGAACTCTGGGTTTTCCCTGCCGGGGGCTTGGTCATGTATCTGCCCAAGATGTTGAGAGACTACCCCATCTCGGCATTCTTCCATGCTACACATCCCAGGAGGATGTCGTGGGTGCTGACTCCCAATCTTCACGGCCGACCGGAGAAGATATTTTACCAGAAAGGATCTGGCCAAGGGTCATTTGTCAGCCGTCCTTCCGGCTCTGTGATGCCGTTCAGGGGATTGTATCCGGGCAGTTTCCCGAGTGAAGACAGTTTACCGCTCCAGCCGGTCCAATTACCGACTTTCTGTAATGACTTCATGGGTCATGGAGGAGTATACCCCAAGGTTAATCCTCGGTGCAATGGGTGGGTCACCCCAACAAATCTTCGATGGGCTCGCTTAGCTGACTGGGCCCTGAAGCATTTTCAGACCGAGCTGGAGAGCATTGGTCTGTACGCAGCTGTGAATGCCACCAGTGTTGGGTTGCCTCTCAACCCCAACCTGTTTCTGGCCTTGATGGAGCGATATATCTCGCTCATCGGGACTTTCGCCACTCCACTGGGGGAGTTGGGATTGGCCCTCCACGAGATGGCAGAGATTTCGAGACTGCCAATGGGGGATACTCCTTATGAAGAGTATGTTCCCACAAACCGGGAGCTGGGGGATTCAGACCCTCGGGTAGTGGCAGACCAGGAGCTGATGTGTCACTACCTGGCGTGCATCGCCTTTTATGGTGAGCCTTCTTATTTGGCTCATACCAACAAATGGGCGTCCTACCTCTTCTTTCACCGGGCCAGGGCTGCTAAGCCAGAGAAAGTCTTGGACAGCAAGGACCAGCCTCTGAGCTTTCTGAGCGTGCTTAGTGCTCAGGTAGTCGACGATCTTATGGAAGACGCTGGGGCTCCGGACCAGATTCTCGATGAAGGGATAGGGAAATATCCTGCAGGCACTAAGGCCTATAGTTATTTGAGGCATTGCCGCAGGCCTCTGTCCAAGGAAGCTCAACTGGCTGGCTTCCTCTCTATATGGCTGCGCCGACTGGTGGTACCCAGCATTGCATCTGCGGACCGCATTCACCGCAACACGCTATGGCCCGCGGTGCGTCTGGTGTTCGGGGCGAGGTTGGGCTTGCTCCCTGCCATGGTGTGTCGCATACAAGCTTGCCTGAGGGCCATTACTGATGGGTTGCTTGCCGATAAAACTCGGCGTGATAGCTTTCCCAGGGTAGAATTACCATACCTGTATTTGATGGGATGGTTAATTCTCTATAACCCCAGGGTGATGTCTCCCGGCTCTGGCATTAGTTCGGGGGGTAGTTTCTTGCTGAATTACAAGAAATCCTCCTGGAACGTGACCACAGTTTTAGACTGTCGGCGGGCGCTGAATTTCAGTCACAGCTGGAAGCTCTTCTGTACTGTCCCCTCTGTACATCTCAATCAATAAGGGATCAGATTTTAGGATATAGGCGACGGGAAGACCGTTCTTTCTCCTAAGGCTTTTAATTGGTTGGTCTGCATTAGACCTTCCCATTTACTGTACAGAAGTGAAGACCAATGCTTCTTGGAACCCTACCTGCCTAGTCGGTTTGCCAGGCAATTTGGGTACGACCAATTGCACGTGGCAATGCCGTTACCAGCTTCAGGTCCAGGGGTGGACTCATTGATGGAGCGAGAGGATGGCGATACTTTATCATGGGTTACACTGAAGCGATTTTTACTGTGCCCGTTATTTCACTCTCCACGGAGCTGCGCATCCTCCACTCGTATGTCCAGTTTTATGTGGCAACCAACACCTTCCATCCCGATTTTGACATGCTTGGAAGTTTTAGGGTGCCCTCCTCCAAGTCCGCGGGAAGAGACGAAATCTCCTCGGTCTCCTCTGACGAGGGTGAAGATTCCGTCAATCCAGATGAGCCTCTGTTGGCGGTACCGAGGGGTGACATACCTCCGCCTGCAGGGGCTTTGGTCATCTCTGGTAAGCGAAGGGCTCCTGTTCCGAAGAAGGCTTCCCCTCGCAAGAAGAAGAAGAAGGTTAGTCGTCCCCTCGCAAGAAGAAGAAGAAGAAGAAGAAGAAGGTTAGTCGTCCTCTCGGGGATGATTCTTTGATTGGAGGTTCCTCGTCTTTTAGAGAGGGACCCTCCACAGTCCCGGCTGGCGGTGTCGGAGAATTCCTGTCTGAGGCTGTTGTCGCTGTTACAGCTTCAGGCAGTGGTGCGAGATCGCCTACGAGGCCGAGCCAAATAAGGATATCCTTATCCAGACCAGCAATGGGAGAAACCCCTGCCTTGTCTGTAAGTATACCCAGCGAGATTCCAGCTGACGAACCTCGATTGGATCTGGGTAAAGACTCAGAAGAATACCTGCCGATGTCGGTTAGCACACCCCCTTCTCCAGGTATGACAGCTGTAGAAGCATGAAAAATACGCTGGGAAGAGCTACGCGGCATCTTGATACAGAGCAGCGCAAACAGAGGCCTTCAGAGCCAAACCAGCGTAAAACAAGGTTCTTCATCGCCTCCATGGCGTAAAACTTAGCCGCTCTCGAAGCAGCGTTAATGCGTACGAGGAACGCTTCGTCTTCCCCGAAATGAACCTGTCAAGTCACGCGGTGAACCTGGCCTCTGACCCCTGACAAAAAGTGCTGCACGGCTACCCAGACGACGGCTGGAAACGATGGAAGACCCCTCGGGACGTGCCCCACAGTACGATGGCGAATCTCTGCATTTAATGCAGAGGATTTGGTTAAAATATCACCAAACTGTCGTTTACCAAAGTCCCCCCAGCGTAAACCGCTTTTTCGCGTACAAGAAAATACGCTGCCTTGTTTTACACAGGCAAACATGAGCTGTTTTACGATCCGCAGTAGGCAAACCGCTGCCACGTCAAAAGCTGCATTTCGTACGGGGCTCGAGGCACGTCTCTACGTCAAATTGCACAGAGCGGTGACAGTTTCCCTCAAGGCACGTCTCTGCGACGGATGCACAGAAGAACTGCAGACCCTCAAAACACGTCTCCGCATTTAATGCACAGGATGGTGGCAAATCTCTGTAAGAGATTTGATTACATCTTCGAAAGCCGTAATTCTGGCGAAGACGTCCACATCAGCACTCTGGCACGGTACGCAGCGGCTTCTACGCCCATTCAGGATCTGTGCTCATTCGGCTTCAAACGCCCACTCAGTCTCTACGACCATTCGGCTTCTATGCCTGTTCGGCTTCTATGCCTGCTCGGCTTCTATGCCTATTCGGCTTCTACGCCTGTTCGGCTTCTATGCCCATTTTGGCTTCTACGCCAAGGTGACAGTCACTTGGCTTTTACGCCAACCTCTTCTACACAAGGGATACCTACCTACGTGGCTTCTACGCCGTGATCTTCGCAGCAGATATACGTGTTTTGTCCCCTTAGTTGGACACGCGTCACATGCTCACTCAAAAGGTCATTTATACGCAGGCATTGGTTATTTTAACCGTTGTGTAAAGGGGTGCTGTACTGTCCACTCCTCGGTTGTTACACCGACGGAGTGGTCACTGTTACCAAAACTCTATAAATAGAGATCCCTATCAATGGGGAACGAGGTCGAAGAACTAAAAACTCGAGGATCGGACAAGGTGATCGAACCAGAGAGCAAAGAGGAGAGATAGAGAGAGAGAGAGAGGAATCCAGAGCTCAGGCAAGGGAGAGACGACCTTCAGCATCGCGCATCCCCCCTCCTTTGCAACCTCCGAAGCTGCATCCTGTCTTCCACGGCACTTCTTCAACATCGTGTAGTCCAAGGGCTAAAATGATCGACCGCAGATCAGACACCTATAGAAATTTATACCCAGATTAAATAAATTGTACTCCCACATCCTCGTATAGGATTACATTGTACAAGTTTATTTGTAAACAAAAGGGCGCGGATTTCGTACAAGCCCCGTCATTAAAATACACTTTCATTCTTTCGTTTAAATACCACAAACAAGATGGCGACTCTGCTGGGGACGTCTTTCTTTTCTGACGTGGAAGTAATTGCTCAACACGATGCGGTATCTGTGGGAACCGCGAAGAAGACACTGGTCGTTCATTTCGACCAGTCTGCCTACGAAGACATGCTTCGGACTGGGGGTAGCTCTCACTCTCTTTCCATCCAGGACAGCAGGAAGCTACGTAAAGTGTGGATGCCCAAGACATCCTCCACCGTTCCTGTGGACTCTCCGATCTCTCCGATCTCTCCGACCAATGAGGTGGTAGCATCGCTCCCTCCGTGCCCCGCACGTAAAATTCAGTCTCCCGCTACGCGCGATACAGACAAAACTTCTGGCAAAGCCTCAGCGCTAACCCAGGAGTATCCACTGCGCTATACGCGAAGAAATCAGTCTCCCGCTACGCGCGGTACAGACAAAGCTTCTGGCAAGGCCTCAGCGCTAACCCAGGATTATCCACTACGCTATACGCGCAGAAATCAGTCTCCCGCTACGCGCGGTACAGACAAAGCTTCTGGCAAAGCCTCAGCGCTAACCCAGGAGTATCCACTGCGCTATACGCGCAGAAATCAGTCTCCCGCTACGCGCAGTACAGACAAAACCTCTGATGGTGCCTCAACACCAAATCAGAAGCACAGATCATGCTCTACGCGCAAAACGACATCTGACCTTTACGATGAACCAGATGAGCGCTGCGATCTTCGCAAGGGGAAGCAAGCGGGTGAATACTCAACTACTCGGCCTTTACGCCAGCAAAAGAATGATCTGCCTATTCTCCGGATTACGCGAGAAGCTAGTGGCCAACTGAGGGCCTCTCCAACCTCACGCCAGACTAAGCGAATCTCCAGATTACGCCAGGCACGGTCCCTCAGCGTAAAACAAGCTCAGACGGCGGAAAGAAACCCTCCTGACCTACGCAAGTATCTAATCCGGAGGCGTAAAGAAAGGGGACCTTCCAACATGTCTATTACGCCCCCTGGCGAACACTATTGTAATAGTCATAAGGTTGTAATTAATTGCTGCTGCTCCAAGGCAAAACGATCGGTTTTCGACCGGTTGAGCTACTCGCTGTCTTTCCAGGAGGGAGAACCCGCGTATGCGTCTGTGAACATGGCTTCACACATACCTAGAGGAGGGTCAAGCTCAAGACGTCATCCTGCTAGGCCTCCGAGCCGAGAGAGGTTCAATAAGCCCCTCAGAGACGTTGAAGCCGGGGTGTTCCAGAACACTCGCGCAAGGTCACAACAACCAGTGTCATCCTCTTCTGATTCCGACACCGAGGGTCGCCAAGTTCCCGGGTCAGAGGCAGAAAGTATGGAGTCGACTTCTATAACGACCTATACTAATCCCTCAACGACCCCCAGGGAAATGGGAGCTTACGCCGTTGGAGATGAGCGCGAGGAAGCTTCACCATCAGGGAATGCGGAACAACGCATCACTATACTGGAGACATCTCTGAAACAAATGCAATCCGTAATGGAAAACATGCACCAGATGATGCTCACTCAGCACGCAACTGCCATGGCTCGAGCGTCGATTCCGCCAACTCAGATACGCGCGGGGGTGGACTCACCACCATCCAACCCGAGCCGAGAGCCTACGCTGGATCAAGAGTCAATAGTTCCTCCGCTTCCTCACCTAGAAAATGCTCCGCCTCCCGCTGGAGCTACAATACAACCGACTCCGCACCACTCCGTGGCCCCGCTTTCGACTGAGAATCCGATGCAGGCAGTGCGAGAGTTGAAAGCCCAGTTCGACGCCTTGAAGCACAAAGATCAGCTCAAGAAACTGGGAATCAACCAGCCCTACCCAGCTATCTGGGAGGAGGTCCCTTTCCCTCCGAGATACAAACCCCAGACTATGGCTCTGTTCGAGGGAAATACATCACCAAGTCAGTACATAAACTATTTCAGTATGATGACGGTGTTGCTACAGAGGAACGATGCCCTCCTCACTCGGGTGTTCAAAGGCTGTCTCTCAGGAGTAGCCTATCAGTGGTACCGTAGCTTGGCGGACAACTGCATTACCTCCTTCGAGGACTTCAAAGCTCTGTTCTTCACACGATTCTACGAGGGAGGAATGGACATGTCTATGTCCTCTCTCATCGAAGTCAAACAGAAGAAAAAGGAGGACGTTCGCATCTTCATCGAACGCTTTCGTCAGGCCACCTTACAGATGCCTCCAGGAGTTCCAGACTCTGCATTGGTGAACATTTGCAGAAAAAATCTCCTTTCCGTGCAGTTCCATGATTGGCCCTCGTTCATCATCTCGGCAGTAGCCGCCGAAGACAACAGTCGCAAGGCGCGCGACAATGGCATCATGATCTCCGCCTCTGACAGAGGCAAGAGGTCATCTCCTAGCAGCGACCATCCTCGTGGTCCCAAAGGGAAAGAAGCCCTGGCAATTAACACGGCCAGACCGAAGATTGCGGCAACCACGCAAGCAAAGCCCGGGACTTCTAGGCCCGTCGAAGTCTACTCTTTCGACGACGACGATATCCCAAGTATCTTTGAATGTCTCGTCAAAAGTGGCAAGATCACCCTCCCGGAGCTAAGGCGGCCCCAGGAGGTTGGCAATAACGACGACCCCAAATACTGCATCTTCCACAGATACGTACACCACCCGACAAAGGCGTGCTATGTATTAAAACGAAGGATCCAGGGATTAATTGATGCTAAGGCCATCACTCTGCACAGCACCGAGAAGACGGTCACGGCCAACATGATCTCTCTGCAGTTTGGCGATCTGCCTCCCCAAAAGGTCCCTAATGGTGTCGCACCTATCTCCCGGACAACGATGAACATCGTTAACCTCCCCCTGCTAGGGGTCAAAATCATAACCTGGTGCCCCTAACTACCCGACAGGGCGAGATTATGTGGGTTCACCCAGATTTGGTGTCAGAGCTCGAGAAGGAGACCAAGGCAACCAAGCCTACCTCCAAGAAGAGTCCCAAATACAGATCAGGCCACATGGTCACAACTTCTTCTGCATCAGACGAAGACGAGGTACTTGTCGCAACCCGTTCAGGGAGGGCCTACCTCGACGACAACGGAGCAAATCAGGAAGGCACGTCGGCTGACGCTCCAGCTACCAAACCTTCAGAGCAAGGTCCCGTCGTGCCAAACGTCAGCCCTGCGAAACCTACTCCGGCGGAAAAGGGAAAGCAGAAAGAAGTACGCTTCGACAAACCTGTGAAAAACATTCCAAGCAAAGGTTTAGAGAAGCCATACAAATTTGACATCCTGGCCCAACTAGCCAATATGCAGGCCAGATTGTCCATCTTTGAGCTACTCAGGCTCTCCCCTGACACTCGTCTAGCCCTGAGTGAAGCACTAATGCAGGCAGAGGCGTACTTGACCCAGCTCAAGTCCCTCGACGAGGAACCCGTGGCATGCCCTTAGTGCCACAGCGTAATGGAGGTGGTCCCAAATATCACTTTCACTTAAGACGACATACTGTTAAAACATAACAGACATGACAGGCCCCTCTATTACACCGGGTACGTCGGTTCCATAGAAGTCGACCGGATTCACATAGATCCAGGATCGTCGATCAGCATCATCCCTCACGGTCTGCTCAGGCCACTAAGAATTCCTACCAGCGAACTGGCTTACACTGCCACTACAATCGTGGGCTTCAACGCTGGAAAAAGTAAGCCATTGGGGAAAATTCGCTTGAGAATCCAGATCGGCAACCTTAGATCGATGGCCACATGTTACGTCATCGATTCAGAGGTGTCCTACAACATTTTGCTAGGAAGACCGTGGATTCACGACCACAACATCGTTCCTTCAACCCTACATCAATGCCTTAAATATGTAGACGCACAAGGAATAGTACAAATAGAGGTAGCTGACCTAAATTCGTTCAAAGGAATAGAGTCATACTACTCTGATGCCGTATTGTACTCCCAGGACCACGTGAAAGAAGGGTCGGGCGAGGCAAAGGAGGAATCCCGCCGGGAGCCAGAGGAGCCCTCTGCCACCCTGCCGCTGTCTATCAAAGTGAAAGGACGAACCACTCGTCCGAAAGCCATAGAACCTTTGGCTATCCACCTGGACAAGACCAAGACAGGAGAAGGGGGTGATCCCCTAGTGATCACTTTGAACCGAAAGCCTCCACCCTCGGTCATCAACCTTCGACGCAACAGACAGTCAACTGATGTAAAGGCGACCAGGAGTGGAGTTCCAGATGATAATAAACATCCTCTTTTCCAGTATATCTATGCTTGAGTTCCAAAACAGGGACCCACTCCACATGACGAGGTAGAACCCATAGCACAAAAATTCTTGAAAGCTATAAACTCCTACCGCCCGTATGTCTGGGAAGTAGCGTCGTCATCCAATGTCGTCACGACATATGGGCCACATAAGGATTCTATCTTCATCGTCCCACCTACCTGCAGCAGTCAGCGCTCAATAGTCTTCGGTCGCATGCGGAATCAACCGACTGTCCAAGAAGATCCTTTCGACGACGATACCGGGAAAATACAGATTCACCGTTATAGCCCGCAAGCGCTAAGGATCATGCAAAACATGGGCTACGACTTGAAATGGAAGCCAGGCCTCAACTACGGAAGAGGCAGACGAACGCCACCGCGCGGCAACCCACGCAATCAACAAACTCATCTCGGGTTAGGGTATGCCACCTCCCTCGCGACTTCCAAGCCAGATGAGGATCCCTTTTCCTCTTCCCAGAACAGCTCGTCGCCCTCCAACTCGCCAGATGCTCTCGAACAAACACTATCAGTGAATATGGTGATGACAAATCCCTCAGAAGCCGAGGAGCAGGATGCGGAGCCGTTCGAGAATGACCTATGGGCTCAACAAATGGATACGCAGTGGGAATTCTGCTTCGAGCAGAGAGAACCTCCCACCAAGGATGAAGTCATCCAAATCAATATTGGGGGTGAACTCTCACCAAAGCCAATATTTGTCAGTAACAATCTTCCCCCAGCTGAAAGGAAAGAAGTTATACAGCTGATAAAAGAATATATTGACGTCTTTGCGTGGGATTATGAGGACATGCCAGGCCTAGACCCGAAGGTAGCTACTCATAAGCTCAACATATTGACCGATTCGAAGCCGGTAAAGCAGCACCAACGGCGATTCCGCCCAGATATGATGGATGCCATCGAGGCTGAAGTCAAGAAGTTGATAACCTGCGGTTTCATCCGCGAGGAACAACATCCCGACTGGGTCGCCAACGTTGTCCCAGTCATGAAGAAAAATAGGAAGGTACGTATCTGCATCGACTACCGAGATCTAAATGCGGCCTGCCCCAAAGATGAATTCCCTCTTCCCATCACGGACATCATGATTGACAACACCTGCGGCTTCGAACGCATATTTTTCATGGACGGGTTCTCAGGATACAATCAGATCAAGATGCATCCTGAAGACGAGAAGCACACTGCCTTCCGGATACCACTGGGGGTATATTGCTATACGGTCATGCCCTTCGGATTAAAGAACGCTGGGGCTACATACCAACGGGCTATGAGTAACATATTCCGTGAGCATTTACGCAAAATAGTGGAATGTTACGTAGACGACATAGCTGTCAAAAGCCGCCTCAAAGGTGATCACATTCGAGACCTGAGGGCGGTATTCGAGTTAATGCGCCAGCATCGACTCAAGATGAACCCTACAAAGTCCTTTCTGGGTGTATCCAGTGGCAAATTCCTGGGATTTGTCATTACCACCAAGGGCATCGAAGTAGACCCTGACAAAGTCCAAGCGATCGTGGCAATGCGACCGCCCCGTAATCTGAGGGAACTCAGGGGGTTCCAAGGACGTCTGGCTTGCATCTGGCGATTCATATCCAACCTCTCAGGGAGATGTCAGCCCTTCTCTCATCTTATGAAGAAAGGTGTATCCTTTATATGGGACGAAACCTGTCAGCAAGCGTTCGGGGATATCAAACGCTACCTAACCAGTCCGCTGGTCCTGGTGCCTCCCGTCATGGGAAAACCGTTCTTGCTGTACGTTCGGGCAATGGATCATTCGCTAGGAGCTCTCCTCGCACAGAAAAACGATGCGGGTCATGAACAGGCTATCTACTACCTCAGCAGGATGATGGTCGGGGCCGAACACCGGTACAACCCAGTGGAGAAGGAATGCTTGGCTCTGATGTTCGCGGTCCAGAAAATGCGGCACTATGTCACCGGCCAGACTATTCATATCATCTCCAGGATCAACCCTCTCCGAGTACTGATGAGCAAGCCAAGTGCCCTTAACTCCCGACTCGCAACTTGGGCGATGCTGCTAACACCATATGACATGGTATACATCCCACAGAAGTCCATCAAAGGCCAAGCACTGGCCGACTTCCTGGCGGCTCATCCGATCCCGGAGACCTCCAAACTATACGAAGACATCCCTGATGAAGTTGCAGAATGTAATTTCGCAAGAAAAAGTGACGTATGGCAACTATTCTTCGATGGCGCCTCCAGAACCGGTCCTAAGGGAAACGTCGTTTCAGGAGTGAGAGTCGTCCTAGTTACCCCTGATCAGCTCGTCATCTACCGAGCATACTCTCTTAGCGAGCCCTGCTCCAACAACGTGGCAGAATATAACGCTCTACTAATCGGGCTCCAAGTTGCTAAAGAGCTGGGGGTAGAATCCCTGGAAGTTTTCGGTGATTCTCTGCTTATCGTCAATCAAGTCAGGGGAATATATGAAGTCCGGAATCCAGACCTCATCCCCTATCACCAAGCAACGGTCGAGATAGCCATGACGTTCAAAGGATTCTTCCTAGAGCACGTAACTCGATCTCAGAATCTGGAAGCTGATGCCCTGGCCAGCCTAGCTGCGGATTTAGCTACTCCCGTAAGAAGGCAGGATTCGGTAATCCTTCTTAACAGAGATTTATTCTGTGTGAAGAACAGCTGTCACATAGAACGCAGCTATGCTGTGAACACCAATCCCCCTACGAGAGATTGGACAAGTCCTTTCATAGATTTTGTGGCATACAGAATCTTACCAGAGGACCCCAAAGAAGCGGTATCCGTCAAGAGACGATCGTTACGCTTCTACTTCGATGCATCTTCACAATACCTGTATCGCCGGACCTACGACGGGCTGCTGTTGAGGTGTCTCTCTGGCGCCGAAGCACAGCAGATTATCCGTGAAGCTCACGACGGCGTATGCGGAGCGCATCAACCCTGGCCCAAGCTGCAGGATCGCATCAGGAGAATGGGCTATTACTGGCCTACTATGATCACAGATGCAATACAATATGCAAAGCATTGCAGAGCCTGTCAGGTTCATGCAGACTTCATACATCAACCGTCGGAACATCTACATCCTACGGTCGCATCCTGGCCTTTCGAAGCATGGGGAATGGATATCATCGGTCCTATTCACCCGTCTTCTTCCAGGGGTCACCAGTTCATACTGGCCATCACGGATTACTTTTCCAAATGGGCCGAAGGAATCCCTCTCGCTGAGGTAAAGGCGTCCAACGTGATCAGTTTCATCAAACATCACGTCATCTATCGCTTCGGGGTACCCCGGAGGATAATTCACGACAATGGGCCCCAGTTCATCAGCCAAGCGTTTCATCGGTTTGGCGATAAAAACCGGATACGCAATATTGCCTCTACGGCGTACTATCCAGCTGCTAATGGTCTGGCGAAAGCTTTCAAAAAAACCATTATCAAACTCTTGAAGAAGTTCGTCTCTTCAAATAAGAGAGACTGGAATGAGAAGCTGGGCGAATGCCTCTGGGCATACCGCACGACGGTACGAACGCCGACAGGTTATACCCCATTCTCGCTGGTCTACGGGAGTGAAGCAGTTCTTCCCATTGAAATCCAGATCCTGTCGCTCAGAATAGCCGTGGCTAATGAGCTAACTCAAGAAAAGAATGACCTTTTAAGGCTTCAGGAGCTAGAAGGATTAGACGAGAAATGCCTCCAAGCTCAACAGCGCATCGCGCTCTACCAAGCACGCATTTCCAGGGCTTTCAACCATAAAGTAAAGGAAAGAGTGTTCAAGGTCGGCGAGCTAGTTCTAGCCGTAAGAAGGCCGATGATTTTAACTCACAGAAGTAAAGGCAAATTTCAGCCCAAGTGGGAAGGCCCTTATGTGATCGAGACAATGTTCTCGAACGGCGCCTACAGGATAGTCCAGCCTAACGGGGACCTATTAATGGCTCCCATCAACGGCAAATTCCTGAAAAGATACTACGCTTGATCCCCCCCTGCTCGGGTGAAATATAGCGAGAATCTCAGTTCTGACAAAACTACTTCAAAAAAAAAAGAAGAGAAACTAGTTAGGTCATATCCTATCATGTCTGTACGACCTCTGAATAGATATATCCTGCTAAAGAGGTTTATCGAGAGTATATCAAGTCCTCTGATATTTCTTTCACCTAAAAAACTGTCATTTATATTCCGAAATGACGGGTCCACAACAGTCAGAAAAGAGCCTCTTTTATTCATTCCCAGAAGGAGGCGGAATTACATAGGGAGAGATACATCAAGATGGCGGAGTAATCAGACCACGAATCTGCCGCTCCAGTGCAGCTATCCTCTCATTCCTAAGGGCCAAGGCATCGGCGCGAGCTCGCTCCAGCTGTGCCTCGGGGGTATGCGTAAGGGTCAGATTAGCCCTTGCCCGAAGACAGCCCGTACGGGCAGCTTCCGCACGGTCCAGGTCCCGTCGCGCTTCACTCAGTCGACCAGTCGCTACCTCTAAACCTGCCAACGACTGGGAAGCCCACTCCTCTGCCCGAGCAAGTTTTTCCCTCAGCTTGGAGGCCCTCGCTGCATTCCCTTCATGCTCGGATCGACACTTTGTCTCAACAGCAAGAGCTTCTTCCACAACAATTTTTCTCCTATCCACCGCCAGCTTATGCTTCTGGATAGAGTTGTCTAGGCTTTCAAACTTTGTAGCGAGCCGCTCAGCCATGAGGTCGTATCGAGCCTGGACATCAGCATCAAGGCCGCCCTCAGCCCGCTGCAAATATTCGTTAATGGGTTGCTCTAAACCATTAACCACCGCCTCCAGAGCATCAGCTACTCCAGGATTGCCAAGCCCCTTGACAACCTCGATCGAAAGCTGAGAAGACTTCTTCAGAAGCTCGAAGTCAAGATTCTTCGCTAACACCATCGGTACAATCGTTTTTTAAACCGGTGTAGACGAGGCTGGTGTGATGCTCGGTCAACGCGACAAAACCCGACTGTACGCCCAGAGTGGCCGCAATGCTAGTTACTCCCTCTCCAGGGATAATTGCAGACGAGGTAGCCACCGCCGCCGCCTCGACGGGTGGCGCGGCTGAAAAAGGTGAGGTCACGATAACAGGTTCGTCCCCCTCCTGAGACGACGAAACCTCTCCAGGCGAGCTGGCCCCCGAAGACACTTCTGCCTCGGAATTAGGCGCCTCCACGTCATCGCCAGGAGCCGGAGCAGAGCCAGAAGGCGCTTCAACGCCGTACTCCCCGCGGACGTCACCCCCTGAAAAGAGGACAAGAAAGCAAAATGTCAAAACAATGGTAAATCTTCCTAGGAGGAGACATAAAAAAATGACATTTACCCGGAGCCAACGGCATATACGACGCGTCTGCAGCCGAAGTGGCTAAACCACGCCTTAATGACGCGATACGAACTGTCATACCTGGAGAAGGAGGTGGGCCGACCGACATCGCCAAAAGTTCGGTCAAGCCTTCCCCAAGACGCGGTCGAGGTTCGTCAGCCGGGGTCTCGCGAAGCGCGCTCGCTGAAACAGAAGCAACTTCCCCCGCTGCTGACCTCGGGAAAGATCCTCCCATCTGCAGCGGCCACATAGGCAATCCCACTCCACTGAATGAAGCAGCCGCAGTGACAGCAAACTCTAGCAAGGACTCTCCGGCGCCACCAGCCAGAACCATAGAAGGTCCCTCTCTAAAAGGCGAGGAACCTCCAGCCAAAGGATCATCCCTGATACGGGGAGATGACGGCTCACTCACGGGGGCCTCAATACCAGGAATGCGGAGAGGACGAGCAACCGTCTCCTTCCTCCTCTTACGAAGGGAAGCTTCCTTCAGAGCAGAATCCCGTCGCTTCCCAGAAGAGACTACCAAAGCCCCTGCCGGCGGAGGCACTGCACACCTCGGCAACGGCACCAGTGGCTCATCCGGAGTACCAGACTCCTCACCCTCGTCAGAAGAAACCGAGGGAACTTCGACCCTTCCCCAGGCTTGGCAGAAGGCACTCTGAAGCTTTCACGCCTGTCGAAATTGCGATGGAAGGTGTTAATCGCCACATAAAACTGGGCGTAAGAATGAAGGATGCGCAGCTCCGTGGAGGTTGTAACGACCGGCACGATAAAAATTGCCCCTGTGCAACCCATGATAAAATATCGCCACCCTCTAGCTCCATCAATGAGTCTGCCCCTGGGCCTGAAGCTGGTGACGGCGTTACCCACGTGCAACTGATCGTACCCGAACTGCCTGGCAAATCGACTAGGCAAGTAGGGCTCGAAGAAGCAATAGTCTTCGCTCCTATACAGCAGATGGGATGGTCTAATGCAGACCAACCAGTTAAAAGCTTCCGGAGAAAGATCGGTCTTCTCTCCACCTGAATCCTTAAGCCACACCCCGGATTGGTTGCGATGTACCGAAGGGGGAGTACAGAGGATCTTTCAGCCATGGCTGAGGTTCAACACTAACCGACAGTCCAAAACTGTGTTCACATTCCAGGTAGAATCCCTGTAATTCAGCAGGAATATACCCCCTGAGCTGCTGCCGGAACCGGGAGACATCACCCGGGGGTTGTGGAGAATTAACCATCCCATCAGATACAGGTATGGTAATTCCACCCTAGGAAAACTCTCACGCCGGGCTTCATCGACGAGCAACCCATCAGTCATGGCCCTCAGGCCAGCCTGAATACGGCACACCATGGCAGGAAGCACGCCCAGTCTTGCCCCAAACACCAGACGTACTGCGGGCCACAGGATGTTCCAGTGTATACGATCCGCGGACGCGATACCGGGCACTACCACTCGACGCAGCCATATGGAGAGAAAACCAGCCAGCTGGGCTTCCCTAGACAGAGGCCTGCGACAGCGCCTCAAATAACTGTGGGCCTTGGTACCTTTGGGGTATTTTTCTACCCCCTCAATGAGAATCTGATCAGGAGCCTTGGCGTATTCCATAAGAGCCTCAACAACCTGGGCACTGAGGATGCCCAAACAGTTCACGGGCTCATTCTTGCCCCCCCGAGGCTTTCTCCGACTTGGCGGCCCAAGCCCGATGGAAGAAGAGGTAGGACATCCACTTGGTGGTGTGGGCCAAATCAGAGGGCTCGTCATAAAAAGCGGTGCACGCGAAGTACTGACACATCAGCTCCTGATATACTTCCGTCACCCGAGGGTCCAAATCCTCCAACTCCCGGTTGGTGGGAACGTACTCTTCATATGGGGTATCCCCCATCGGCAGTCTCGAGACAACTGCCATCTCGTGGAGGGCCAATCCCAACTCCCCCAGTGGAGTGGCGAAGGTCCCGGTGAGCGGAATGTACCGCTCCATCAGTGCCAAGAACAAATTAGCATTGGGAGGCAACCCAACACTTGTCGCACTCACGGCAGAATATAGTCCAATATCCTCCAGCTCTCTTCGGAAGTGCGACAAGGCCCAATCAACTAGGCATCTCCATCGGGAGTTCGTTGGGGCGATCCACCCATTGCACCGAGGATTCTCCATGGGATATACCCCACCTCGACCCATGAAGTCATTGCAGAAGGTCGGCAACTGGACAGGCTGGATCACCGAGCTAACTTCACTTGGGACACTACCCGGGCACAGCCCCCGTTACAGCGTCACAACGCCGGAAGGACGACTGACAAACGACCCCTGGTCAGCTCCTTTCAGATGAAAGATCTTCCCCGGCTTCCCGTGAAGATCAGGAGTCAGCTTCCACGACATCTTTCTAGGATGCGTCGCATGGAAGAAAGCCGAGATAGGATAATCCCTCGACATCGTCGGCAGATACAAGACCAAATTCCCGGCAGGGAAGACCCAAGGCTCCCTCTTGGGCTTCGTCTGGGACTGTTTATCGATCATGTCCCCAAAGAGGAAAGCCGGCTTTATGTAATGCTCTCCGTCTACATAAGTCAAGGGTTCGCCGTTGATCATGCTCAACAGCATCCGCTCACCCTGGGCCGATATCAGAAATTCCCTTCCCTCAGGATACTGGGGTCCAGAGATGGGAAATGCCACATGAGACAGATCCTCCAGGTAGTTCGAATGCAGCATCCCGGCAGCGGAGCCCATCACCTCGGCCAGCGGAGACTCACCCAAATCAACTGCAAAGGTACAAGAAAAATAGGTCATTACAAATCCTGCACAAGTGCGGACCAAAGAAACGACAGTCTGTGCTTTACGCCGAGATTGTGCAAATTTGGCCTTTATACGCCGGAAGTCTCCTCCACAAGGCGTAAAATTCAAATTTTACGACATACCCCAATTTTCGTTAGCCAGAGCTTTTACGCTCAGAACTACGAAAATATGGAGTTTCTACGCTGGCACATTAGAAATGTGGACGTAAAAGATGAAAATGTCTCCGTGCATCATCTTCCTCAAAAGAGGCTATCAGCACAGAGGATGACCTAGCGCGGTCACGTTCAACGTGTGCGAAGGATTTTTCGTCGTTTGTGTCATCCCCAAAAGCTCTACCTCTAAAGCCGGGTGCGCTGCTCGTCGGCGGGATACTCCTCTCAGAAGGAGGTTCACCTTGTCCGACCAAAGATTCTCTCGCCGGTACCGAAGGATGAGAAGAAGAACCTACGCTCTTTCCCTTAGCGGAGGAAGTTTGTTTCGGCGCCATTTCTGAGGACTCGAGGTGCTCGGAGAAGGAACGAAGGAAAACTCGAACAGTCGAAAGCTCTCTTTCGCAGAAGACAAATAAAAAGTTTTTCTCAAAAGCTTGAGGTATATATACAGTCCGAGTCGACTCCTCGAATTCTCGGACGAACCCCTCGAGACCCCAACCGGATCTCGCAATTAAGAGTTGGTTATGATTGGATGCTATGTCAGCCCACTACCCTCGAAAGACGGACAGTCAGCGAATTCGAAAGATTTTTCGTGCAAGACGGTTCAGCGGGTTCTACGCTAAAGGAGCTTTCTACGCTCGACAGCAACGGATCTACGATTTTACGCTCGCAAGCTACAAGTCTATAGTTTTACGCTCGGATGCCTTTGTGCTCGGTAGCTTTTATGCTCGAGAGGCCACAAACCTACGACTTTACGCTCAGCAGATACCAAATCGACGATCTCACGCTCGGTGGCGCTCAGTTTTCGCTCGGAAGCAACAGATCCGCAAACCTCACGCTTGAAGAAATTTTCTCTTCAGGAGTTAAAAATCAAACAGTTCTACGCTAAAGGAGCTTTCTACGCTCGACAGCAACAGATCCACGGCTTCACGTTCGGCAGCTATAAGTCTACGGTTTTTGCCCGGATGCCTTTGTGCTCGGTAGCTTTCATGCTCGAGAGGCAACAAACCTACGACTTCACGCTCAAGAACCACAAGTCTACAATTTCACGCTCGATGGTGTTCTACGCTCACAGGCTACAGATCTCCAGTCCTACGCTGAAGGAGCTTTCTACGTTCGACGGCTATCTACAGCTTTACGTTCGACAGCTATAAGTCTACGGTTTATGCCCGAATGCCTTTGTGCTTGGTAGCTTTCATGCTCGAGAGGCAACAAACCTACGACTTCACGCTCAAGAACCACAAGTCTACGATTTTACGCTCGATGGTGTTTTTACGCTCAGAGGCCACAGATTGATGATTTCACGCTCCACGACTTTCTGCATATTCGAAACAGTCCCCCAAAGCGGTCAATTGCAAAGAGTTCACACAGAAGATACTCATTCTTGACCCAGAGCATCCCAAGTACCCGAAGCATACAGAGTTCAAACATTGAGAAATTACTCTTCTCGGGTCCAAAATTGGAAGTTCATCCAGACTCCAGTCTGAACATCCCGTCTATCAAGGTGGCAATTCAATTTGACAGCCAAAAACCTCGACCCTGTTCCAAGGGAGTTTTGAGAGATCATTCTTGAAGACGAAGTCTGAACAAAACTCTGCTCATCAGAGAAGCAACAGTTCAGAATTCTACGCCGTCCCTCAGTCCTAGCAACAGGACAGTTCTAAATGTTCAAGGCGCTCAGCGGCGTTCTATGGACTATTTACTATGCGTAAAGGACGGGGCCTAAGACTCTCTCTATCATAGTTGGCGTAAAGATTCAGACATGTCGAAGCTGCACATATTCAGACTTCACAGCAACATATGGCAAGACGATCATATGAAGAAGAAGACGACTTTTATTAAAAAGTTAAAATCATAACTACATATGAGCGAAATCTTGTCTACATGGGGTTTTTTCTTCATTTTTGTGATTACATATGAGGGAAATCCCCTCTACAAAGGATTTCCTCATCGTCGTCGGAAGATCGCCCAGAAGCTGTTCTGACAGATTCTCGCTGGGCTTCAATTCTTCATCCATCTTCTCCAGCAGTCAGTCAGTTCCAGCAAACTGGCTGACATGGCAATGATCAACGGCAGAAGGATACAGAATTGGGCCTGCATAGATTTTGCAGATCCCAGGCTTCGTGCGCCGCTCGAGCCGGGACATAATGAGTCTTTCTGATTCTCGTCACCAGAGGGCATCGAGGGAAGGCACAGCTTGCCAAAGCCGCGGTGGTGAAATATGATCCTTCCCATCTCCCGGAAGCACCACCATACAAAGTTGCTGATTATCCCGAGCAAGGGAGGCTAAGATATCCTTCCATGATCCATCGTTGCAGTGGACACTTGCTTGAAGACGCCGTCTTTTTCGGCTCCCTATATGCTGGAAGAACATGATCTCCTTCTTCCTCAGATCGACCCGACGAACTCCGACGATCATCTCTGCATGGTGATGGGAATGTGGTGAAAACAAGTTCACCCCCCCAGCCTTTTATAGGCGAAAGAGATCACAGCGGTCCCCAATAAATCCGCCATAAAGTCAGCATCGACCGTTTCAATGCTCCGTTCAGAAACGTTTCGAGTTACGAGGGGTCGTTCATGCTTCATTCAAAGCGTTTCAAATTCTGAGGAATTTAAAAGCTTTAAAGGGGGTCTTGTAGAAGCATGAAAAATACGCTGGGAAGAGCTACGCGGCATCTTGATACAGAGCAGCACAAACAGAGGCCTTAAGAGCCAAACCAGCGTAAAACAGGGTTCTTCATCGCCTCCATGGCGTAAAACTCAGCCGCTCTCGAAGCAGCGTTAATGCGTACGAGGAACGCTTCGTCTTCCCCGAAATGAACCTGTCAAGTCACGCGGTGAACCTGGCCTCTGACCCCTGACAAAAAGTGCTGCACGACTACCCAGACGACGGCTGGAAACGATGGCAGACCCCTCGGGACGTGCCCCACAGTATGATGGCGGATCTCTGCATTTAATGCAGAGGATTTGGTTAAAATATCACCAAACCGTCGTTTACCAAAGTCCCCCCAGTGTAAACCGCTCTTTCGCGTACAAGGAAATACGCTGCCTTGTTTTACACAGGCAAACATGAGCTGTTTTACGATCCGCAGTAGGCAAACCGCTGCCACGTCAAAAGCTGCATTTCTTACGGGGCTCGAGGCACGTCTCTACGTCAAATTGCACAGAGCGGTGACAGCTTCCCTCAAGGCACGTCTCTGCGACGGATGCACAGAAGAACTGCAGACCCTCAAAACACGTCTCCGTATTTAATGCACAGGATGGTGGCAAATCTCTGTAAGAGATTTGATTACATCTTCGAAAGCCGTAATTCCGGCGAAGACGTCCACATCAGCACTCTGGCACGATACGCAGCGGCTTCTACGCCCATTCAGGATCTGTGCTCATTCGGCTTCAAACGCCCACTCAGTCTCTACGACCATTCGGCTTCTATGCCTGTTCGGCTTCTATGCCTTTTCGGCTTTTATGCCTGCTCGGCTTCTATGCCTATTCGGCTTCTACGCCTATTCGGCTTCTATGCCCATTTTGACTTCTACGCCAAGGTGACAGTCACTTGGCTTTTACGCCAACCTCTTCTACACAAGGGATACCTACCTACGTGGCTTCTACGCCGTGATCTTCGCAGCAGATATACGCATTTTGTCCCCTTAGTTGGACACGCGTCACATGCTCACTCAAAAGGTCATTTATACGCAGGCATTGGTTATTTTAACCGTTATGTAAATGGGTGCTGTACTGTCCACTCCTCGGTTGTTACACCGACGGAGTGGTCACTGTCACCAAAACTCTATAAATAGAGACCCCTATCAATGGGGAACGAGGTCGAAGAACTAAAAACTCGAGGATCGGACAAGGTGATCGAACCAGAGAGCAAAGAGGAGAGATAGAGAGAGAGAGAGAGAGAGAGAGGAATTAAGAGCTCAGGCAAGGGAGAGACGACCTTCAACATCGCGCATCCCCCCTCCTTTGCAACCTCCGAAGCTGCATCCTGTCTTCCACGGCACTTCTTCAACATCGTGTAGTCCAAGGGCTAAAGTGATCGACCGCAGATCAGACACCTATAGCAATTTATACCCAGATTAAATAAATTGTACTCCCACATCCTCGTATAGGATTACATTGTACAAGTTTGTTTGTAAACAAAAGGGCGCGGGTTTCGTACAAGCCCCGTCATTGAAATACACTTTCATTCTTTCGTTTAAATACCACAAACAACAGCTCTATTAGCATCATTAAGAAATGATTTAGCTGTACTGGCCGCAGACGCGACATATACACCATCGGCCATGGGTAAATGTGGTCTTTACGCCTCTTTTAGAGAAATTAACATCATGTCGATATTAACTTTCTTATCTTCTTATCAGGGGAAGACATCTTCGGGGAGGGCAGTGTTGATGCGCTTTTTGGCTTTGTTTCAGCTCCTGGCGATGACTTGGAGGTGCCCGACTTCGAAGAGGAAATATTCTCGGGTGTCGGCTCGCCCGAAGTGGTTCCGATATCTCAAGTGGAGGATGAGCCTGTCATTGCGACAATGCCTCCTTTGAGTACGCCGGTCACTTCGTCCGTTGTTGGCGCATCTTCTTTCGTCGCACCATCTGTTGAGGCGAAGGCTGTGGCAACATCATCTGCGATCGTTCTTGGAGGAAGGTTCGCCAATATTGCAGCCACTCCCAGCGTCCATTCGGACCTAGCCCTGCTGACTGAGCAGTATACTAGTATCTTCTATACCACCTTGAAAACGCTAATATCAATGGTGGTGGAGAAGAATCTAAGCTTTGAGGCTCTGAAGAGGTCCTCTCAGTTTACGATAGTGCCGATCAGAGGATTCAACGATACTGGGGTAGCTGACACCCTGGAGGAGATAGTTAATGGTTTGGAGCAACCCATTAACGAATATCTGCAGCTATCTCGAGGCAACATTGAAGATCTGGTCCAGGATTAATACGACTCCTCGACTGCGCAGCTTGCTGAACAGATGGAGGGCCTAAATAAATTCATCCAGACATATCAGCAGGAGATGGATGAAGGAAAAGCTGTCTTGGAGGAGGTCATTCCTCTTCAAACGAAGTGCCAGGCCGAGCATGAAGGGAATGTAGCGAGGGTCCGCAGACTGGAAACAAAACTCGCTCAGGCAAAGGAGTGGGCTTCTCAGTCGTCGGAAGCTCTAGATGTGGTGAATGGTCGACTGGGCATAGCTCAACAGAACATGGCTCGTGCAGGAGTCGCCCGTGCTGGTTTTGTTCGGGCTAGATCCGAACTGTCCCTCCTGAGCAATGACGAGGCACGGCTGGAGCGGGTCCGCGCTGATGTCTTGAATTCCAGGACTGAGAAGATGGCCGCACTGGCGCAGCAGATTCGCGACCTGACTGCTCCCCCCAAATGATGTACCTTTTTGCTTTTTAATGTAATTTTGCTCTTTTTGGGAATAATAAAGAGACTCTTCTCTGACTTTGTGGACCCATTATTTTGGAATATAAATGACAGAATTTGGTGAAAGTGATATCAGAGGTAATATGGACGTGATATACTCTCGGTAAGCTTTAGCAGGACATATCTATTCAGAGGTTATATGGACGTGAAAGAATACGATCCAACTAGTTTTGTTTTGGAAGTAGTATTGTCAGAATGAGATCTTCACCATACTCCATTTGAGTGAAGGAGGTTAAGCGTAGTACATTTTCAGGAATTTGCCATTGATAGGAGCCATCAACAAGTCTCCGTTAGGCTTGGCTAACCTTTAAGCGCCGTTTGAGAACGTCGTCTCGATCACATAAGGGCCTTCCCATTTGGGCTAGAATTTACCCTTACTCTTGTGAGTAAGAATCATTGGCCTTCTCACAGCTAAAACTAGCTTGCCAACTTTGAACACTCTTTCCTTTACTTTTTGATTAAAAGATCTGGAAATGCGTGCCTGGTAGAATACGATGCGCTGTTGAGCTTGAAGGCATTTCTCGTCTAATCCTTCTAGCTCCTGAAGCCTTAACAGGTCATTCTTTTCTTGAGTCAACTCATTAGCCACTGCTATCCTGAGTGACGAAATTTGGAGCTCGATGGGGAGAACTGCTTCGCTCCCGTAAACCAATGAGAATGGGGTGCAACCTGTCGGTGCTCGTACCGTTGTGCGGTATGCCCAGAGATATTCTCCCAGCTTCTCATTCCAATCTCTCTTGTTCGAAGAGACGAACTTCTTCAAGAGTTTGATAATGGTTTTGTTGAAAGCTTCCGCCAAACCATTAGCAGCAGGATAATATGCCGTAGAGGCCACATTTTGTATTCGATTTTTATCGCAAAATCGATGAAACGCTTTGCTGATGAATTGAGGCCCATTGTCATGAATTATCCTTCGGGGTATCCCAAAGCGATAAATGACATGATGCTTGATGAAGCTGATCATATTAGATGCCTTCACCTCAGCAAGAGGGATCGCCTCTGCCCATTTGGAGAAATAATCCGTGATGGCCAGTATGAACCGGTGACCTCTGGAAGAAGATGGGTGAATAGGACCAATGATATCTATACCCCATGCTTCGAAAGGCCAGGATGCAACCATAGGATGTAGATGTTCAGAAGGTTGATGTATGAAGTCTGCATGAACTTGACAGGCTCTGCATTGTCTTGTATACTTTATTGCATCTGCGATCATAGTAGGCCAGTAATAGCCCATTCTCCTGATACGATCCTGTAGCTTAGGACTGGGTTGATGTGCTCCGCATACGCCGTCGTGAGCTTTACGGATAATCTGATGTGCCTCATCATCGGAGAGACATCTTAATAGCAGTCCATCGTAGGTCCGGTGATATAGACACTGTGAAGACGCGTCAAAGTAGAAGCGTAATGATCGTCTTTTGACGTATACTGCTTCTTTAGGGTCCTCCGGTAAGATTCTGTATGCCACAAAATCTATAAAGGGACTTCTCCAGTCTCTCATGGGAGGATCGGTGTTCACAGCGTAGCTGCGTTCTATGTGAAAGTTCTTTTTCACACAAAATAAATCTCTGTTAAGAAGGATCACCGAATTCTGCCTTCTTATAGGAATAGCTAAATCTGCAGCTAGACTGGCTAGGGCATCAGCTTCCAGATTCTGAGATCGAGGTACATGCTCCAGCAAGAACCCTTTGAATGTCATGGCTATCTCGACCGTTGCTCGGTGATAGGGGATGAGGTCTGGATTCTGGACTTCATATATTCCTCTGACTTGATTGACGATCAGCAGAGAATCACCGAAAGCTTCCAGAGATTTGACGCCTAATTCTTTAGCGACTTGGAGCCCGATTAGTAGAGCGTTATACTCTGCGAATTATTGGAATAGGGCTCGCTAAGAGAGTATGCTCGATAGATGACGAGTTTATCAGGAGTAACCAGGACAATTCCTACTCCTGAAACTACGTTTCCTCTGGGACCAGTCCTGGAGGCGCCATCGAAGAATAGTTGCCATGCATCACTTTCCATTGCGAAATTATATTCTGCAACTTCGTCGGGAATATCCTCATATAGTTTGGAGGCCTCCGGGATCGGATGAGCAGCTAGGAAATCAGCCAATGCTTGGCCTTTGATGGACTTCTGGGGGACATACACCATGTCATACGGTGTTAATAACATCGCCCAGGTCGCGAGTCGGGAATTAAGAACACTTGGCTTGTTCATCAGTACCCGAAGAGGATTGATCCTGGAGATGATATGAATAGTCTGGCCTGTGACATAGTGTCGCATCTTCTGGATAGCGAACATCAGAGCCAAGCATTCTTTTTTCACTGGACTGTGCCGGTGTTCGGCTCCGATCATCATCCTGCTTAGATAGTAGATAGCCTGTTCATGTCCCACATCGTTCTTCTGTGCGAGAAGAGCTCCCAGAGAATGATCCATCACTCGAACGTACAGCAAGAATGGTCTTCCTACGACGGGAGGCACCAGAACTGGAGGATGAGTGAGGTAGCATTTGATATCGTTAAACGCTTGCTGACAGGCTTCGTCCCATACGAAGGATACACCTTTCTTCATGAGACGAGAAAAAGGCTGACATCTTCCAGAGAGGTTGGATATGAATCTCCGGATATAAGCCAGACGACCTTGAAATCACCTGAGTTCCCTCAGATTACGGGGTGATCGCATTTCTAAGATGGCCTTGACTTTATCAGGGTCCACTTGAATGCCTTTGGCGGTAATGACAAATCCCAGGAATTTGCCACTAGATACACCCAGAAAGGACTTTGTAGGATTTATTTTGAGTTGATGTTGGCGCATCAACTCAAATACTGTCTTCAAGTCTTGGATGTGATTATCCTTGAGGCGGCTTTTAACAGCTACATCGTTCACGTAACTTTCCACTATTTTGCGTAAATGCTCATGGAATATGTTACTCATAGCCCGTTGGTACGTAGCCCCGGCATTCTTCAATCCGAAGGGCATGACCGTATAACAATATACCCCCAATGGTGTCCGGAAGGCAGTATGCTTCTCGTCTTCAGGATGCATCTTGATTTGATTGTATCCTGAAAATCCGTCTGTGAAAGACATACGTTCAAAACTGCATGTATTTTCGATCATGACGTCCGTAATGGGAAGAGAAAACTCATCCTTGCGGCAGGCTGCATTCTTACTCGTGGAGCACGTTTGGAATTTCTGATTTGGCGCTAAGGCATTGTCAAAAATTCTGTCTGCCATGTCATCGACGGGAGACTGGATTTTACGTACAGGGCGCGGATTAGACTTCTGGACTAGCACTGAGGCATCGTCAGAAGATTTGTCTGCCCTGTCAACGACAGGCGACTGAGTTTTACGCGTAGAGCGCGGAGTAGACTTCTGGATTAGCACTGAGGCATTGCCAGAAGTTTTGTCTATTCTGCCAGTGGCGGGAGACTGAGTTTTATGCGCGGAGTGCGAAGGTTGTGGAGCTACAACCTGGCTGGTCGGAGAGATCGGAGAGTCGGCAGGAATGGTAGGTGATGTCTTGGGCATCCAGACCTTACGCAGCTTCTTGTTGTCTTGGACAGAGAGAGAGTGAGACCTACCCCTTGTTCGAAGCATATCTTTGTAGGCAGACTGGTCGAACTGGACGACCAGGGTCTTCTTCACGGATCCTATGGATACCGCATCGTGTTGAGCAATTGCTTCCGTATCAGAAGAGAAAGACGTCCCCAGCATAGTCGCCATCTTGTGTTTGATAATAAACAAAAGAAATAAGACGAGGTTTATACGAAACCCGCTCTTAGGTTCACAAACAAGAAGTAAAATTAATCCTATACGAGGATGTCGAGTACAATTTTTTAATCTAGGTAAATATTGCTATAGGAGTCTGATCTGCAGTCGATCACTTTGTTCCTTGGACCACACGATGACGAAGAAGTGCCGTAGAAGATAGAAAGCAGCTTCGAAGGTTGCAAAAGAGGGTGGATGTTCGATGCCAAAGTCGTCGATCACTACTCTTTGCCTGAGCTCTGGATTCTTCTCCCTCGAAGACTCTTCGACCCTTAGTTCTTCGATCTCTTCTTTTGATCTTGGAATCTTTTTATCCTTCAACTCCTGACCTCCTTTTTTCTCGACCCCTACCTCTGTCAATAGAGGTCTCTATTTATAGAGTTTTAGTGACAGTGACCACCCAGTCGGCGTAGAAGTCGAGCCGTGGAAAGTTTGGCACCTTTTTACGCGATGGTTACAATAATCGTTGCCCGCGTATAAATGATCTCCTGAATGAGCGTGTGACGCGTGTCCCATTAAGAGACAATGCGTATAACTGCTGCGAAGATCACGGCATAAAAGCCACGTAGGTAGTTATCCTTCGCGTAGGGAAGGTTGGCGTAGAAGCCAATAACTGTCACTATGGTGTAGAAGCCAAAGAGTCATCAAACCGACATAGAAGCCGAGCAGGAATAGAAGCCGAGTGGGCGTAGAAGCCGAGTAGGCGCAGAAGTCGAGGGGGCGTAGAAGCCGAGTAGGCGCAGAATCCGAGGGGGCGTGGAAGCCTGATGGCGTAACGTGCAAGAGTGATGATGTGGACGTTTTAGCCGAAATTACGACTTTTGAAGATATAATCAAATCTCTTGCATTAAATGCGGAGATCTGCCATCATCCTGCACATTAAATGCAGAGGCGTGTCTTGAAGATCTTTCGTCATTCCGTGCATTAAATTCAGAGACGTGCCGCGAGCCCTGTACGAAGAGCAGCTTTTGACGTGGCAGCCTGTTTGTCTTCTGTGAAGCGTAAACAGCTCACATCTGCCTGTGTAAAACTAGGCAGCGTATCCCTTTGTATGCGTAAAAGCAGTTTACGCCGAGGAGATGTCACTAAACGACAGTTTGGTGACATTAATCAAATCTCTCGCATTAAATGCAGAGATCTGCCCCCATCCCGCGCATTAAATCCATAGGCGCGTCTCGAAGGTCTGCCACCATTCTGCGCGTTAAATGCAGAGACGTGCCTCGAGCCCTGTACGAAGAGCAGCTTTTGACGTGGCAGCCTGTTTATCTTCTCTGGAGCATAAACAGCTCACATCTGCCTGTGTAAAACTAGGCAGCGTATTCCTTTGTATGCGTAAAAGCAGTTTACGCCAAGGAGATGTTACTAAAAGACAGTTTGGGTCGCTGTGCCGCACCATCATCACAGCCGTCGTCTGGGTAGTCGTGCAGTACTCTTTGTCAGGAGTCAGACGTCAGGTTCACTGCATGATTTGACAGGTTCATTTCGAGGAATACGAAGCGTTCCTCGTACACTTCAATGCTGCATTAAAAGCGGATGAGTTTTACGCCATAAAGGCGATATAGCACCATTTTTACGCTGAAGCAGCCTGGACATACTGCTTTACGTGGATAGTCCTTGAGCTTATATTTTACGTTGTATTTAGCGGAAAAAGGCTCTGTTTGTATGTTGAGGGCTCCGAAGCCATATTTTACGCTTCCCAGCACCAAGATGCTGCGTATAGCTATCCAGCGTATTTTTTATGCTTCTACAACATGTTTCGCTTAAACTCACAGTAAAACAAGATCAAGATGTTCGATAGAAACTCCAAAAAACTATTTTGGAAAAATAGGTAGACCGTTTTCAGCGTTTAAATACCTCTATAAGAAGTTAGAAACATCCATAATCATTCGACATACCAAAAAATAATTGTACAATCACATGGATAATATAAAATCATAGAAACTATATAGTTATTCCTGATTTATTTGAACAACTTAACAGTTCAAAATTATGTTCAAAAACCAATTTTTTTTCTAAAACTTAGAAAAATCTCCGATATGGAGTTGGTCCCGAGAAACCGGATAACCACGTCGTGTACCAATTGCATCGAAAGATGCATCTGTTATTTGTCGACGTGTGGGCTTTGACGGATTTCGAATTGGCCACATGTGTGTGACGAATTTGTCCTGTATCCGTAAGAATTATAATATCACCCTTTTCTGAAATATCCCAATTAGTCTGTGTATGCTCGTCATGTTGTGATAAGGCTTATACCATTAGGCTTGAAGAATTTGACTTGTCATAAAATCCAGGTTTTATCCAATTTTTCATATTAGTTACGTTTAGCGATGCAACATAGCTATATTAGTGACGTATTGTGTGTCGCTAAACGTCGCTAATATTTTTCTATTTAGCGACATTTTGCAAAACATTTAGCTACGTTATGCTGACCTGGTAAATACTACCATATCAGTAATTTAACGAAGTTTAGCTACATAATTAGCGATGTTCTGATATAATTAGTGATGTATTTAACGACGTATATAAATGTCGCTAAACTTTGCTAAATTACAAAACAAAATTAAAAAAACCTGGAATAAATGTATGCTTGTAGTTTGTCATATATTCCCGCAATATCATAGTTTATAAAATAGACAGACCCGGAGCAACCCTCAGTTTAATTTCCTGGGTTCGTCGACCCCTTCGGTGGAACACTCAACACCGGTAAATTCCCATGCATTCAATATAAATAATAAAGTAAAATTAAAAGAAATAGACACATTCTCAATAAATAATGTATAAAAATAAATATCCAACAAATTTACATGCATCATACAAACTAAGTCTGAAAAATATATCTAGTAAGAATCACAACTGGTACTGGATGTGAACAAATAATGTCTGAAATACTATCTCAATACATAAATAACCCAATATCAGTGGCCAAAAGTCTGAAAAGAAATAAACTGTCCTAACTAGGACTATTGCCTATCCGGAGGAGGAGGAGCACCGCGGTGAGACTAGGAGATGAGCTTGTCCAAAGAAAAATTGCTACTGATCAGGAGGAGGAGAAGGAGCACTGCCACGAATCTAGTATATCAACGAGGCCCACTTCTCCGGTAAAATCATCATGGCACCCGATGGAGAAGTCTGTTTAGTCGATAGAAATATTGATGTCGGCGGACCAGGAGTACGTATCTTCTCCAGCGCTGTCAGTCGAGTGTTGCACGATCCATGACAGATAACATCCTCACAGTACTCTGCTCCATTGATTGGCTCATTTGAACCTATGACGTATACAGCCTCGACAGTACATTATCCATGGCTACATGTAACTCCTATAGTTTCGTCATATTGCGCTCTGTCGACGTGGCTAGATCCTTCAGCTTTATGTTGCTACGATCATGCGAATCAGGCAAAATCATTCTAATAAGTACCTTGTGTTAGAATTGAGAAATTCTATGGCTCGAATATTTAGTATTCTCTTATTTATCACATGTGTCTACTATTTAGGTAGAATACCGTCACCTATTTTTACTAAGAAACTGAAAGAAAAGGAAGAAGGGGGAGAAAGAAAGGAAGAAAGTGATGTAGATCATCGCATCGTCTGTCTACGGTGTGGGCTGCGACATAATCCTCTGCAATAACTCATCACGGAGAGACGCAATCTGATGGTCAACCCTCTCCTGCTGAGCTCGTACCAACTCCTGGGAGGGCTGTGTGGTATGCACACTGACAGAGGGGGTCCTAGAGGACTACGACGCAACATAGGCACCATAGGATCGCGTACCATAGTACGTACCCCTCGTAGACTACCAACGACGGTCATCCACAGCTCGTAAATTGACGGAGCTGGGTGGCAGGTGTCACGTCCCAGTCCTAAAATACATAGGACTAGGACAAGTAAGCATGCCAGCCGCATGGATATGGCAACTCTAATATATGGAAACCAAAACCCATACGTACGCTGTAATATGAATATCAAATCCACAAGTGGTATAAAATGTATCACAAGTCACAGGGTACAATCTAAATCTCATCCACCGAAAATCAATATAAATAAATAACCAACATCTATATAACTAGATCTCAATAAGAAGTATCTAAAGATGATAGTTGGATGGAAACAAATCCACTACCAACTCGAATGGTAAAGTACAACACAATAATCATAATATATGAGTACCAGCTAACGACCTCGGGGCTCGAAGAGAAGACATCCTCGAAACATATGTAACCATCCGAATTTGTGCTCCTTCAAATACTCAAGAACAGCGATATCTGGAAGGGCCAGGTCCTCAGAGGGACGTAACAAAATACATAGAATCAAGCCAATTTGAATACAGTAAACATGCATAATATTTGAAAATATATAAGTACGCTGTACAAGACAATCTATATTGATGCAATGAGGAAAACTTTTCGACGTATGGGCAAGGGTAGGCAACTCGATCTAAATCTCACAACTCACACACACGTCAATGGACATCATCAGCCGACATACCTCGGGGGTAGCGACCCTCGTGACTCCATCAATCGACATACCTCGGGGGTAGCGACCATCGGACACGATCACCATAGTGCGTGCTAGTTACTATGGTTTACCAGAGTGGTTATAGCCCATACGTCTACTGATTGTCCTCTATGATACTAAGTGTCATGTGTTTGTGAACATATTTAATATATAGTAATGACTGGAAAAAAACTACACATGTAAGAAATATACAGAAATACACTAAATATACAGAAATATACTAAGCATGCAAAGTACTGTAAATAATTTGGCAAGGTATCTTGCCTGGTAAGAAAGCTGCAAAGTTTAACGTCCAGAAGTCCAACACACAGGATCAGAAGCTAGACTTGACTTCCATCGAGGATAGCTGGTCAATCATGCCCTGGAACTCACTAAAGTGATCCGTAATAGACGCCCCATCTTTATACCGCAAGCCCATCATTATCCGGATCAGGAATAATTTATTTACTCCGGTATTCTTCGCATACAAATATTACATCTTATCCCACAATGTTCTCGAGTGCTCAATACTTGCAAAGTGGTTGTACACATTCTCGTCAATGAACTGCCTGATGTACCTACACACCTGTATATGTTCGAAATTCTAGTTCTCTTCGAATTTGTCACTGGGCCTCTCGGAAGTAAATATCGACAGATGCAACTTCTTGACAAATAGCAGATCCTTCATCTTGCTCCTCCAGTAATGATAGTACCAATTTACCATTTTTCCTTCACTGTCCAAGGAAAACCAAGTTAATTCAAGCACGGGCACATATAATGAAATCCAGGGGCAATAGCATATGCAAAAATAAGTATTGTGGGCGAGATTATGTTTAGGGTGCATGTGTTATACGTATTATAAGGCATGCTGTAGAAGATGTTGAAGTATTCCATATATATAAGTGTGTTATACTCATGATCGTTCTGGTATTTCAGTTATTCTCGATGCAATGACTCACACACTGATTGCCGCTAAGCGAGGATGACTTATCTATATGGAGTGTCACTGGCATAGCCATAATGGATGATGTCTCACTAGCAAAATATGAGTAATGCTTGAACAGGGCATTGCAGGCCATTCTGCCAAACAGATAGAGACACCTCTTCAATGAGTATAGGGATGAGAATGGTGCGAACATAAAATAACATGGGCGTTGCGCACCGCCCCAATAAATAAAGAGAGAACAACATAGAGTCCTTCTAGACCGGATCGGTCCTAGTGCACCGAGACCGTCCGCGGAATAGGATGCTGTAATCCCCCTTGTGCACAAGTTTTCCCTGACATGCAACTCTTGGGTTTCAGGTTCACAGGAAAAATCAATTTTGTTCAGGACTTGTATGTTCCACGAGCTGTGATTCTTCTTCAGTGTTCACTTGAATTGATGCAATCTAAGGCAATACGAGCATGAGACAATCATAGCATGATATGTCCTTGAATAGTCTCCTTGAGCCAATAGATTGAGTACAAGACGAGTATCAATTTTTTTGAGGTGATGTTATCTTGCTCACTGTCCATTGATGTAGTTCCCTAGTTCAAAAAATGGCTTGGCTACCTAACGGTCCTGAATACTTTCAATGTTCTATAGTTGGCTCAAAATGACTATTAGATAGCGTTTCGGTGGTTTAGATGAATGCAAGGCAAGATAGTATTTACTAGATTTTGGCATACACATTATATGACGAGCATTGAATCGAGGCAACAAGTACAAGTTAACATATAAGCAGGCAAGCATTGCATTCATAATAAGCAGGCAAGTATTGCATTCATAAGAAAACTTAAGCATTTACGTTTGACACGGTATGAGGGTAAGCCGAGGAGTAAAACCATAAAGGGACATACCGAGCGACATAAGCTAGGGACGTGCAGTGTAAACAAGTGAACAGTGCACTACGAGGAGCACACAACAATCTACTCGAGACATAGCCGTGTCTAGTTGCATAAGACAAAGGTAGCATACGAGGGTCCATATATATAAGAAAAGTTTTATTTCCATATTCTAACACAAGCAATACAAGTTAGGATTATTCCCTTAGCTAGGTGCATTGTATTCTTATTAGCATACATAGGGTGATTCACCTAGCGACTAGTATATATCGTCCATATTTTAAGTGTTCTAGCTAAGCAAAGACAAGTTTATCATAGCCACCCACCTTAGCGATGATTTGCCTCGGTCGAGCGATACTCCGAGCGAGCCTCTAAAAGCCTAAGCCGGAACTCCTAAAGGGCCAAGTTGAGAAATCCTTTTTGCCTCAAACTAGTCATCTCGTCGAGCAAGGGGGGTCAGGTCATTTCACTTTTGTCGTTTGAATCGGCAGTCCGCTTGAGGAAAACGGGTAGTTACATTATACACCACTCAAAAAAGTCTTCTCCTCGAGACTTCCTGATAGAAAGCCGGTCTATCACACTATCGAATCTTTCCCAAGCGTACCAATCGGTACCACTAAATTCGTTCGAACACAATCTCCTACGCGTTCCTTATATCGTGTTACTGTATGCTGGGTCGGTCTCATTTGCGCCTTTAGCACAAAACATATTGCTTAATGCGGGGTACGTTTCAATCCATCGTGAATAATGATCTAGGGCTGGGGCAAACTTATACAAGTTTTCATACTTTTTCATACGGATATTCACTTGCACTAGCATTCGAGATTAGCATATTATGAGTCTGGATCGTGCACATATTTAAAGCATCCTTCAAACATATGCATGTCAACCAACTTAGCAATAGTGAAGTATTAGCACTAGAGTTTCACATATCATAGAGTCTTAGATCGTGCACACGTTCAAGGCATCCCTCAAATATATGCATTCAACCAAACTTAGAGATAGTAAAATCGGATAAGCTACTTGCGAAAATCTCAAGGATTCTCGTTTTACAAATCATAATGATATTTCCAACATGGTCAATCAAATCCAAGTCATTTTCCATTCCAACTTAAACCAAGTATTTGTACTACCATTAAGCATGATCTATTCGGTCTATCGACTAGCATCTATCCGTTCGGGTCAACATAGCACACGTTACGATTCTCAGTCTAACTCTAAGTCTTGCTGTCCCAGTTCTATAGCTTGTTCAAGCAATACGATAAAGTCGGTCACATTGGTTCTTTTACTCGGCACAGGATCGTCTGTCTTTAGGTACAAGTTCAAGCACACGATTCATTGAATAAATTCGTCACACGATGCTCGCCGCAATTCCTAGGGTCAAACCACTGTTTATTTGCACGGGATATTCTACCCAAGCTCATTTCACTCAGATTTCTAAACATCGAACATGGATCATCCTACTCTCATTAATACGTTCATTTGTACAAGGGTTCGAGTTCGTTCAGTAAAATCCACGATATCCAAGTTGCAGGATAAGCCTAGTGATTTGTATAGTCTATCTCCTTAAGTATATTCGATAGAATCTATATATTTATTCCAAGTCTAGAGCACCAAGTCAAGATTTAATTTTAACCTTTTGTTTATAACTCCAAGACGTCCAACAAGATTTATGTATCTGTTCACGAAACCATCAATCATGATTTACTCCAAGTTCTAGGCTAACTTATCCATGAAACACTTCTGATTCACTTACATTTTTAAATTCATCTTATCGTGTTGAACTAAAAGTCAAGACGATCAATCAGTTGTGACGCTCCGGTCTCCCACAAGTTTGATCACCCTCGTCGGATGTGAGATCACCACGCCAACGCTCCCGCTGGATAATCGTCATAATCCGGGCGTGACACATGTACGAGCATAAAGTTATGCTCGTACAAGATAAGAACGTTTAAACATTATTTGTTATCTTCAAAATGGTCAAGACACCTTATCATTTTACTTTATTCCATCCAAGTTATATCAAAATCCACCAAGTCATGTTCGTTCATTCAATGATTATAATTTGTCTAGCAAAACCATCCAACTTCAATTTTACCTTTCGATAAATCCATAGTCAACTTCTGGCATTTCTCAAGCAACTAAGTTTCAATCATCCAAGCCAAAGTCTATCCATTTTCGATACGTTCTATTCATCGAGTTTGTTTGGAATAATCACCGAACATGTTCCCGTGAGTTCGATCATCTCCGCCGTTCGTGAAATTACCACGCCGGCGCTTCCGCAGGATAATCGTTCTCATTGGGACTAATTTCGAAGGTTATCATTTTGAACTTGATTTCACGATTGTTCTTCCAAACTCCAAGTCAAATTCGATATCGCTTATCTCTTTCATCGAACACAATATTCATTCTCGGACTAACTTCTATTCGCGCGATATTGTATTAAAGTTTATTCCATTTGCTTCAATCCAAAATTGCTCTTACGATCCTCCAAGTTCCAAACAAGTTTTCCTTAGAATTCATGTACGATACTTAGGTATCGTCGGATAATCTTAGTCTCGTATATATATATATATATATATATTCTTTTGATAGTCATCCAAGTAAACCATATTCGATTTGTATCTTCCGACACGAAATACCATTCAAGCTATTTCCCAAAATCCAAGCACGATTCTTTATATTTGCCTAAGCGATAAATCTGATAATGATCTATCGGTTGGCATTCTAAGTCTGACTTGTATTTTATCTGAATGATACCCTAATCTTGTTTGCAACTAGCTTGCACCAAAGGGTCTTGGCGCATGATACTCTGCACAACTTAGCCGAAAGGCTATGTGCGTAGCTAACCATTCGAGCAATATTCTATTTCGCACACTAACCAGTTTGGTAATCATGTATAAGCATTTGGGTTCACACATATTTTGCAAATTCTAGTACGAGTCTATTCCGACAAGCCTAACACAGATTGGCACAAAGGACTTCGCATCACAATTTTGTACAAGCAATCACATCATTTATATGCACTTTTTGAAAGTATTTAGACTCATTGTTTGGAACATTCTGATGGAATATTAAGAGATAGCGTATGCACATAACCCATGAACTAGCTTTCGAAACTGAGAAAATTGAATCGAAGTCCAAAGGCCACATTAGCTAGTTTCATTTATTTCCAATACTTGAAGATATTCATATTACCTATTCTTCATTCCAGTACATTATATATTCACTCTAGTTCACTCTAATTTTTATGGTAAGTTATCATATATTCTTTTCTATTATCTGTTATATATGCTCGATTATGTATTAGAAACTGCTTTTCAGTGGTATGTACTTCTCTCCAATCCTGACTGAATATATTTTTTAGATGATTGGCTTATGGACCGGTGTCCTACGTACTACGGGTCGCAGGACGGCGTACCATTAGAGGATACTTCTTTAGAGCGGGAGGACCTAGCACCAAATGCTGAGGAGGACTATACTTATTGTTTAGACTTGTATTAGACTTTTTGCTGTACTATATGGAAGGGAGCGCACAGGGGGCACATGAGATTAACGCAGCTACTGATGCGTCTACTGAGTTATGGCACAGACGACTCGTTCATATCAGCAAGAAGGGGATGAGCTACTTGGTGAAAAAGAAGGTGATTTTAGGGCTAAAGTCTACAAAGTTGGAGAAATGCACGCACCGTTTGGCGGGAAAGCAGAATATGGTGTCTTTCCAAATTTACCCAAGTTCAAGAAAGCCGACGTTGCTCGAGTTAATTTACTCGGATGTCTGCGGTCCTATAAAGGTAAAATCTATTGGTGGTACTTCTTATTTTGTAACATTTATTGATGACTATTCCAGGAAGGTTTGGGTCTATACCTTAAAGACCAAGGATCATGTGCTGCCCACTTTCAAGGAGTTTCAGGCCTCTGTTGAAAGGGAGACGGGCAAGAAGTTACTTTATATTCGGTCTGACAATGGCGGTGAGTATATCGGTCCCTCTGATACTTATTATAGAGAGCAAGGGATACGACACCAGAAGAATCCACCAAAGACATCGCACCTGAACGGTGTAGCAGAGTGGATGAACATGACGCTAATGGAGAGGCTACAGTATTTGCTGTCAGAAGCAAACTTGTTAGGCAACTATTGGGGTGAGGCACTTTACATAGCTGCTTATGTTATTAATTTATCTCCTAGTGCTCATTTGCAGGGTGATATGCCTAACAAAGTATGGTACGGCAAAGAGCCGTCATACAATCATCTGCGAGTGTTTGGTTCATGTCATACCCCGATCTCCCACAGGCTAATTGTCAGTCCCCGCTAGGCGCGAATCACCGTGCCAACGCTCCCGCGGGATGATCGTTAGACCCAACTGAGCGTGATGCCGCACGAGCGTAAGCCGCGCCCGTGTAAGGCTGTAATATGAACATGCTGTAAGAGGTCTAAGCCACAGAGTCACACAGATTGTCCGAGTGTAACGGAATAATAAACGCATAGACGATTGGTAACAAGTTTATAGAGTCATCGATAGCTGAAGCATTAATTAACACAAGTATAGAAGTGAAGCAAACTCTTTATTAATATTGAACAAGTATTACAGGCGGTACATAGCCGAGATTACAAATCGCTCAAGCCTCTCTCTGAAACAGTAAAAGCGTGCCAAGTAGCTACATTTGCGGAATAATACATAGGTGATGTTCCAACATTATGTCCTGTATATGTGCTTCAGTTTTGGATGCAACGCTCCAAGACTTCAGAGTGAACTCCACGTCTTCGCATGCACGAGGGGGCATCAGCACCGAACGAGGTTCTCCCTAACCCTGCAAATAATCTAGTGGGTTATAAGTACATAAATGCACTGGTAGGGAGGCTACTCGCCTGTTCGACAAATCCAAACACGTTATATAGGTACCATGCACCATCTATTAAGTTATATTTCTAGTCTTGCCTTAGGATCAGTTTTATGGCAAAGATGAATAGCCTAACTCGTGTGGCAGTACGTCGTGCGATATAAGAGGAAACACGGTGAGAATACTACGGATTCTAATGTGTGTATCCTATACGCCTACCAGTTGTCCTTCCCGCCCAATACAGATATATAAGTCGAACACACGATGTGCATACCACGTAACTATATGCCAAGTCTCAATTAATTAGATAACCCTAATTATGCACTAAACCGTGATGCATGTCACACGTACTGATTGCTAGTCGGGTACGCAAAGTCGCATCCCAATATGAGTTTGTCATCGTGATGCGTGTAAAAGTGTCAGGGTCTAGGAAGATATCAAAATTTCCTCACAATGGTAGGTGAGTTTGCTAGTGACTAAGTCAATACACTACACGTTGACGTATTCGTCGACTGCACCCGAGTCATTCTCGGACGCGCACAGTTATATGTAATATTGCAACAAGATATCATACAATATTTTATAATTTAAATTAAATAGTAAATCAGTTAAGGTATACTTGCCTGGGTCCTCAAGCTACGAGTACCAAAATTATGCTCCCGAAGTCTTGTCCGAACGATCCAATGACCCTATATATATAATATAATAATATGATCATCAGTCATTACACTAGTACGCACAGAAAACACAACTATGCTGCACTTAGAAGTGACGCAAGGGGGTCACAACTGGTCAGCTAGCAAGGTCGAGTGTGCATGCAGCTAAAATATACAAGTGTCATGTCCTCAAATACCGTGCACAGCAAGAATACGATTTACCAAAATACGTTATAAAACAAAATAATGTATAACACAAAAATACAAGTCCTAGCTAACATGTTAGTGTGCACAAAGCCAGTTTGTCTAAACACCTAGGTCAACACAAGTATAACACATTAAATAATCAAGTTATATGAGGTATTCACTAACACTAATATTATTCTAAAACATGTACACCTATACATATTATACTAGGGTTCACAACTACACAGGTCTATTCAACAACACATGAAGAAAAGAAGGGCAAATGCACACCTAGTCGTGATCGTACCCGAGGGGGGGCGATGTTCGCGGCTCTTGGACGGCCTGTCTCCAACAGTGGAGTTGGAGCTCTAGCAAGTACTGTAGCAGCAGCAATACTAGCAGCACACTGGCAACAGCTGCGGCAATAGCAGCAGCTCGCAGCGGCAGTGGCAGGGTCGGCGGTGGCGAGTTGCTGGCGGTGGGGGGATGGCCGTGGGATGATGGTGGCTAAGGTGGTGGTGGTTTACCGGTGATGGTCGGGCGGTGCTGATGGGGTGCAGGTGATGGTGATGATGGTGTTGGTGATGGTGATGTTGGTGACGGTGATAGGAGTGGTGGAGACGACGGTGCTAAGGTGGTGGCGGTAGTTGTTGATGGTGGTGGAGATGGTGAGGTTGGAATGATGGTGGTGGAGATGGCCGGGGTCGAGGGAGACAAGCGGTGGAGATAAACGGAGAGTGGAGTCAGGTGGTGGATGCGGAGGGTGTGCTGGTGATGATGATGATGGTGTTGGTGATGGTGGTTGTAACGATGATGGCGGTGGTGATGGTGATAATGGTGACGGTGGAGATGGTGATGATGGTGGCGGTGGAGATGGTGGTAATGGTGGTTGTCACGCCCCAGTCCCAAAAATACGTAGGACTAGGCCACGTAAGCATGCCAGCCGCATAGATATGGCAACTCCAATATATGGAAACCAAATCCATACGTACGCTGTAGTATGAATATAAAATCCACAAGTGGTATAAAATGTAATACAAGTCACAGGGTAAAATCTAAATCTCATCCACCAAAATCATATTGAAATAAATAACCAGTATCTATGAAACTAGTTCTCAATAAGAAGTATCTAAGGATGATAGTTGGATGGAAACAAATTCACTACCAACTCGAATATAAGAGCAAATACAATATGAGTACAACACCACAACACAATATAAGAATACCAGCTATCCATCACAGCTCGAAGAGAAGACATCCTCGGATCACATGTAACCATCCAAATCTGTGCTCCTGCAAATACTCAAGAAAAGATACACCTGGCAGCGGACCAGGTCCTCAGAGGGACGTAACAAGATACAGAAAATACGAGCCAATTTGAATACAGTAAACATGCATATAATTTGAAAATAAATAAGTACGCTGTACAAGACAATCTATATGAATGCAAATGAGGACAACTTTTCGACGTATGGGCAAGGGTAGGCTACTCGATCTAATCCTCACCACCTCACGCTCGTCAGTGGACATCATCAGCCAACATACCTCTGGGGTAGCGACCCTCGGACTCCATCAATCGACATACCTCTGGGGTAGCGACCATCGGACACGACCCACCATAGTGCGTGCTAGTGACTACGGTGTTACCAGAGTGGTTAAAAGCCCATACGCCTAATGATTGTCCTCTATGATACTAAGTGCCATGTGTGTGTCAACATATCTAATACATAGTAATGACTGAAAAAAAACTACACATGCAAGAATAAACAGAAATACAATAAATATACAGAAATATACTAAGCATGCAAAATACTATAAACAATTTGGCAAGGTATCTTGCCTGGGGTCCTGCTGCTGGTATGAATCAGAGTCCAAGTCACAGTCCAAATAGCCTATGTATTACAAATTTATCACGTCAAAAGATAATTTATTTTAATTTATTTAATTCTGGAATAATTACTCTAAAATCCTATTTTAATCTTATTATTCTGATTTTTATGTTAATTCCTAAAATTTTTTTCAAAGAAACTGAATTTTATCAACTTGAGACTCATGGCACGCAAATCGAGGCGATTTGTTGACCGAAAAGTCAACCGACACAAAATCAACTTTCATGCATGATTTTCTGTAGATTTCAGCGTCAAAAACATGCTGGATTTTACAGCTCGTCCAAATTCAAATTTGTTTAGGAATTATGACACATACAAATTTTGTATTATGCACCGATGGTTAAATTCTAACCTAGAAGTTCTACAGAATTAACAGTATGTAAATACTTTGAATTAAATTCTGGGAAAAATATATGTCGATGATCTCGATATTAGCTTTCCGAAACTTTAAACGGTTCGTGATTCTGATTCCGAGTTCTCCCGAAATTGCGAAAACATCGAAATACGTCTATTTTCGGACATGCTGTGCTCTACAAATTTTCCAGAATTTAATACTAATAATTTTAGAAAAACAATTTATATAATCAGAAAGCTAACCTCATTATCGTTCTAACAAAAAAAACTAGGCCTCGTTTGGAGTCCGGAGCTAGGAGATATCGTCTTTTTAATTCGTCATAACTAGTAGAAAATGAGGCTGAATTTATGACGAATTTTGGCTAATTTTTGGACGAAAAAGAGAGGAATTTTGGGGAAGAAAAATATGAAGGATGAGGTATTTATAATGGTGGAGACTACTTAATTAAATACAACTAGGATTGGTTAATTTGGATAGGATTATGATGAATTTAAATAAGGATAGGATATGCATGAAGTTGATTTCCTAGTAGGTTCAGGATTTGAATTAATTTAAAATATAGTTTGAATTTATCTCAATAATTTATAATCTTAAATATAATTAAAGATAATACAAATAATTTATAAAATCTTATTAATATCTATTAACACTAAATTAGCATCTATCTAATATTAAGACTATATATATCCAAATAAATCCTAAATAATTTTAAATTTTAAATAAATTTCTTAAAATTCTAAATAAATTACAAAAAAATATAATTAAATATTTTAAACTAAAATAAATATTTGGTAGGAACGACATGCAAGTATGGTCGTATAGTAAATCATAGAAGTCCTAGAAATTTATGTTTTCTAAGTTTTAATTACCAAAAATTCTAGAAAAATCTCCAAAAATCTAAAATAACCTAAAATAATTCTAAATAAATATTTATATAAGTAAATATACTAAAACAAATTATTTTCTAATTAACTAAGAGAATGCTCTAAATAACTTCAACATCTATAATAAATATAATAATATAAAATATACACAAAATACCTATTTTGGGTGAGGGAGTTTACAATCTACCCAACTTAAAACAATTTCGTCCTCGAAATTAAAATAAGGCATAATTTGTTAAATCCTTCACATTCGTACAATAGGTACGTCAATCGCAATCTCTTCCAAAAATTTAAATAACAAAATCTATTCAAATCTATCGCGACCACTTCAAAATTAAGATAACCACTGTTTAAATCAAAATTCAACCTGTCGTAATCTCTTCTCGATTTTTAAATAATCAACATCCAAATCTAACTCAAGTCTATATGACATCCCACATCAAAATTTATATCACAATTTCCAACTATCATAATCTTCTCTAGACTTTGAACAATAAACAATTCTAATCAAATCTTATTCCTATTCTCAACCTAAGATTTTTGTACTCTTCAAATATTTAAACTCAATTTACATCCTCAATATTTGAAATAGGTGACCCAACAATCAAAATTAAACTTTTAATTCAAATCATCAAATTGTAAAATTTAAATCTAATTCACCAGTAGTTCAAGTCTAAAATTCTATATTTATCCTAAAAATTTAAATCGATGATTCATCCTTCAATATTCAAAATTTAAATCATGTGCTCAAAGTATAAATATTTGGTCCGCAATATCAAGATTTTTAAAATTCATTAAATCCTCATTATCTTAATCCTTCTTTTAAAATTTTCCACATTTAAAAGGACTTAATCTCTCAATCTAATCCTACTTGATCACAATCTAAAAGAATTCTCCTCAAGTTTAATAATGCAATTTCTACCCAACTTAGAATTTACCCATCTATCACATAAGACTCTTACACTTAAGAAAAATATTCCTCAATTTATTTTCTCATGTCATTCAATCCTCAAAACTTTAACATCAACTATATCATATATGATATGCCCTTAATCAATTATGAAAGATAGTCACCAAATAATGTGATTAGCCTATGGGGTATATCTTGTACTATCCGTGTATCACTTATATCCAAGCACGAGATTTCGTCTTTTCGAAACAAGGGAAGACGGAAAGCAACGGAAAAGAGTTCAAGGAGGGGTAATAGAATGGAAGTATGGGAATCAAAGCGTTTAAAGAATTCAAATGGGAATTGTCAAGACAGTTGTGGATTGAAATCTTAATTTGGTAATTTTCTATTCGCATGCTCACATCGGTGCAGTTATGTACTTGATATGATATGATTTGTCGTATCTAGAGGGTAAGTATATTTGTCTACTGGTCCACTATACATCTCAATCCACGTAAAATACTATTACGAATGGCGAATCAAGCGCATTATGGCTAGCTAGACCATAATACACTGATTCTGATTAGACAATTTGTATTAGTGTGGTTGATCAGGCCCTAATAACTCATATGTCATGAAGAAGCTCGATATAAGATTAAGCTTGCAAAAACTAGGCTATAATAGCAGCATAATTCAAGGTAGCACAGAAAATATAACGCTGGATTATGATGTGAGAAGTTACAAAATAATTCAAGTTCGCAAAAGCAAAAATAACATAAGCAATAATAATAAAAGACTCTACAATCTCTACAGTTATCATACAACCTCCTTATCTAAGTCGCTAGTCGACCAAATAGAGCAAGGACCTCTAAATTCTATGGTCTGAATAAACACAGTCGTCTTTTGCTAGCATGCGATAAATATCATTCGGTTACACTTCAATTAATAGGTCAAAAGACTATGTGATACTAGGTGTCAAACATTATGGTAAAACTTCTAACTAACTCTAGTAGCGTCTATACTACCCTCACGTCCTCATAATACATCATGGGGTAATAGTAAACCAATCTATAGATAAGAAATTCTAGGGTTCACTAGATATTCTAAACTTAATGGTGTGTCTATATTCTCGTTGTATTCTTAATAGGTGTGCTACCATAATTATCATCCTAATAATAGGGGTTCCTATATTCTAGCAGAAGGCTATTCTCAAAGAACTATTAGGGAAGTACAGGAATCAAGCAGGATGCAATTATTCGAATAGAATAGAGAGGAGGAAGACAAATCATAGTCAATTGTAGATGAGATCCTATACTCTAGTCCTAGGTGCAGGCTTGTTCGGTACAGTAACGTAACCGAGACAATATGCTCTCGACCTGCATGGGCCACCACAAAAACATGTCACGCCCCAGTCCCAAAAATACGTAGGACTAGGACACGTAAGCATGCCAGCCGCATGGATATGGCAACTCTAATATATGGAAACCAAATCCATACGTACGCTGTAGTATGAATATAAAATCCACAAGTGGTATAAAATGTAATACAAGTCACAGGGTAAAATCTAAATCTCATCCACCAAAATCATATTGAAATAAATAACCAGTATCTATGAAACTAGTTCTCAATAAGAAGTATCTAAGGATGATAGTTGGATGGGAACAAATTCACTACCAACTCGAATATAAGAGCAAATACAATATGAGTACAACACCACAACACAATATAAGAATACCAGCTATCCATCACAGCTCGAAGAGAAGACATCCTCGGATCACATGTAACCATCCAAATCTGCGCTCCTGCAAATACTCAAGAAAAGATACACCTGGCAGCGGACCAGGTCCTCAGAGGGACGTAACAAGATACAGAAAATACGAGCCAATTTGAATACAGTAAACATGCATATAATTTGAAAATAAATAAGTACGCTGTATAAGACAATCTATATGAATGCAAATGAGGACAACTTTTCGACGTATGGGCAAGGGTAGGCTACTCGATCTAATCCTCACCACCTCACGCTCGTTAGTGGACATCATCAGCCGACATACCTCTGGGGTAGCGACCCTCGGACTCCATCAATCGACATACCTCTGGGGTAGCGACCATCGGACACGACCCACCATAGTGCGTGCTAGTGACTACGGTATTACCAGAGTGGTTAAAAGCCCATACGCCTAATGATTGTCCTCTATGATACTAAGTGCCATGTGTGTGTCAACATATCTAATACATAGTAATGACTGAAAAAAAACTACACATGCAAGAATAAACAGAAATACAATAAATATACAGAAATATACTAAGCATGCAAAATACTGTAAACAATTTGGCAAGGTATCTTGCCTGGGGTCCTGCTGCTGGTATGAATCAGAGTCCAAGTCACAGTCCAAATAGCCTATGTATTACAAATTTATCACGTCAAAAGATAATTTATTTTAATTTATTTAATTCTGGAATAATTACTCTAAAATCCTATTTTAATCTTATTATTCTGATTTTTATGTTAATTACTAAATTTTTTTTCAAAGAAACTGAATTTTATCAACTCGAGACTCATGGCACGCAAATCGAGGCGATTTGTTGACCGAAAAGTCAACCGACACAAACTCAACTTTCATGCATGATTTCCTGTAGATTTCAGCGTCAAAAACATGCTGGAATTTACAGCTCGTCCAAATTCAAATTCGTTTGGGAATTATGGCACATACAAATTTTGTATTGTGCACCGATGGTTAAATTCTAACCTAGAAGTTCTACAAAATTAACAGTATGTAAATACTTCGAATTAAATTCTGGGAAAAATATATGTCGATGATCTCGACATTAACTTTTCGAAACTTTAAACGGTTCGTGATTCTGATTCCGGGTTCTCCCGAAATTGCAAAAATATCGAAATATGTCTATTTTCGGACATGCTGTGCTCTACGAATTTTCCAGAATTTAATACTAGTAATTTTAGAAAAACAATTTATATAATCAGAAATCTAACCTCATTATCGTTCTAACAAAAAAAACTAGGCCTAGTTTGGAGTCCGGAGCTAGGAGATATCATCTTTTTAATTCGTCATAACTAGTAGAAAATGAGGCTGAATTTATGACGAATTTTGGCTAATTTTTTGACGAAAAAGAGAGAAATTTTGGAGAAGAAAAATATGAAGGATGAGGTATTTATAATGGTGGAGACTACTTAATTAAATACAACTAGGATTGGTTAATTTGGATAGGATTATGATGAATTTAAATAAGGATAGGATATGCATGAAGTTGATTTCCTAGTAGGTTCAGGATTTGAATTAATTTAAAATATAGTTTGAATTTATCTCAATAATTTATAATCTTAAATATAATTAAAGATAATACAAATAATTTATAAAATCTTATTAATATCTATTAACACTAAATTAGCATCTATCTAATATTAAGACTATATATATCCAAATAAATCCTAAATAATTTTAAAATTTAAATAAAATTCTTAAAATTCTAAATAAATTACAAAAAAATATAATTAAATATTTTAAACTAAAATAAATATTTGGTAGGAACGACATGCAAGTATGGTCGTATAGTAAATCATAGAAGTCCTAGAAATTTATGTTTTCTAAGTTTTAATTACCAAAAATTCTAGAAAAATCTCCAAAAATATAAAATAACCTAAAATAATTCTAAATAAATATTTATATAAGTAAATATACTAAAACAAATTATTTTCTAATTAACTAAGAGAATGCTCTAAATAACTTCAACATCTATAATAAATATAATAATATAAAATATACACAAAATACCTATTTTGGGTGAGGGTGTTTACAGTGGTCGTGGAGGTGGTTGGCTGTGGTGGCGGTGGGGTGACTGGGGAAGAAAAGCAGTCGGTGTCACGCCCCAGTCCCAAAATACGTAGGACTAGGACACGTAAGCATGCCAGCCGTATGGATATGGCAACTCCAATATATGGAAACCATAACTCATACGTACGCTGTAATATGAATATCAAATCCACAAGTGGTATAGAATGTATCACAAGTCACCGGGAACAATCTAAATCTCATCCACGAAAATCAAATATGAATAAATAACCAATATCTATGAAACTAGATCTCAATAAGAAGTATCTAAGGATGATAGTTGGGTGGAAACAAATCCACTACCAACTCGAATGGAAAAGTACAACACAACAAATACAATATAGGAATACCAGCTAACAATCATGGGGCTCGGAGATAAGACATCCTCGAAATATATGTAACCATCCAAATCTACGCTCCTGCAAATACTCAAGAACAAATACACCTGGAAAGGGACCAGGTCCTCAGAGGGACGTAACAAGATACATAGAAGCAAACCAATTTTAATACAGTAAACATGCATAATATTTGGAAATAAATAAGTACGCTGTACAAGACAATCTATATGAATGCAAATGAGGACAACTTTTCGACGTATGGGCAAGGGTAGGCTACTCGATCTACCTCACAACTCACACACCCGTCAATGGACATCAGAAATCAACATACCACGGGGGAAGCGACCAGCGAGACTCCAAAAATTGACATACCGCGGGGGTAGCAACCAGCGCGACACATGCCCGTAGTGCGAGCTATATACTACGGTTTACCAGAGTGGTTAAAAGCCCATACGCCTAATGATTGTCCTCTATGATACTAAGTGTCAAGTGTATGTCAACATATCTAATATATAGTAATGACTAAAAGGAACTACACATGCAATAAATAAACAGAAATGCAATAAATATACATGAATATACTAAGCATGCAAAATACTGTAAACAATTTCGCAAGGTATCTTGCCTGGCAAGAAAGTTGTAAAGTGTAACGTCCCGAAGTCCAACACACAGGATCAGAAGCTATGGCCGCAGAACAAATGTCTCCGGATGCTGAAATAAACATCACCAACGTTCCCAGAATAAGCAAAATAGCAAAAAATTACTTTCCTTTCGTCCAATTTGGACACAGGGGCAAAACGGTAATTTCGAGTAAAAGTGGGGTCCACTTGTGGCCCACTTTGCACCGAAAAATGTGTCATAACCAATGGTCTCCAAATTCGTCAAATTTAGTATCAACAAGTCCAGAACGATGATACGAACCCAACGGAACTTCCAGAACTGGATTCCAATGAGCCGATCACAAAATCGCCCGTCAAGTGGAGCCACGGGGGCCACGATACGCAATTTTGTCAACGTTCTCAGAATTGGACCAAACTTGGGTCACAGGACCAGCGTATTGCTACGAGTCCGATGGCGCAAGTTTCGTTTCGATCTGACGTATGTACAAAAAGTTACGACGTGTTCCAGAACAGGCAAATACGGGACGTTGTCGGCGGATACGCGTTGATTCCGGTGTGCAAGCACATCCAAATCAACTTCTGCGAAATCCTGCATGTCCGTATCAACGGCGCACACCTTTCGGTGAAGACCGCGCACGACCAAGTCGTCCCGTTTGGCGGGACGTACTCAGTTCCGGGTGAAAATAGGGTATTATTTTTTCTGTTTTTGGATCGCGGTTCACGATCGCCACAGGACGCGACACACCGTGTGGGTTGCACGGGCATCGAGAGGGTTACACAGTCTACGCGTCATAACTGACAGAACAGAAAATGGAGCAACGAGGAGAGAGAACGGGTTACCTGAACAGGGCTCCGTAGAACGTGGTTTCTTCGTGTCCGTGAGGCGATACGACACTGTGCTGTGTCCGGGCTGTGTCCGGGTTACTGTTGTGCCTTGTCCGAGTCAGGGGCTGCTGTGGGAGACTCGCCGGAGGAAGGTGGCTCGGGGCGGAGGAAGGAGAAGGGTTCTGGTCGTCGAGGGCTGAGGGTGAGGCACGGTGAGGGGCTGGGCAGGGCAGCGGGGCTCGAGGGGGTTAGGGTTTCAGCGAGGTCGTAAGGAGGAAGGGGGAGGGAAGGCGGAGCGGGGCTGTGGGTGATGGTGGTGGTGCTGGGCCGGGGGTTCAACATTGGAGGGTTGGCGAGGCTATGGTGGTGGCTGGGGCTTGCTGAGGCGCTGCGGGGCAGGTCTCGGGAGGAGGACGGCGAGGGGATCGTCGGGGACGATGACGGGTCGAGGGGAGGAGAAGATCGAGAGGGAAAGCGGTGGCAGGAGGCTAGGGTTTCATCGACGGAGGTGCGGGGAGAAAGAGACGGAGGCGAGCAGCGGAGTTCTGGGCGGTCGAGGGGTTAGGGTTAGGGCTCCGGCAGGCAGTCGAGGGTTAAATAGGGGTCGCCGGAACAGTAAAGTCGGTAGGATTAGGATTAGGGTTACGGGTCCGGGTTTCGGGTCCGGGTTGGGTTCATTTCGGATCCGACCAGACCCGTTAGGAGTGGGTTCGGTCCGGTTCGGTTTACTGCGGTTCGGTTCGGGTCGGTTTGGTTTATTTTCAAATAAACCGGGTTCAATTCAGGGTTTATTTTGGTTTAAAAATAAATTAGTTTTTAGGGCTTTAAAAATGTTTTTGGGGTCCAATAAATTCTCAGAAAATTATCCTATGTCTAGTTTTTCATTTCACACCCAAAAATATTATTTTCATAATATTTTAATATTAATCAACATTATTTAAAAATCATTTAAATTCAAAATACCTTAGTTTAAATCCCCAAAAATTACAAAAAATTGTGAAAAATCCAAATTAAAAAATCCTGATAAATCAGGGGGGTTTACAGTCGGGGAAGAAGAGATCGGATTGGAGATGAAGTCGGGTCGGGTCGTGGGCTGCTGTGGCGGCTGCTGAGGCGGAGGCGGCCGCTGGTGGCGGGTTGGTTGTGGTCGAGGGAGGTAGACGGTGTTGTGGTGGATGCTCGGAGGAGGAGGAGGCGGGCGAAGTTGGGAGAGGGAGGTGGCCGGGTGAAGGAGAAGTTATAGTTTTGTTTAGGGTTTCATTTTGGAGATGCTGTTGGCTGTGGGTTTTAGGAGAGAGAGAGGTAGGTGTTTAAGTAGGAAAGAGAAAGGGGGTGCTCACCTTGGGATTAAGGCCGGCTGCAAGTTTTTCCTAGGGATGAGGGAAGCTTCTACATGAAGAAGGAGTGGCTAGGATGATGTAGGTTTGAATAGAGGGTGGAGATGTAAGGAGAAAAAGTTGCATGTAGTACAACCAATGGAGGAAAAATTTGGGTGGACCGGTCAAAGAGGGGGGGTGAGTTTCTTTATGACTTGGATCGAGGTTCAGGGACTATGGCTGATGTGTACATTATCATACTCGTGGGAGACCATACGAGTGTCTATGATCGCTTCTGCTCCGGAAGGCGTGGTCAGTCTAGAGTTTGCCAAGAGTGGGGTACTGAATGAATAGATACGAAGACGTTCTCGGGGCACTTCATCCATATCCCACTCAGAGGCGCTTATTTCAGAGAGCCGCGGAAGGGGTAAAAGCAGGGGTCCAGGCGGTGGCAGAGACAAAAGTAGGAGAAGGTCCAAGGGTCGGTACGAGGACTCAGAGTGTTACCATTATGGCAAGAAGGGCCACATCAAGCAAATCTGTTTCACTTGGAAGATAGAGAAGAAGTGAGACAAGGGTAAGCAAAGTGAGAACTCTACACCGACAGCCTCGACACATGGAGGTGACATAATCATTATAGGTGATGTGGTAGTTATGAACCTCCTCTGCGATGACAACTCTTGGCTGATGGACTCAGGTGCTTCAGCGCACGTATCTCACAATAGGGCACTATTTGCTATATACACAACAGGCGACTGTGGAGTGTTGAAGATGGACAATAGATATGTGTCGAAGGTGGTTGCCATTGGAGATGTGCATTTGAGGACAAAGACATGTACAGTTCTTGTTCTCAAAGATGTCCGTTATGTCCCTGATATCCAATTTTAAAGTTCACTATAGTACCTGACCTCTGGTGTTCCTGGCCAGGGTGCTGCTGCTGCTGTACGACTCTCTTTACAGCCTGGAGAGCCACCTGATGAGCATTCTCCATGCTCTCTCTTATCAGCTCTGTCTATGTCTGGTGTGCCTCCGCCTGCACCCTCTGAGCTTCCGCTAACGTCCTCTGAGCATCTATCATGCCCTGGATCAGTGCAAACATCTGTGCCCGTCAACGGGCATACCTCCGGGAAATGGAGTCGGTGGTGGTGGAAGGTGCTCCGTGATAGCTGGGGCAACCCTCGAAACAGGTGGAGGAGGAGGACCCCGAAAAACTGCAGATACTTCCATATGAATAGGAGATGTAGGAGAAACTCCAGATGTCTGTCCGTTAGGTCGAGAGGTGGCAAACCTCTCTGAAGCTGATGGTCCCAATCTCAAAGACCTAGTCTTCGGCGGCATCCTAAAGACAGACCGAAAATAATCAATTAAGGCAACAGATATGATATCATCAAGGAAGGAAAGTAAAATTTTAAAGGAAGCAATTATTAAGAATAACATTATAAAGATCAGAATTTCCTAGTTGTGATTGAGCATACTCTCATCCTAAATCCTATTTTCTAAAGCAGGCTCGTAGCAATACTCTAAGCGAGCACTACTATGACATCGCTCTAAATGTGAATCTTGACCTACATGGGCCACCACTAAAAATGTGTCCCGACCCGCACCCAGAATTTGGGCATGTGCCGTGGGTACGTCCAGCCTACGCCGCAGCATCGGCAGTAGAACACTGTCTATGTCTCAAGACTACCAAACATAACTCATAACCTGTCAATGATCTCAACTCCATAAGAAGGACAATGAATACAACATTGATTAACAATTCATAATATACTCAATCATAAAAACTATAGGAAGTAACTAGCATGGTAAGATATAAAGATAAGGAAGTACTAACATAAGTCAAGCATAACAACCAAAATACAACAGTAATCTAGAGTTTAGCTGTCCAACATAAAAGTTTCAACAATAGTCTCAACATAAATACAATCCAAGTCTCAGGTTTTAGAAGAAATAATATACAGATAGAACTGTCTACATGACTGCAGTTGGTGTCTCCTCTAAGGATAGTGACTCCTCTAAAAATTCTGGTACGTAGTCTCCCTCTACACCTGGGCCATAGTGAGTAGGACAGAAGTCCTCAAGTTCCTCTGAAAAATGTTATCCAGTAAGGATTGGAGGGAAGCACAAGCACTAAATAACAGTTTTATTTATATTAACAAAAACTATAATACAGTGTAAGGAAATACAAGAAAAAGAAAATACTGAAAATAAGGAATACTGGATAATATATAATCAGCAATAATATAAACTAGCAATGAATAGAAATATGTGAATGCTAGAATAAATGAACTGGAATAAAGAAATAGAATCTCTAGCTAAGTGTTTGAAATATCAGTTTATTATGTGATCGGCTTAGGACGAGATCAGGCTTGTTATATATGATTGGCTATAATACATGTGAGGTCAGGCTAACCATCTGGTTAGCTATGATGCGAGCAATAGTCAGGCTAATCATATATAACAGGCTATGAGGCTGTAAACCCCCTCACCCAAAATAGATATTTTGTGTATATTTTATATTATTATAGATATTGAATTTCTTTAGAGTATTCTGTTATTTAATTAGCAAATGAATTTCTTGATATATTTACTTATATAAATATTTATTTAGAATCATTTTTAGGTTATTTTAGATTTTTGAAATTAATTAGGGTTTATTTGGATATATATAGTCTTAATATTAGATAGATGCTAATTTAGTGTTAATAGGTATTAATAAGATTTTATAAATATTTTTATTATATTTAATTATATTCAAGATTATAAATTATTGAGATAGATTCAAACTCTATTTTAAATTAATTCAAATCCTGAACCTACTAGGAAATAAGCATATCCTATCCTTATTTAAATTCATCATAATCCTATCCAAATTAACCAATCCTAGTTGTATTTAATTAAGTAGTCTCCACCATTATAAATACCTCATCCTTCATATTTTTCTTCCCCAAAATTCCTCTCTTTTTCGTCCAAAAAATAGCCAAAATTCGTCATAAATTCAGCCTCATTTTCTACTAGTTATGACGAATTAAAAAGACGATATCTCCTAGCTCCGGACTCCAAACGCGCTCCAGTTTTTTTTGTTAGAACGATAATGAGGTTAGCTTTCTGATTATATAAATTGTTTTTCTAAATTATTAGTATTAAATTCTGGAAAATTCGTAGAGCACAGCATGTACGAAAATAGACGTATTTCGATGTTTTTGCGATTTCGGGAGAACCAGGAATCAGAATCATGAACTGTTTAAAGTTTCGGAAAGCTAATGTCGAGATCATCGACATATATTTTTCCCAGAATTTATTTCGAAGTATTTACATACTGTTAATTCTGTAGAACTTCTAGGTTAGGATTTAACCATCGGTGCACAATACAAAATTTGTATGTACCATAATTCCCAAACGAATTTGAATTCAGACGAGCCGTAAATTCCAATATGTTTTTGATGCTGAAATCTACAGGAAATCATGCATGAAAGTCGAGTTTGTATCGGTTGACTTTTTGGTCAACAGATCGCCTCAATTTGCGTGCCATGAGTCTCGAGTTGATAAAATTTAGTTTCTTTGGACAAAATTTAGGAATTAACATAAAAATCAGAATAATAAGATTAAAATAGGATTTTAGAGTAATTATTCTAGAATTAAATAAATTAAAATAAATTACCTTTTGACGTGATAAATTTGTAATACATAGGCTATTTGGACTGTGACTTGGACTCGGATTCATACCAGCAGCAGGACCCCAGGCAAGATACCTTGTCAAATTGTTTACAGTATTTTGCATGCTTAGTATATTTCTGTATATTTATTGTATTTCTGTTTATTCTTGCATGTGTAGTTTTCTTTCAATCATTACTATGTATTAGATATGTTGACACACACATGGCACTTAGTATCATAGAGGACAATCATTAGGCGTATGGACTTTTAACCACTCTGGTAACACCGTAGTCACTAGCACGCACTATGGTGGGTCGTGTCCGATGGTCGCTACCCCAGAGGTATGTCGATTGATGGAGTCCGAGGGTCGCTACCCCAGAGGTATGTCGGCTGATGATGTCCACTGACGAGCGTGAGGTTGTGAGGATTAGATCGAGTAGCCTACCCTTGCCCATACATCGGAAAATTATCCTCATTTGCATTCATATAGATAGTCTTGTACAGCGTACTTATCTATTTTCAAATAATATGCATGTTTACTGTATTCAAATTGGCTCATATTTTCTGTATCTTGTTATGTCCCTCTGAGGACCTGGTCCGCTGCCAGGTGTATCTTTTCTTGAGTATTTGCAGGAGCGCAGATTTGGATGGTTACATGTGATCCGAGGATGTCTTCTCTTCAAGCTGTGATGGATAGCTGGTATTCTTATATTGTGTTGTGGTGTTGTACTCATATTGTATTTGCTCTTATATTCGAGTTGGTAGTGGATTTGTTTCCATCCAACTATCATCCTTAGATACTTCTTATTGAGATCTAGTTTCATAGATACTGGTTATTTATTTCTATATGATTTTGGTGGATAAGATTTAGATTTTACCCTGTGACTTGTATTACATTTTATACCACTTGTGGATTTTATATTCATATTACAGCGTACGTATGGATTTGGTTTCCATATATTGGAGTTGCCATATCCATGCGGCTGGCATGCTTACGTGTCCTAGTCTTACGTATTTTTGGGACTAGGGCGTGACAGAGGCATGTAAATGGTCAGGCTATACCCTACGTGATGTGTGGGGTGTGCTATGATGCATGTAAAGTAGGGTATGATCACATAATCTTGCTAATATTTTCCCGTCCCCAGCTAGCACATTTGATTCCAATCATGACTCATCATGACAGGTATCTATGATACTAGCCCATGTATCCACAGTGTCAGAATCAAGTATATTATACAACTAGAACATAAAAATAATTAACATAATAAAAACTGTCAGAGAATGTACTCGCTTGTGGTCCTGAACAAGGAAGGAGGATCGATGTCCAAGGCGGGATCACAATGACCTAATTATGAAATATCAATGTCAAAATAATGTCTTTGAATGATAATTAAGTCAAATTAGGTAATTAAGTATTTTCTAGGTCCAAACTGGGTCATTACCTTGGTACTCTAGGTTTCTCTAAGTCATAGCAAGGTACACTAGTTAATGCCTTGCTAATATTAGATAATACTCACAAATACTAAGTTAATATATATGTATTACCCTATACTAGTATAATATAGTATCGTTATCTTATATATACAAGTTATACATTTGCATGCAATATAACTTAGCTATCAAAATATAACTTAGCACTCTGATGGTATCATGATACCCAAACCCATGACACCATGGGTACTCATGACCACCTATTTAGCTTACCCTTAGATCATCTCAACATTAACTCTAGCATAGACACTTGCATCTAGACCCTACCTACACTCCAACACATGCACAAATACTCATTGTGCACATGTGTATTACTGCACCTACATAGGTTGTACTTGCTTGGACTCTCTTCTTCATCTTGATGTTGCTCCATACCTATACTCACTACTGCCAACACCCTCATGCACATCAGCCCTTACTGTATTACAATTTTAACACTCCTCATACCTCATCCAATTTTCTCACTTGGTATCAATAATACCAACACTCACTGACACTACTACTGCTACTTATGAGAACACTCACTCTAAGAAATCCAAACTCGATTTCCCATGCTTGCACATCAGCCACAGTGCTCTAAACTGGTATCAGTTCTCATCTCACTGATACACTGATACACAGTTTAGATCTCACTGATACACTGTCATTAACTTCCTTAACACCACTAACCAATGTACATGGAGCGTACTAATAACACAATCTAATATGTATATAACTGAACTAGCATCTATTACACATAAAATTGAACACTACCTACTAACTCAGGTACTTCCTGTCTAAAACAGGCCTACACAACTCGACCTCAGTACACTCAAGTGACCCTCTCTGAACTGCATTTCAATTCAGTAGTAGATGCAATGGCAGCATTAGCAGTAGATACAATGGAAGTAAAGGATGGACCTCAGGCTTACTATGTTTTATCGGATTCCAGAGGAAGAAATCAATAGAGCCCGTATAGCCGGGTGCATTACCGACTGCAGCCGGGTGTGATAGTCCATCAAGCCCGTTTAGATGAGTAAGTAGGTGCCCAAGATCGAGGTTAACATTGCTATCATGTCATAAGCTGTGGCCATTGTCTAATACTGATGTTGCAGCACATTTGACATAGATGCCAGAATATAACACCGCAATATCTCATCTGCCTTGATCCACTTCTTATAAGCCTCTTTGACCTCTTCATCAAAATTAGCATCAGGCTTAGAAGGACATTCCTCATGGAGTACATATTTTTACTCTTCAATAATTAAGACAATATCCAAGTTATAATTCCAGTCAATATAATTTGGGCCAGTAAGTTTATTTTCTTTAAGAATCACCATAAGTGGACTGAATGAACCCATTTCTGAAATTCTGAGAATCACATAAATAATAATTATGTAGGGCAAAACCTTTTTGAACTAAATAAATATTGGTTCCCTCAAAACAATAATAAAAGTTCACCAATACCTTAAATACCATGAATTTAGTATGCCACGATAGTATGGACGTATACTAATTCAATATTTGTCCAAGAAGATTTTTTCTATTAATTTTTTCTACCATGTCAACCTAACTTTATGACAAATAAATATAATTTGTTGGTCTTTGCTTTGGTCCTACAAATAATAACAGTGACTCTGATGGAAAGGATATCATTATTTGTATCTAAGTGTACAATATTACTTAATACTAAGTCCATTACTTCGTAATGTGTTCCTTCTGATGGAGAAGTAAACACACACTAGATAACTTTCTATATTTATCCTAAAGGAAGTTTTTACTAGTGATCCATAATTATACTCATCCGATATGAAGGAAGGCATTAAATCCAACATGCAAGTATAATTGCATCACATACAAACCAGTAATGGAGATCATAGGATTTATACTAAATAAATTCTCTCTCATTCGTTATTTAACAATGAGAGTTTTTCTACTAGTTGGCGTATGTCCATGTTGTCCATTATTAATGCAGACTTAGTTTACAGAAAATATCCCCAAAATAATAAACATGCATAACAAAATAAGCAGATATAACAATAAAGAAAAAAAAATATCAAACTATTATGGCCATATATCCTGCTTCTTTCTCAACTGTGTCGAATCCAGAATCTTGCTCTACGCAATTTTTTTTAAAGGTTTGGACGTCTTTTTCTTTCATCGAAAATCATTTGTCTGCCTCTGGACTGCTGAAACAGCATCTCGTCCTGCATCAGAAATAACCACCACCGCCATCACGACAGATCAAAAAAATTAAAATTACATCAATACTATAACTCCCAAAGGAGTTTACACATAATCTAGATTAAAGAAAATTAAATAAAATAAGCATGATCAAAGTCATGATTTTAATTACATCCCTGAACAACAACAGCCATGATATGTTGTGGGTTTAAATCACAGAAATAAAATATGCACATAGACCATAATAGTTGGATATAAGATGCCTGCAAAATTGAGTTATAACATATCTACATCTGCCAACTATATTCGATTCAAGTTTTATTGGAAAACATGAATTTATCAATCGATACGTAGATCCAAAATCTTGCTCTGATACTAATTGATGGAACTAGAGATCCCCAGGACCGCAGACTGGTGTGCATATCGATCGATAGAATGTTAACAGGTTTAATACGTAATCTAACCCTTCAAAGGCGAAAACTATGGTTCACGAATTATACCTAAAGTAACGAGAAAAATATGAAGGTTTTCAGCAACCTTGACCAATTAGCGACCCAAATATCTTCTGCACGTATTCCATCCTCGGATTTGATGTCGACGATGATCTTCCAACCTTTTCTTCTCCTTGGCCAAACATCTTTCTCTCCTTACGTGAAAGACTAATTTAGAGAAAGCTACTCGCTTCTGATGAAAATGACGGCCAGAGAATAGAGGATATATATAGGCTACGGAAAAGACCATGAGGAGAAATTAGGGTTAGGTCTTCCAACGGATATGGGTATCCCATGTTCAGCCCGAACATACAACCCAGGCCCGTTAACAATAGCATGATCCACTAAAGAGCTATTATTGTACTACCTTGCTAAATTAAGTTTATGGGCTACTTTTTATTGTATGCTTGTTCGTCCCTCCATGTTAAGATATCGAATGTCCGTAGATCAAATTAAGTTACTGACAACTATATTGATCGCCATCTTTTATCCTTAAGTAGTAAGGTACATTTCATTTATAACGCTTTGAAAAATAAGTGATATAGATGTACATTCATAATTTATAAAACTTTGTTAAATAAGTATTATATATGTGCATCTCATTTATAATGTTTTGAGAAAAAATGTTATAGATGTACATAACTTTGACGCATTTAGAAACACTGATAGCACTGATATTGATAACACTTTGGTGCTTAAGAAAAAGTGTTATAAAAAATCTTTTATAATAACCATAAAAAAAAATCTTGTAGTGCAATCAAACAAATCCAACCAACGAAACCCTATTGCTTGCTTTGCATAAACTACCTTGGGTTTTATTTTTTGGAATTTTTTTTTTGTTAAGCATATTATTTTGAATTTATGTTCATACGAACAAGAATTTCCGTAAGACTTATCATGTGTAACTTTTGGAGTTTTCTTGTGTGTGATATTGTGTGTTTTCTCCTGTAATCGAGGCTCCATTTAGTTGTTGTAAAGCTCTTGTAACTCCTAATTCAGAATTGCTCCAAGATTCAATAGAACATTAGCACACAATATATATCTCATAGAACGAATAGAATTATTACATACTTGAATACATACATGAACTGATGAAGATAAAAAATAAGAACCACAGTGACGAAAAATTATACATACATTAGCTCAGGAAGGAGTTTGTATCTGCTTATGAGAAAAACATCACCCATACGACTAGTACATATACATTGTTATACTAGCCGGAACTAATTTTAGTTGATTTATTAAAGGACATGGATTGATTTATTATTATATATGGTCTTTGAAATTTTTACCCTATTGCCCAACTAAAATATTTATTGGCTTGAGCCGGAAGAGTCGTAGTTAGGTAAACTATGGGGAGGAACTACCAAAGACGGAGGTCTTGTTGGACTTACCTCTGAGTGGTCCCCATCCCCGTCTTTGTCTTTGTACCCGTTCCTGTTCCCGTTTCCGTTCTCGTTTCCGTTCCCATCCCCATCCTTGTCCAGAGAGGAAAGGGGTGTGTGATAGTCCTCGACATTACTTTTGACAAAAAAGCTATCGCAATAAGAAAGCCGATAATGTATGCCGAGAGGTTGCTGAGGTTCGCGAGCCAGTGGCATTTTGAGGCTACCACCGCATATATCCCCTCGCCAAATGCCAAAACCATCATCCCCAAGGCGATATGCATTAAGTCTACCACGGTCATTACCGACTGCAGCCGGGTATGACAGTCCATCGATCCCGTGTAGATGAGTATGTAGGTGCCCAAGATCGAGGTTAACATCGCTATCATGTCATAGATGAGGAAAAACTTGAAGGCTAATACATTGCCTAGAATTGCAGTGCCTCGCTCGGGGTCCTTGTTGTCGCTGTTGTATCCCCCAGGCACGGTAAAAGCAGCAGCAAATGTGACCGTCGCTATAAGCACCCCGAGAATCATCAAATTGCTCGCTAAGTCCCTGCACCGATTGATTTCTTCCTCTGGAATCCGATGAAACATAGTAAGCCTGAGGTCCATCCTTTGCGGGCTGAGTATGAAGCCAGCGGAAGCCAATTCTTCCTTGATCTTTTTCTGCAAAATGTAGATTAATCTTAGGCACAATTAAGGAATAATCAATCACTTCAGATTATGACAAATTTGAACAAGTTACACTCTAGAACTTGACCTTACCGGACATCATAGAGATACTGGACACGTACGGGATATTTTTAAATGGATACAGTAGTAGTCATCTTTGTTTGTATAAATACGGACACGGAGATGAATACAGATGCAATGCAGATGTCGACACCATTTTTGTCCATGCAATGTGGGTAATAACAAATTCAGTGTTCTGTATGACTGGCATGAGAAGTGGTACCATTCGAAATCGTATAATTGAGTCGGCACACAAGGACGCAAGATGATAGATGCCCCTAAACTTGACGTTTAATCTCGTTTCATCCCCCAACAGAAGATGCACGATCTCTGTATTAATATGACCAATGATGGCTAGATGCAATGGTTTGTTTCCGTCTCTATCCTGGTAGTTCATTAGCTCCTTAAAGGCAGGCTCCCGAATAACGTACTTGATGACACTCAATGACTTGCTTTCAGCTGCAACATGGACCAGATTTTGACCCTTATTTTCGATGAGCTCGACTGCGTCTGGGCAAGCCTCAACTATCCTCTTGATTGTGTCAACGTAGTCCATCCTCGCGGCGACATGAATGGGAAAGAGTCCGTCTTTGTCGTGGAGATATGCTGCAGAAGCATCATGACGCAGTAGAAGTTGTACCATCTTGTGGTCACCTAAAGATGCAGCATAGTGAAGTGGTGTGCTTTGGGATTCATCTGCTCCTCGAGTCAGAAGTGGTCTTTCCTCCAATAGCATCTTCGTAGTTTCTGACCAAGATACATAAGAAATAAAAAGAAAAGAAAAAGAAAACATAGTAAGAATAATTCAACAAATCAACAATATTAATTTTATTAATAGATGATGTAAAAAAACATACAACTATGAATATATATAGGAAGAGAATGGATCCATATTTAAATAGGAGTATAGGAGATAGGAATATAAAAACCGATTGGAAATAGGAATATGAATTCTAAACTAGTTATAATTATATCTTAACACCCTCCTCAAACTCAAAATGGGTCAAACAACTTGAGTTTGCCAATAAGAACTGAAATTGCAGTGTGGGGTACGACTTTATACAAAAAATCTACCAAATGATCAACTAAAGTCACATGTAGTAGAGAAATAGTGGATTTCAAAAAATGCTCACGGACGAAGTGACAATCATTCATAATGTGCTTTGTGAGTTCATGAAAAATTGGATTGTTTGCAATATGTATAACACTTTTGTTGTTACAATGAAGATACATAGGTCCTGTAGGAGAAATTCCCATATCAGTGAGCAGTTTATATACATGGACAATTTTTCTGGTGGTGGAGGCATAGCTTTGTACTCTATCTCAATACGTAGAAGAACATGCAACAACATCTTATTTCTTGCTTCACCATGAGATCAACGAATCTCCAAAAAACAAACATAATTCTATAGTAGATCGTCTGTTGGTCGGATCTCCTCCCCTATCTGCATCAAAACTGCTAGAAGCTCCAGAGTAGATTTAGAAGACATTAATATTGAACGAGTAATGGAGCCCTGATGATATCGAAAAATTCGGATTAAGGCACCATAGTGAGCTGATTGAGACGCGGAAATGAATTGGCTAACAATGCTAACTACATGAGAAATATCTGGTCTGGTCAAATAGAGATACACAAGTTGACCCACTAGCAGTCTATAGCGAGTAGGATCTGTGAGAGGTTCACCATATGTGGGACCAAGCTTCACATGAAGCTTTAAAAGAGTATCAGTTGTTCGACTATCCGATATACCAGCAAAGAAAATAATCTCTGAAGTATATTTCTGTTGAGAAACTAGTAACCCTCTCTTACCTTATGCGATCTCGATTCCATAAAAATATCGAAGATAGGCAAGGTCCTTCATCTGGAACTGCTTATGAGAGTGCCTTTGAGTAGATGTAATCTTCGCTGAATCATTGTCAGTCAAAATTATGTCATCCATATAGAGTAAAAGAAGAACTCGCCATTATGGTGATGACTACACAAACCAAGAATGGCCCTGAGAACACTGCTAAAATGGTGCCTCACAAATAGCACTCCAGAAATACTTAAACCAAGTTCGAAAAGCTTGTTTGAGACCATAGATAATTCGAAAAAGGCAAAAAACATGTCCAGGCGCAGTAGAAAAACCTGGAGGGGATCCATATAGATAACTTCGGATAAAAAACTATGAAGAAATGTATTCTTCACATCGATCTGATAGAGTGACCACTAATGAGACGCAATAACGGCTAGTAAATGTATGGGACTCATTTTCCTGATTTTGTATTCGTAACCATGATGCATGTATATTTTATTATGATTTATTTTCTGCCATTTTTCTTGATTTTTTGATCCACTTTTGGAGCATTTTCATGATCAAACGTTTTTTTTTTAGATATTTACATGTTTAGATATTTACATGAATAGGACTTCATGCATACTTTGGCCCGTTGGTCCCTTGTTTTCTTTTGTGCGACTGGAGTCGGTTAGGAGTGTGGCATGGATCATGATCCAACGGTCACAATGTGCGCCCATGGTTATATAAGCCAACATTTTCTCTTATCTTCATTTTTCTTTCATTTTCTTCTCTTCTCTAGCCTTCTCCGGAGCTTTGAGCTTGGCGTGTTTTTTCCTTGGCTGTGGGTTGAGACCATAGTAATAGTTATTAGTTAGAACTTGACCGTAGGCAAGTACAACTTGCCAACTGAGTGAACCCATGCGTGGACATGTTTTCAATAACTTTGTTCATATACTCTAATTTGTTAACTTAGGCTTGAGTTTTGATATACTATATTAGCTTAGAACTCCTTATAACTTTAGTTTTGTTTCCTTTGATTTGGAACTGGAGAATTTAAGACAACTACAAAGTCGGAGCACAAGAGTGCTGGCCGGAGAAGAATGAGCAAGTCTACAAAAAGTACGAATGAGATCTTTGGTGTATAAATGCTACCTCCTTGAACTTGAGTGCGCTGTGTGTTGTCTCATATATGCTTGTTTTCAGCACAACATTCGAATTCTTTGTAAAAGTTTGCCAAGAACTTATAAGAACTCTGGGCGCACTTTTTTCCTCATGCGTACATTTTGTATAAATGCATTCTACTCAATTCCTTGCAAAAGTGAGCCAAGGCCATTCAATAGCTTGGGCGTACTTTTGAAAGAAAAACTTAGCGACGTACTTTGTATGCACCCAGTCTCGACATCAAGATAGTGCGCCAAGCCTCTGTTGGCGTACAATTTTTATTTGTTTCCTAAATGGGCGAGCCTAGACTTTGGCGTTGTCTCAAATGTCATATTCTCGATTACTGTGCAATGCTTGTTATGTATGTTTTTTCTTTTAGTAAACCTTTCCTCGCTGAACTCTTGATTGTGCGCTAACCTTGTTGTTGACATACTTAGTAAAAGTGCGCTAAGTTCTTGGCGCGGTGTACTTTCACTTTTGTACGCTTTAGTAGTTTGAGCATGCTTTAGTATAAAAGTGCACAATCCTTTGTTAGGCGTACTTTTGTATTAAAGTACGCCAAGCTTGCCATTGTTAGCTATTTTGTGCCACTGCTCTATTTTGGCAATTGTGCGTCGATGTGATTGTTTGGCTTATTATACGCCATTAGTCTTATTTCTTGCTTGGTTGTACGCCAACCCTATTTTTATAGTTTTATACGCCTATTGCTATTGGTCTCTCTTAAATTATTAGCACATGTTATTTCCCCATGTTTACTTTTGTCTAATTGCTTTACTGAAAATCTATTTTAATTCTATTTATGATGCATTTGATATTGATCTTGATTTCCTAACATGACTTAATGGTTACAATCTTTATTAATCATGAACCCTAGTATTCCTGGTATCCGTATTCTATATCCTAATATTATATTGATAATCCTGATAAAGGCTCGATGTAGCGCACCCTTGACTCGAGAATTCTTGACTTATCTGGATCATGGCTATTAGTAGCACCTATTTATTTTTCCTGACACGTTATTCCCGTAGTTGATTTTCTGATGGTGCTTGTTAAGCTATTGTCCAGTTTTGCATCATGTCTAAGGCAGATTCTCAAGCACCATGGTTGGGAATCTTGAATTAAAATGACTAGGTTAATGAAATAGATTGATAACTAGAAATATTTAGAAAAAAATTCTAGCTACATGTAATCCCGATATCCCAGCCACACCTGTAGATTTGGAGGTCTTCCATCGTGAGGGGAAAACTCTAAGCACACCATCGAGCGTTGCATTACAAGTAAAATTATCTATATATGTTAATTATATTATGTAATCATTTCATTTGGATAATCCGGATAGACTGTTAGGCATGTAGCTATATAAAATTTCTAATTTGCATGTGATAGTAATCAGGATTGTGATAACCCTAGTTAGTTAATGTTTATCAAGCCGTAAGACATGTTTGGTCATGATTGATTGATTGCTAGTCCTGTTATGTTCATGTGCTTTCTCGTTTATCATTCCTGTATCATATCCTGCAAGTTCACCTTCTTATTTTCGTACTATTTTTACTTTCGCTTAATTAATTTTATGTTTGTTTTGTTATACTAGTTTTAGTTCATAAGTTTGGCTTTCTTATGGTACTTTACTATTTTGGGGTCTGACCCTACTGGTTTTGTATGACCAGATTTTGAAGCAGAACCGCTGGATCTTACGTATCTTTCTCCATATGGTTAATACATGGAGCACTAGAGGAAATGAGTGGGTTTCTTTTTTATCCACCCACTGATATCTGTATATTGATCTTTTGAGGCATTTAGCTACCAAGCACGTGTATAGCTCATATTTTGGGCCATTGATATTAGCCTATGGGCTCAGTACGATAGGCATATTCTATACTATAGCTAGAGTTGATCATGTATGACTTTACTCCTTGCTATTTTTCTCTTTTGTAAAACTCGCTTCATGATCATCTGTATATGTATAGTTTTGGACGCCTTACTATTATATGTATGATGATGATAAATTTTATAACATATTGATTGCCTGTGATTAAGACATCTATGTAGGATTGCTTAACCCAAGATTGATCAATGGATTATAGAGTAAGCCCTACATGTCTTAGACAACCGTGACAGTATTCTCGGGGTATGGAGTACTCTACTATACGTAGTTGTCTTTGTCTGCCTGTACTCTCCAGTATTTTAGTTCTGGGATGAGATACAGTTCTAGTGGTGTCCCATGCAGGTTTGATTTTTAGATGTGTAGGTTTTTTTATATGATTAGATGTCTAAATCTTGTCTCTCCTTGATCTCTTTTCGTGTTACTCTATATCCATGGACCTTTGACCTGTTATCTGCCTTCATCTTTGATCTCTCATGTCCTATATGATTTGATTCTTGTGTCCTTTACCTTTCAGGGATACTGTTTTTGGTCCTTCCGATCATCCAGCTAGATTCTTATTGGTAGTAGGGCAGCCACCAACAGGCTAACAACTATTCGAGGTTCATCCTCAGCATTCTGGGACAGAATCTAGGATGGCTCATCGTATAGAGTAGCGAGTTCAGCCGGACCCTCCAGTTATACAAGTAGAGACAGTTCCACTAGTACAGCCAGAGCCGAATGCATCAGGTGATACTGGGGCACTTATCTGCATCATCCGAGACTTGTTGATTTCTCAAAAATGACGAGTTGATGCTCTCATTCAGTCAGTACATGAGGCTTTGGAAAGACACGGTCATCGTTCCAACAACTCGACGATCAATTTCAAGCACCTTAAACCACCATTTTTCTATTGCACTGAGGATGATATTGCATATTATGCATAGCTTCAGGATACTGAAGTTGTATTTGAGGAAGCAAGAGTTTTGGATAAAGAACGAGTGGCAGTATTGTGACTTCAGTTGCTAGACTTATCCCGAGACTGGTGGACAGCGTAAGCAGTTTCCTTGGCAAGACCTATCTTATGGAAAGTGTTCAACGAGAGGTTCTAAACGAGGTACTTTGACTCGGTATCTTTTTATCATCTGCAACAGAGATTCAATAACTTAAAGCAGATGAGCAAAAATATCGACGGCTATGCAGCAGAGTTCTGTTGGTTGAGTCAGTTTGCCCCCATTTTGGTGGCGACCGGATTGGATAGAGAAAGGAGGTTCCATCAGGGACTTCACCAAGAAATTATCTTGGAAGTGGAACAGCATGAGTTCTAGATATTTAATGATATGATGCGAGCGGCAAGGAGGCACGAGTATACCTCCTAGAGGATAGTTGATAGGATTGGGGGTCGAAAGAGGCATCTGGTTTTAGGACTTTCTTATACCCATTCTTCATCAATATCTCCAATAGTGTGAGCTTTGACGATTGGTTCCCCAACAAGGGCGGCATCAGCATCGTCATTTCAGTGATTAGCTCTGACGTATCTTCAACAATAGAGATCATCTTCTTCGGTGGGGTATTCTCATTTTGGGAAAGCAGGTTATATTTTATTAGAGTGTCGTAGAGCACAAGGATTGGGCTTAGTCTGTGGAGCTTCAGACCATAGAGTGGGATCTTGCCCACGTAGAGCCAATTCATTATCGTCTTCCCGGCATGTCCGTAGTATAGGGCACCAACGTCGGTTCAGCAGTAACAGGTCTGAAGCCTTTGCGGACCCAATCTTATACCTTCCAGCAACAGAGGCCTCAGCAATATGTCGAGGTCCAAGCCCAAGTTTAGACTAGGCCAGGAGGTTCTTATCAGAGGGGACCAGTACCAAGAGGATGAGGCCAAGCTATGGTACCCACCATGGAGGAGGAGTTAGCCTGAGGTGAGGTGGTGGCATGTACCATTCTCATCAACTCTTATTCAGCTACAATATTGGTTGATTCTGGTGCATCACATTAATTTATATCTGCACAATTTACGATATGAGTAGGATTGGAGCCCAAGTCTTTGTCAGTAAGACTCAATATACTTACCGGTAACGGTCTCATAGGAGTAGATATAGTTTATGCCTTGAGCCAAGTTGTAGTGCGTGGGAGATATTTTTTTGCTAGGCGATTATGATGTTGTTCTAGGAAGGGATTGGTTGAGTGTTCGACATGTATCGATATATTGCCATTCTGGAAAGGTTATCTTTCGTGTCCCTGGTGAGGAGGATTTCTTATTTTCTTAAGGTGACGTAGAATCTTCCTCCGTTATCCTGATATTGGCCGTAGTAGAAGAAATACAATTCTCCTGAGTTGTCCATGAATTCCCAGATATATTTTTAGAAGATCTTCCAGACATGCCACTAGAAAGAGAGATCAAGTTTGCCATTGACCTGATTCCTAGAATAGTAGCAGTGTCAGAGTGAGTATACATGATGGCACTATCAGAATTGGAAGTCTTGTATCAGATGATTGAAGAGTTGAGAACCAAGGGATTCATTTATGCTAGTGGATCGCCTTGGGGAGCCCCGATGCTTCTTGTCAAAAAGAAGGATGGGATATCATATTTATGTGTAGACTATCATACCCTTAATGCGATGACCATCAAGAACAAGGATCCATTACCTCGGTTAGATGATTTTTTCGATCAGGTCAATAGTGCACTCATATTTTTAAAGATTGATTTGCGGTCTGAATATCATCAGATCCGGGTCAGAGAACAGGATATACCCAAGACGACATTTTGATCAAGATATGACCATTGGGAGTTTCTAATGATGCTTTTTGGAGCAACCAATGCACCAACTATATTCATTGATCTCATGAATCGTATTTTTATGTCATACTTGGACAAGTTTATAATTGTGTTCATTGATGACATCTTGGTCTACAGTCGAAGTGAAGAAGAGTATGAGCAATATCTTTGCGCAGTTCAAGTACTCAAGGAACATTAATTATATTCTAAGTATAACAAATACGAATTTTGGCTTGATCGTATTTCTTACTTCATATCATTGCTAAAGGAGGGGTCGAGGTGGATCCCAAGAAGATAGAAGCTATCGAGACATGGCTAATTTCTAGTACCGTTCTAGAGATCCATAGTTTTCTGGGTATAGCAGGTGTTTGATAATAAACGGAAGAAATAAGACTAGGTTTATACAAAACCCTTTCTTAGGTTTATAAACAAGAAGTACTATTAATCCTATGCGAGAATGTTAAGTACAAAATCTAATCTGGGTAAATATTGCTATAGGAGTCTGATCTGCGGTCGATCACTTTGTCCCTTGGACCACACGATGATGAAGAAGTGTTGTAGAAGAAGAAGAAGCTTCAAAGATTGCAAAGGGGAGTGGATGCTCGATGCCAAAATCGTCGATCACTACTCTCTGTCTATACTCTGGATTCTTCTCTCTCAAAGATCAATCTCCGATCTTAATTCTTTGACCCTGGAATTTTCGACCTTGGACCTCTGTCAATAGAGATCTCTATTTATAGGGTTTTAGTGACAGCAACCGTCCAGTGGGCGTAGAAGCCGGACAGTGGAGAGTATGGCACTTTTTATGCGACGGTTAGAATAACTGCCACCCATGTATAAATGATCTTCTGAATCTGCATGTGACGCGTATCCCATGATGAGATAATGTGTATAACCGCTGCGAAGATCACAGCATGCTAGCCACGTAGGTAACTGTCCCTTGCGTAGAAAAGGTTGGCGTAGAAGCCAATAACTGTCACCATGGCGTAAAAGCCAAATAGTTGTCAAGTTGGCGTAGAAGCCAAGTAAGCGTAGAAGTCTAATAGGCGTAGAAGCCTGATGCTGCGTGGATAGGTAGCTAGCGTAAAAGATAGCCGATCCTCCTTCCTTGACTGAGGTCTTGAGCGTATTCTGGACCAAATAGTCTGAGTTGGCGTATAGCAGCGGCGTACTCCTTATAGCTAAAAATAGCCAGGTGGCGTATTTCAAGGAGATAGCGTACAACGTGCTCCTATAGCTGGAAATAGCCTGATGGCGTAATATGCAGAGGTGATAATGTGGACGTATTAGCCGTAATTATGGCTCCCCCAGTCTTTCGAAGTAGAACCAAATCTCGTACATTAAATGCAGAGATCTGCACCCATTCTGCGCATTAAATGCAGAGACGTGCCTTGAGCTCTGTATGAAGAGCAGCTTTTGACGTGGCAGTTTATTTTGTCTTCTGCTAAGCATAAAAGCTCATATCTGCCTGTGTAAAACTAGGCAGCGTATTCCCTTGTATGCGTAAAAGCACTTTGTATCAAGGAAATGTCACTAAACGATGGTTTGGGTCTCTGTGCCGAATCATCATTACAACCGTCGTCTGGATAGTTGTGCAGTACTCTTTGTCAGGAGTCAGGTTCACTGCATGATCTGATAGGTTCATTCGAGGAATATGAAGAGTTCCCCGTATGACTTCCCATTGCATTAAAAGCGAGTAGGTTTTACGCCAAAGTGGCGATGTAACAACATTTTTATGCTGAAGCAGCCTAAAAATACTGCATTACGCGGATTGTCCTGGGACTTATATTTTATGTTGTACTAGCGATGAAGCCCTGTTGTACGCCGATGGCTCTAAAGTTATATTTTATGCCGCCCAGCACTGAAATACTGCATATAACTCTACAGCATATTTTCATGCTTCTACAAGCCCCCCTTCAAAGTTTTCAAATTCTTCGTAATTTGAAACACTTTGAATGAAGCATGAAACGGTCAAGTCTGACTCGTTCCTCGAGGCTGATTTCTTGGCAGATTTTTAGGGATTTTTTGGAATTCGGTGTGTTCTCTTTTGCCTATAAAAAGGCTGATGAGTTAACCTATTTTTCCTATATTTCCTTCACCACAGAGATGATTGCCGGAGTTCGTCGGGTCGACTTGAGGAAGAAGAAGATCATGTTCTTCCAGCATGTAAGGAGCCAAAAAAGAAGGCATCTTAGAGCAAATGTCCTCTGCAACGATGGATCATGGAATGATATCATAGCTTCCTTTGCTCGGGATAATCAGCAACTTCATATGGCGATTTGTCCAGGAGAGAGGAAGGGTCACATTCGACCACACAGCTTCCAAGCTGTATTTTCTCCCGTTGTTATTGGACGAGGGCAGACAAACTAGCCCTGTCTTCCAGTATTGAGTTGGGTCTAACACCTCAACTCAATCTGTCATGGCATATGGAGGATGGGCTCTTGAATAATTTATACAGGCCCAGTTTTGTAACCTCCCGCCATTTATCATTTTCTTGTTAATCGGCAGCGAAAACCGACTAACTGCTGAAGAAGACGGATAAAGATCTCCACCAATGCGAGAACCTGACAGAACAGATTCTGGACATGATCTTTAAAATGAGGATGAGAAACCCTTTGTAGACGGGATTTCCCTCATATGTAATCATGAAGATGAAATGTCCTTTGTAGACTAGATTTCCCTTATATGTAATCATGATTAATAAAATTGTCTTCTTTTACGCATCTGATGATTTGCCATATTCTTTGCTATGATAAAGTCTGAATATGTGTAGCTTCGACATGTTTGAATAACTTTACGCCGACTCTGATAAAAAGAGTATCTGATCTCGTCCCGTCTTTTACGCGTAACTGAGGACGCGTAGAAAACTGCTTAGCATTTAAGTCGCATATTCGAACTGTCCTGCTATTTTGAACGAGAAATTGCATAAAATTCTGAACTGTCCTTCTCTGATAAGAAGAATTCTTGTTCAGACCATCATCTTCAAGAATAATTTTCCGAAAATCCCTTGAAATAGGGCGAGAAATGGCTGTCAAAACTGAGTCGCCATCTTGAATTGTAGAGAAAATATTCAGACTGGATTTTGGATGAACTTTCAATCGACCCAAGAAGAAGAGTCATTTTCAATGCCGAACTCTGTATGCTTTGGGTACTTGGGATATTTTGAGACCAAGAAGGAGTATCTTCTGCGTGAACCCTTGTGATTGGTCGCTTTGAGAATTGTTCAGATATACGCATACTCTGGCCTGCGTATTTTAAGATATGCAGAAAGTCATAGATCCGTCGTATAGATGAGCATAAAATCGTAAGTTTGTAGCCTCTCGAGCGTAAAAGCTGCTGAGCATAAGAGCATTCGGACGTAAAACTGTAGATTTATAGCATCTGAAAAGAAAACTTCCGAGCGTGAAGTCATAGATTTGTTGCCTCTGAACATAAAAATCTTTTGAGCGTGAAATCATAGATTTGTAGCCTCTGAGCGTGAAGTCGTAGGTTTGTAGCCTCTCGAGCGTAAAAGCTACCGAGCGTAAAAGCATCTGGGCGTAAACCGTAGACTTATAGCCTCTGAGCGTAAAACTGTAGATTTGTAGCATCCCGAGCGTAAAAAGATCCTTGGCGTAAAAAATCACGAATCTGCTCTGCACGAAAAACTTTTTGAATTCGCTGACTGTCCGCCTTCCCTGAATAACAGGCTGACGTAGTCCTCAATCATAACCGAATATTAAATATCGTATTTGGTTAGGGATTCGAAGAGTTTATCTGAACTCTATAAGTACCCCAAGGTCCTCAGAGAGAAAGAATTTGTATCTGTCTTTTGCGAAAGAAAAACCTTCGTCTCTTTGAGAGCTCTTCTTCGTTTCTTCTCTGAACACTCTAAGTTTTAGCAATGGCACCGAAACAATCTTCGACCACCAAGGGAAAGAAAGCAGCCTCCTCTTCTCGCTCTTCTGCCCAAGCAAGAGCGACTCCATCGGGCAGAGCGAACCTCGCTCTGAACGAAGTGTCCCACCGTCAAGCTGTGCACCGGGCGTTATAGATAAAGCTTTTGGGACGACAAAAAACGAAGAAAAACCCTTCGCACACGTTGTACGTAAACGCGCTAGGTCATCTTCTGTGCTGAGAGCCTCTTCGAGAAAGATGATACACAGAGATATTTTATCATTTATGCCCACATTCTTAATGTGTCAGCTTAAAAACTCCATATTTTCGCAGTCTGGAGTAAAAGCTTTGACTGTCAAAATTTGGCGTATACTACAAACTTTGAGTGTTACGCTCTAGATGAAAATTCTGGCGTAATAACTCAAACTTTGGCAGTCTGGCGTAAAACACAGACTGTCAGATTTTTGTGTATACTGCCAATCTTGAATTTTATGCCTTGGAATGAGATTCCAGCGTAAAAACTCAAGCTTTTTACAGTCTAGGCGTAAAAGCACAGACTGTTGCTCTTTGGCATCAGCTGCAAGATTGTGAGGTCTAGTATAGAAACTGACATTTTTTTTTGTACTTTGTAGTTGACTTGCAGATATCTCCGTTGGCTGAGGTGATGGATTCTGCTACTGGGATGCTGAACTCCAATTACCTGGAGGATTTGTCCCATGTGACATTTTCTATTTCCGGACCCCAGTATCCTGAAGGAAGGAGAATCCTGATATCGTCTCAAGGAGAGCGAATGCTGTTGAGCATGATCAACGGAGAGCCCCTGACGTATGTAGACGGGGCAAAATACATAAAATCAGCTTTTCTCTTTGGGGATATGATTGATAAACAATCCCAGACGAAGCCCAAGAAGGAAGACTGGGTTTTTGTTATTGGGGGCATGGTCATGTACCTGCCCAAGATGCTGAGAGATTACCCTATATCGGCATTCTTCCATGCTACGCATCCGAGGAAGATGTCGTGGACCCTGACCCCTAATCTTCACGGCCAGCCGGGAAAGATATTTTATCTGAAGGGGTCCGACCAAGGATCATTTGTGAGCTACCCTTCAGGCCCTGTAATGCCTTTCAGGGGATTATTTCCGGGCAGTGTCCCGAGTGAAGACACTTCACTGCTCTAACCAGTCCAATTGCCGACTTTCTGCGATGACTTTATGGGGCATGGAGGAGTGTACCCCAAGGTTAATCCTCGGACCAACGGGTGGGTTACCCCTACAAATCTTCGATGGGCTCGTTTAGCTGCCTGGGCCCTGAAGCATTTTTAGACGGAGCTGGAGAGCATTGGTCTGTACGCGGATGTGAGAGCTACCAGTGTTGGGATACCTCTCAACCCCAACATATTTTTGTCTTTGATGGAGCGATATATCTCGCTCACTGGGACTTTCGCCACTCCACTGGGGGAGTTGGGATTGGCCCTTCACGAAATGGTAGAGATTTCAAGACTGCCAATGGGGGATACTCCTTATGAAGAGTATGTTCCCACAAACCGGGAGCTGGGAGATACAAACCCTCGGGTGATGGCAGTGTACCAGGAGCTGATGAGCCACTATTTAGCGTGCACCACCTTCTATAATGAGCCCTCTGATTTGGCTCATACCAACAAATGGGCGTCCTACCTCTTCTTCCATCAGGCTAGAGATGCTAAGCCAGATAAAGTTGTGGATAGCAGGGATAGGCCTTTGATCCTTCTAAGCGTGCTTAATGCTCAAGTAGTCGATGACCTTATTGAAGACGCTGGAGCTTCAGATCGAGTTCTCGACGAAGGGATAGGAAAATATCCTGCATGCACTAAAGCCTACAGTTATTTGAGGCATTGCCGCAGGCCTCTGTCAAGGGAAGCTCAACTGGCTGGCTTCCTCTCTGTATGGCTACGTCGATTGGTAGTACAAGACATTGCATCTTCGGATCGAATTCACCATAACACCTTATTGTCTGTAATGTGTTTGGTGTTTGGGGCAAGACTGGGCCTGCTCCCTGCCATGGTATGCCGGATACAAGCTAGCCTGAGGGCCATTACTGATGGGTTGCTTGCTGATGAAACACGGCGTGACAGCTTTCCCAGGATAGAATTACCGTTCCTGTATTTGATGGGATGGATAATTCTTCATAACCCCAGGGTGATGTCTCCCGGCTCTGCCAGTAGTTCGGGGAATAATTTCTTGTTGAATTACAAGAATTTTACCTGGAAAGTGACCAACGTCGTAGACTGTCGACGGGCATTAAATTTTGCTTACAGTTGGAAGCTCTTCTGTATCGTCCCCACTGTACATATCAATCAACAGGGGAGCAGGCTTCATGACTCAGGTGAAGGGAAGACCGTTCTTTCTCCTAAAGCTTTTTATTGGTTGGTCTGCATTAGACCTTCCAATTTATTGTACAAAAGTGAAGACCAATGCTTCTTGGAGCCCTATCTGCCTAGTCGGTTCACCAGGCAGTTTTGGTATGATCAATTGCACGTGGGCAATGCCATCACCAGCTTCAAGTCCAGGGGTGGACTTATTAATGGAGCGAGAGGATGGCGATACTTTATAATGGGTTGCACTGGGGCGGCCTTTACTGTGCCCGCGACTTCTCTCTCCATGGAGTTGCACATCCTCCACTCGTACGCCCAGTTTTACGTGGCCATCAATACCTTCCATCGCAATTTTGATATGCGTGGAAGTTTTAGGATGCCCTATTCTAATTCTGCGGAAAGAGACGAAATCCCATCAATTTTCTCTGACGAGGGTGAAGACTCTGTCAATCTAGATGAGCTTTTGCTGACAGTACCGAGAGGCAAAATACCTCCGCCTGCAGAGCCTCTGGTTATCCCTGGTAAGCGAAGGGCTCCTGTTCTGAAGGAGACTTCCCCTCGCAAGAAAAAGAAGACTGTTAGTGGTCCTGTCAGGACTTCCAGTCATGAGGCTCCTAGGAGTGAGCATGTTGTTTCCCCTGTTGGGGAAGATCCTTTGATTAGAGGTCCTTCGTCTATTAGAGAGGAAACCTCCATAATTCCGGCTGGCAGTGCCGGAGAATCTTTGCTCGAGGCTGCTGTCGCTGCTATTGCTTCAGGTAGTGGTACAAGATCGCCTTCGAGGCCGAGCCAAATAAGGATATCTTTATCCATCCCAATAATGGGTTCAGCCCCTTCTTCATCTGTAAGTATCCTCAGCGAGATTCCACATAATGAGCCTCGAGTGGATCTCGATGAAGACCTAGAAGAATACCTGCCAGTGTCAGTTGGCACACCCCCTTCTCCAGGTATGACAGCTCGCTTAGCATCATTAAGAAATGATTTAGCTGTACTGGCTGCAAACGCACCATATATACCATCGGCCATGGGTAAATGTCGTCTTTATGCCTCTTTTAGAAAAATTAACATCATGTTGATATTAACTTTCTCTTGTTTTCTTTTCAGGGGAAGACATCTACGAGGAGGACAGCGTCGATGCAACTTTTGGTTTTGTTTCAGCTCCTGTCGATGACACGGAGGTGCCCGACTTTGAAGAAAAAACATTTTCGGGTGCCGGCTCGCTCGAAATGGTTCCGATATCTCGAGAGGAGGATGAGCCTGTCATTACGACTATGCCTCCTTTGAGTGCGCCAGCCACTTTGACCGTTGTTGGCGCTTCTTCTTTTGTCGTGCCATCTGTTGAGGCGACGACTGTGGCAACATCGTCTGTAGTCATTCCTGGAGGGAGATTCTCCGATATTGCAGCCACTTCTAGTGTCCATTCGAATCTCGCCATGTTGGTTGAGCAGTTTTTAAGCGTTTTCTACGCCACTTTGAAAATGCTGATATCGATGGTACTGGAGAAGAATCTAGGCTTCGAGGCTCTGAAGACGTCCTCCAAGTTTAGTATAGCGCAGATTAGATATTTCAATAATAATGACAGAGCTGATGTGCTAGAGTAAATAGTTAATAGTTTGGAACAACCCATTAACGATTATTTGTAGCTATTTCGAGGCAGCATTGACAGTCTCGTTCAAGCTAGGTATGATTCCTTAACTATAGAGCTTGCTGGGCAAATGGAATCTCTGAACAAATCCGTCCAGAAACAGCAGCAGGAGACGGATCAAGATTATGCACTATTGGAGTATGTCATTCCCCAGCTGACTCAGTGCGAGGCCGAATATGAGGAAGAGGCAGCGAGGGTCCACAAATTGGAAGATGACCTCGCTAAGGCCAAGGAGAAGGCTCTCTCTTTATTAACAACTAGCGACGTATTGAAGGATCGAATGATGACGGCTCAGCAGAACCTGACACATGTGGGTATCATCTACGCAGGTTTTGTACATGCTCGGTCCGAGCTATCTGCCTTGAACAATGAGGCGGCAAGGTTGGAGCGGGCTTGCGCCGATGTTTTGAGCTCCAGGGATGAGAGAATGGTTACTCTGGCACAGCAGATTCGCGACTTAACTGCTCCTCCCAAATGATGTACCTTTTGCTTTTCTATGTAATTTTCTCTTTCTGGGGATAATAAAGAGACTTTATCTGACTTTGGTGGACCTATCATTTTGGAATATAAACGATAGGCTAGGGTGAAAGTGATATCAGAGGTAATATGGACGTGATATACTCTCGGTAAGCTTCAGCTGGACATATCTATTCAGATGTTATATGGACATAATAGAATATGATCCAACTAAAATTTGTATACAAAACACTATCAGAGGTAATATGGACGTGATAGGTTTTGATGTTCCAAATTAGTTAAACATATCTATTCAGAGGTTATATGGACATGATAGAATATGATCCAACTAGTTCTTTGGAAGTAGTATTGTCAGAATGAGATCTTCACCATACTCCGTTGAGCAAAGGAAATTAAGCATAGTACCTCTTCAGGAATTTGCCATTGATAGGAGCCATTAACAAGTCTCCATTTGGCTTGGCTAATCTGTAAGCGCCATTTGAGAACGTCGTATCGATCACATAAGGGCCTTCCTATTTGGGTTGGAATTTACCTTTACTCTTGTGAGTAATAATTATTGGCCTTCTCACGGCTAGGCTCGCCAACTTTGAACACTCTTTCCTTTACTTTTTGATTAAAAGCTCTGGAAATACGTGACTGGTAGAACGCGATGCGCTGTTGGGCTTGAAGGCATTTTTCATCTAATCCTTCTAGCTCTTGAAGTCTTAATAGGTCATTCTTTTCCTGAGTCAACTCATTAGCCACTGCTATTCTGAGTGACGGAATTTGAATTTCGATGGGGAGAACTGCTTCACTCCCGTAAACCAGTGAGAATAGGGTACAACCCGTCGATGCTCGAACCGTTGTGCGATATGCCCAGAGGCATTCTCCGAGCTTCTCATTCCAATCTCTTTTGTTCGAAGAAATGAACTTTTTTAACAGTTTGATAATGGTTTTGTTGAAAGCTTCCGCCAAACCATTAGCAGCAGGATTGTATGCAATATTTTGTATCCAATTTTTATCGCAAAATCGATGAAACGCTTGGCTGATGAACTGAGGCCCGTTGTCATAAATTATCCTTCGGGGAATCCCAAAGTGATAAATGACATGATGCTTAATGAAGCTGATCACATTAGATGTCTTTACCTCAACAAGGGGGATTGTCTCTGCCCATTTGGAGAAATAATCCGTGATAGCTAATATGAACCGATGACCTCTAGAAGAAGACGGGTGAATAGGACCAATGATATCCATGCCCCAAGCTTCAAAAGGCCAGGATGCTACCGTAGGATGTAAATGTTCAGAAGGTTGATGTAGAAAATCTGCATGAACCTGTCAGGCTTTGCATTGTCTTGCATATTTTATTGCATCTGTGATCATAGTAGGCCAGTAATAGCCCATCCTCCTGATATGATCCTGTAGCTTTGGACCGGGTTGATGTGCTCCGAATACGCCATCGTGAGCCTCACGGATAATCCGCTGCGCTTCATCACCGGAGAGACATCGTAATAGCAGTCCGTCATAAGTCCGACGATATAGACATTATGAAGACACATCAAAATAGAAGCGTAATGATCATCTTTTGATGGATACTGCTTCTTTAGGATCCTCTGGTAAGATTCTGTATGCTACGAAATCTATAAAGGGACTTCTCCAGTCTCTCTTGGGAAGATCTATGTTTACAGCGTAGCTGCATTCTATGTGAAAGTTGTTTTTCACACAGAATAAATCTCTGTTAAGAAGGATCACCGAGTCCTGCCTTCTTATAGGAATAGCTAAATCTGCAGCTAGACTGGCCAGGACATCAGCTTCCAGATTCTGAGATCGAGGTACATGCTCTAGGTAAAACCCTTTGAAAGTCATTGCTATCTCGATCGTTGCTTGGTGATAAGGAATGAGGTCTGAATTACGGACTTCATATATTCCTCTGACTTGATTGATGATCAGTAGAGAATCGCCAAATGCTTCCAGATATTCGACATCCAATTCTTTAGTGACTTGGAGCCCTATTAGTAGATCATTATACTCTGTCACGTTATTAGAGCAAGGTTCGCTAAGAGAATATGCTCGATAGATGACGAGTTTATCGGGAGTTACCAGGACAATTCCTACTCCTGAAACCACGTTTCCCCTGGGACCTGTCCTGGAGGCACCATCTAAGAATAGTTGCCATGTATCACTTTCCATTGCGGAATTACATTCTGCAACTTCGTCGGGAATGTCCTCGTATAACCTGGACGTTTTCAGAATCGGATGAGCAGCTAGGAAATCAGCCAATGCTTGGCCTTTGATGGACTTCTGAGGGACGTACACCATATCATACGGTGTTAATAACATCGCCCAAGTTGTGAATCAGGAATTAAGAACGCTTGGCTTGTTCATCAATACCCGAAGAGGATTGATCCTGGAGATGATATGAATAGTCTGGCCTGTAACATAGTGTCGCATTTTCTGAATGGCAAACATTATGGCCAAACATTCATTTTCCACTGGATTGTACCAGTGTTCAGCTCCGACCATCATCCTACTTAAATAGTAGATAGCCTGTTCGTGACCCTCATCGTTCTTCTGTGCGAGGAGAGCTCCTAGAGCATGATCTATTGCTCGAACATACAGCAAGAATGGTCTTCCTATGACGGGAGGCACCAGAACTGGAGGATTAGTGAGGTAGCGTTTGATATCATTAAACGCTTGTTGACAGGCTTCGTCCCATACGAAGTATACACCATTCTTCATGAGACGAGAAAAAGGCTGACACCTTCCAGAGAGATTGGATATGAATCTCCTAATATAAGTCAGACGACCTTGAAATCCTCTGAGTTCTCTCAGATTACGGGGTGATCGCATTTCTAAGATGGCCTTGACTTTATCAGGGTCCACTTGAATGCCTTTAGCGGTAATGACAAATCCCAGGAATTTGCCACTTGATACACCAAGAAAGGATTTCGTAGGATTCATTTTGAGTTGGTGTTGGTGCATCAACTCAAACACTGTCTTCAAGTCTTGGATGTGATTATCCTTGATACGGCTTCGGCTTTTGACAGCTATATCATCCACGTAACATTCTACTATTTTGCGTAGGTGCTCATGGAATATGTTACTCATAGCTCGTTGGTACGTAGCCCCAGCATTCTTCAGTCCGAAGGGCATAACCGTGTAGCAATATACCCCCAATGGTGTCCGGAAGGCAGTATGCTTCTCGTCTTTAGGATGCATCTTGATTTGGTTGTATCCTGAAAATCCATCCATGAAGGACATGCGTTCAAAACTGCATGTATTATCGATCATGACGTCTGTGATGGAAAGAGGAAATTCATCCTTGGGGCAGGCTGCATTCAAATCTCGGTAATCTATGCAGACACATACTTTCCTATTTTTCTTCATGACCGGGACAACATTGGCGACCCAGTCGGGATGTTGTTCTTCTCGGATGAAGCCGCAGGCTATCAACTTCTTGATTTCAGCTTCGATAGCGTCCATCATATCCGGATGAAACCGACGTTGATGTTGCTTCACAAGCTTCGAATTGGGTAATATGTTGAGTTTATGAGTAGCCACTTTTGGATCAAGACCTGTCATATCCTCATAATTACATGCAAAGACGTCGATATATTCTCTTATCAGCTGGATTATTTCTTTCCTTTCTTCTTCGGAAAGATTATTACTAATAAATATCGGCTTTGGCGAAAGTTTATCCCCAACGTCAATTTGGATAACTTTATCTTCAGTGGGAGGTTCTCTCTGCTCGAACCAGAGTTTCCATTGTGTATCCATTTGCTGAGCCCAAGAGTCATTCTCAAACGGTTCAGATTCTTGTTCGTCTGCTTTGAGGGAATCTGTCAATACCATATTTACTGATAATACTCGTTCGAGATCATCAGATGAGCCGGAGGACGATGAGCCATCTTGAGAAGAGGAAGAGATATCCTCATTTGACTCAGAAGTTGCAAGGGAGGTGGTATACCCTAACCCAAAACGAGTTTGTTGACAGTAGGGATCACCATGCAACGGCATTCGCCTGCCTTTTTCGTTGTTGAGGCCTGGTTCCAACTTCAAGTCATAACCCATACTTTGCATAATCTTTAAAGCTTGTGGGCTATATCTGTGAACCTGCATTTTACCAGCATCATTATTAGGAGAATCTTCTGGTACAGTCGGTTTATTGCGCATGCGACCGAAGACTATTGGACGCTGATTGCTGCGAGTAGGCGGGACAATAAAGATGGAATCCTCCTGTGGCCCATATGTCGTGATGACATTAGATAGTGACGCTACTTTCTTGAACTTGAGCACACTGTGTGATGTCTCATATATGCTTTCTTTCAGCACAACATTCGAATTCTTTGCACAAGTGTGCCAGGAACTTATAAGAACTCTAGGCGCACATTTCTCCTCATGCGTATATTTTGTACAAATATATTGCAGTCAATTTCTTGCAAAAGTGCGCCAAGTCCATTCAAGAGTTTGGGCAAACTTTTGAAAAAAAAACTCAACGGCGTACTTTGTGTGTGCCTAATCTCGACATCAAGATAATGTGCGAAGCCTCAGTTGGCATAAAATTTTAATTTATTTTCTTGTAGGGCGAGCCTCAACTTTGGCGTCGTCTCAACTGTTATATTCCTCGACTGTGGTGTTCTCGACTGCTGTGCAATGCTTGTTATGTGTGTTTTGTCTTTTAGTAGACCTTTCCTCACTTAAATCTTGATTGTGTTCCAACATTGTTGCTAGCATACTTGGTGTAAGTGCGCCAAGTTCTTGGCTCGCGTACCTTCACTTTTGTACCCCGTAGTTGTCTAAGCATGCTTTAATATAAAGTGCATCATCCTTTGTTAGGCATGCTTTTGTATCAAAGGAGGCCAAGCTTGCTTGGCTAGCTATTGTGCGCCACTGCTCTATTCACGAGATTGTGTGCCACTATTTTTGTTTGGCATATTGTACACCATTAGTCTTATTTCTTGCTTAGTTGTACATCGACCCTATTTTGATGGTTTTATACGTCTATTACTATTTTTTCCTTTTAAATTGTTAGCACCTATTATTTCCCCATGCTTACTTTTGTCTAATTTCTTTACTCAAAATCTTTTTTAATTCTGTTAATGGTGCATTTGATATTGGTCTTGATTTTCAGACATGACTTAATAGTGGCACTATTTATCAATCATTAACCCTAGCATTCTTGATATTCGTATCTTGTATCATGATACTGTATTGGTAATCCTAATAAAGGCTCGAAGTAGTGCACCCTTGACCCAAGAATTCCTAACATGTCCAGATCATGGCTATTAGTAGCACGTGTTTATTTTTTTGGACACATTATTCCCGTAGTGATTTTCTCAATGTGCTTGTCAAGCTATTGTCCAGTCTTGCATCATGTCTAAGGCAGATTCTCGATCACCATGGTCTGGAATCTTGTATTAAAATGACCAGGTTAATGAACTATATTGATAACTAGAAATATTTAGGAAAATTTTTGGGCTACACGCAATCTCGATATTTCGGCCACACTTGTGGATTTGGAGCTCTCCGTCGTGAGGGACACACTTTCGGCACACCGTTGAGCATTGAATTACAAGTAAAAATATCTATATATGTTAATTATATTATATAATTATTTTGCCTGGATAATTCGGATAGACTGCAGGGCATGTAGTTGTATGCAATTTTTAATTTGCATGTGATAGTAATCAGGATTGTGACAACCCTAGTTAGTTAATATTTAGCAAGTCGTAAGACATATTTGGCCGTAAATGATTAATTGCTAGTACTTTTCTATTCATGTGCTTTCCTATTTATTATTCCTTTATAATATCCTACAAGTTCACCTGTTCATTTTCGTACTATTTTTACTTCTGCTTATTTAATTCTATGTTTGTTTTGTTATTCTAGTTTTAGTTCATAAGTTTGGCTTCCTTGTGGTACTTTGTTGTTTTGGGGTCTGATCCCACTGGTTTTGTATGGCCATATTTCATAGCAGAATTGCAGGATCTCCCGTATCTTCCTCCAGATGGTGAATGCCAGGATCACCAGAGGACATGACTGGATTTTCTTTCCATCCACCCACTGATATCTGTATATTATTCTTTTAGGTGTTCAGCCACCGAGCACGTGTATAGCTCGTGTTTTGCACCACTGATATCTACCCTACGGGCTCAGCACAATTGACATATTCTAGACTATTGCTAGAGTTGATCATGTATGACTTTACTCCTTACTAGTTCTCCTCTTTTCTAAAACTAGTTTCATGATCATCTGTATTTATATAGTTTGGGATACCTTACTATTATATGTGTGATAATAATAAATCTTGTAACATGTTGATTGCCTGTGTTTGAGACACCTAGGATTGCTTAAACCAGGATTAACCGATGGATTATAGAGTAAACTCCACATGTCTTAAACAGCTGTGACCATATTCTCGGGATATGGAGTACTCTGGTATACGTAGCATGCTTTGTTTGCCCCCTCTCTCCAGGATTCTAGTTCTGAGGAGTGATAAAATGCACGAACTGTGGTCAAAGGTCTCATCATAGTCAATTTTATGCTCTTGTGTAAAACCTCGAGCAATAAGGCGATCCCTGTGTCGCTCAGTGGACCCATCAATTTGATCCTAAACCTTGAAGGTCTACTTGCCACTAATTAACCCTGTTGGGGAGTGGAACCACATCCCAAGCATATGTCTGCTAAAATGCTCTAAACTCCTCTGTCATGGCTTCCTGCCACTCAGGGTACTGAGCAACCTCTTGAGAAGAACTAGGGTGTCGTGTAGTATGAATAGCTGTAGGAAAAGAATAAAAATATGGAGAATATTAGGCTAATGTAGCAAATCAAAACTTATCCAGTGGACCGGAACAATCGGGAGTAAACCGAGCAGTAGGTAGATAAATATGTTGGGACTGACGGGGAGGTTATGGTGGAAACGTAGATGGTGGAGATTATGGCGTAGCAGAGGCTAGAGGAATATCTGGAGGATCCTTGTGAGGCAACGATGGAGGCATCGTACAAAAATGTATACCAGGAGATGAGAGCAAAGGAGTAGGATCAATGAAAACATTAGATGACAAAGCTAGAAGGAACAAAAAATTGACATCCGGAGGTAGGACAACAAAATAAAGATAGTACTCTAGAAAGGTGATATGGCAAGATATACGAAGACAACGGGCCAAGAGATCATAACAACGATATTACTTATTCTCGGAACTAAAACTGAGTAAAACACACTTGCTGATTAGGTTGTCAACTTCATGTGTTCATTCGGTAATCAGGAGGACAAGAAAAATACCCTCATGAGGTGTCCGACCAAACAAAATAGAGGAATGAATGATGTTGATAAGATTAACAAAGGTAAAAATAACCTATGTCCATAACTTTTGAAGAATAGAAGAGAATAACAAGAGAGCATAAGTAGTCTCAAGAATATGACGATGCTTACGCTCAGATACCCCATTATGTTTATGAGTGTAAGGGCATGATTGCCGAAAAAGGGTGTCGTGAGATTGCAACATAGATCTCTCATCCTATTAGAGAGATACTCATGACGAGCATAATCAGAGCAAAAAATTTTAATCCTAACATTGAATTGAGTATGAATCATAGTAGTAAACGTCTTATAAATGGTAGGAATTTTAGAATGGTAACACATAAGATAGATCCAAGTATAACGAGTGTAATCAATAAAGCTCACGTAGTAGAGAAAATAACTCATAAATGGGATAGCTAAAGGTCTCATTATGTCAAAGTGAACTAATTCAAAAATACTACTAGATTACTCTTAGGAAAATGTAAGTCTAAATATTTTGCTAACTTATAACCCGTACAAGTGGATAGAGAAGAGAAAGAACCACACCCAAGAGCTTAACAATGAAATAAATTCTTTAAACAGGGCTCTGAAATATGACATAAATGTTTGTGCCACAAGTCGACACTAGACATGAGAATAACATCATGATTAGAACTCAAAGGTTGAGTTGGTGGAAGATGAAAAAAAAAACTTTAAATGGTACAGCCGCCCCTTCCTACGAGCACGGCGAAATCATCTGGCCTATACGAGGATCCTTCACAGAACATGTGAGGCAATCAAAAAATAATAAATTCACTCTCACAAAGGAAACTAACTGATATAAAGTTTAAAGTAAGATGGGTAACATATAAAACAAAATAAAGACACAAAATGTAAGAAATAATGGAACCAGATTGAGTGATGACCAACTAAGAACCATCAGCTGTATATAAAGAGGAAATATATGATGGTGAAGGTTTAATACTAGATAAGAGACTAATTTCAGAAGTCATATGATGAGAAGCACCAGAGTCTAATATCCTAGAAGTAGAGGTACCAGTAGATACATAGGAGCCAACAAAGATATGCTAGCGCTGGAGCCGGAGCTGGAGCCCTAACTGAGTAAGGTAGTGCTGAATATCTACCGATATCTATGTGCTATCAACAATGTCAGCCTGAGGTACTGGAGAGCGACTCGAGAAAGAATTCTTTGTTTCTATCCGTTTGAAAAATTGAGTCCTTAAATGTGGATAAAGCATAAAACAATTATCCACTAGATGACCGAACTTATGACAGTGAGAGCAAATTGAACCGAATAACTGATATACGAGCATAGCATGTGCTAGTAAAATGACTCAGCTTCTTGTAATAGGTACATCTAGGACGTATAATTTTTTTAATTTTTTAATTTCTTTGATTTTTTACCTTTTTTTTTTTTTGGAGAATAAGGCAAAATTACATGGCCGAGCTGCGCTTTTTTTTATTTTTTTTTTATATAGGGAATTTGGTAGATTGGATCTGTAAACAAAACCAAGGTGTTTGAGAGGTTGGCCAAAAAAAGAAAATTCCAATGGAATGTTTGGAATTGATTAATACTAAACAAAGTAGTAAAAGGACGAGAATGTGCTGCCTTTGCTTCTTAGTTCTATGTCAGAGACCCTGCTTTGGATTTGGTAGCTTCCTTGTTTTGCGACTTAATATGAACCTGTTTTAAAATTGAAGCAGCAATTTTGCATCACCCTATACCTACAGGAACTTGGTAAGCTTGTCAGAAAGACTATGATGTAGTCTAGAAGAAGGCTACGACGCAAGCAACATCGTCTTCGAGGTGTACGAGATGGGTACAGAAGCACGTTGACGATTTGCGTGGCGTTGGACGCGAAAAAACAGACAAAAAATTATATGCATCCGGATATGGACCCAGAGTTGCTGCACAACTGAGGACAGTGTTTACAAGGGTTATTCGACGCTTCACTGGTGACGGAGCAAATGACAAGGTAAAGAAAATAATTAACAATATTGATTATCGAAAAAAAAAATTTTGGATATTAGAAAATTTTAGACTCTGATATCATAAAATAAATCAACATTAATAGATAATGTAAAAAAAGACATACAACTATGAATATATATAGGGACAGAACGGATCCATATTCGAATAGGAGACTAGGAGATAGAAATATGAATACGAATAGGAAATAAGAATCTGAATCCTAAACTAGTTATAATTATATCTTAACAAGCTTAAACTTAGAAAGTATTAATTGAATGGGTATATATAATGTTAGTCTCGCGACAGATCAATAGATTGAGGAACAGAGGCCAGGAACAAAGGTTTATATAAACCTTTCGGTATACCCTCTATCGAGATCAGAGATACTCGCAAATGAGTTCGCTCTTTAGCTGCCTCAATACCAAGAAAGAACAATAATATAACTCTCTACCAAGAAAGAACAATAATATAACTCTCGATTACAACTTGCAGTATTAAAAAACTAAAGAATCATAATACGTTCTTCCTTGCAAACACAGTTGCAATTGGGACAGAACACTTACAACTTCGAGAATAGAAAGACATAAAACTCTCTACTTGCTGGGCGATGGCGATAGCCGTTGCTCAAAGCAAGATTCGTCCTACACGATCTACTACCAGGAACCAGCAAGTTCTAAACAGAACTACTGGAACGCTAGCCGTCAGCGCTTCTTAACTCGCACGAACTCTTCTGGACTCAAATGGTGGCAGTAGCAATCAACTCTCTTTGTTTCTCAATTTTGGAGTAAGTTCTCAAAGGAGGCACGAAAAGAGTATTTATAGAGTAGGAATAAAATCTTAGCCCTAATCCTGACCGTCAACCAATTACGAAAATATATGAATGAATTAAACTCAAATTCCACAAAAATTGATTTGATTAATTGACTCAATCTTTCCAGAACTGTTTAAATCCGCAATCAGCAAAAATATACGCATATTACACAGACGAGCATAAAAGCACAAAACTGCTCTACGAACGCGCACAATTACTCATGCAATAATGCGTGTAGATACGCACGCAGTAACATGAATGGTTACTCGTACAGTTACGTGATCGGTTATGCGCACAGTTACACATGCAGTTACGCGTGCATAAACGAGCGATCGTACGCAACAAAATGTGCATAAGGGCCATGTGACGATGTTGACGTGCTAAGTGCAAAGTGCACCATCAGAGCGCCACTTTGCGCCCTTGAGACCGAGTCCGAGTTTCGGTCGCTAAGCCCCTTTGGGGCTTATCTCCTAAGGAATTTTTTTCTAAGAGAGTGACAAAAAGCATAAATGTTTTATTTGAGGAGTTTAGCCTTAATCCTACACGAAAAATATCACAAATAACACCTACTCTTGGGCCACCACCCCATGTACATCTCTCAACCCCCACATGGTATTATATTGAGATACCTACTTAGAGTGTTTTCCAATAAGGGACGGGACATTTTTTGTTACCCCCCAATTGGTAATAGCTTATATGCATTCCCCCCCCCCCTTTTTATTAGTGTTACCCCCAATTAGGCAAATTTTTTTGGGGAGTAAGTATAATTACCATTAACAAACTATGAATGCATATGGGGTTAGTAGTAATTAAAAATAAATGGGGGTAGTGGAGTTAGGCTAAGGAAATGGGGGGTAATAGTAGTTAATTCATCTCAATATATGGATTGAGCGTTCTCCACAGTGATTGTCTATCCTGCATTAGGATAAGTGTCACTTATGATTTGAATCTTTTCGCATGGGTCAAAAAACAATTTTATACAAGTTTGGACTAAGTCTCGAATTCTGCACCATAGTTGCAATTTTTTTCACTCACACAATGACATCAATTGTGCATTTGGTCGCATATTAAAGGCCATGTGCTGACCTGGTCTTAGTATATGTATCTTGGGTGTCTATAGGTTTACACTCAAGAGACGACATACATCTCTTTCCATATAATTGGGTGAGTTTATTCAGAGTTTAAAATTCCCAGGCATGAAGCATTGCGCTTCCTTACGGTGTTAACCCGCTATGACATGGCCGAAAGTCGAGGTCCACAACCCCTTGGTGGTGTCATACCACAGTAAAATGAGGTCCCAAGCCTCTTTATAGTGATGTACTACCCAACATGGAGCATTTTACTTCTTTGCAGTGCTACACCGCTACGACATGGCCCAACTTAAGCCGAGGTCCACAATCTTTTGGTGGTATCACGCTACCACCAGGTGAAACTGACGAAGGAGGATATTTCGAAGATAACTTTTCAGACTCGGCATGGCCAGTTTGAGTTTATGGTAATACAATTTGGATTGACCAATGCCCCGGCGATATTCATGAATCTGATGAACAAGGTGTTCCTCCAGTATCTTGATATATTTGTGGTGGTATTTATTGATGATATTCTGGTGTATTCGAAGACCCCGGAGGAACACTTAAGGATAGTTCTGGAGATCCTCAGGAAGAAGAAGCTTTATGGAAAGCTTTCGAAGTGTGAGTTCTTCCTTGATAAGGTTGAATTCCGTGATCATGTGTTTACAGGTGACGAGATCTCAGTGGACCCGAAGAAGATTTCAACAGTAGAGTCGCGGGCTATTTCAAGTTCAGTGGAAGAGATCAGAAGTTTTCTGGGGCTAGCAGGATATTATCGGAGGTTTGTACAGAAATTATCCAGGATTATGGAGCCGATGACTAGGCTGACCAGGAAAGATATGGAGTTTGTTTGGACAGAGGAGAGTCAGGCCACTTTTGAGGAGTTGAAGAAGAGGTTGATGATAGCTCCAGCGTTGACATTGCCATCAGGATTGGGTGGATTCACTATCTATAGTGATGCTTCAAGGAAGGGTTTGATTTATGTCATGCAGCAGAATGGGAAGGTGATTGCCTATGCTTCTAGGCAATTACGTCCTCATGAGAAGAATTACAATAGCCATAATTTAGATTTGGCAGTGGTCATCTTTGCTCTAAAGCTGTGGAAATAATATTTGTATGGAGAGCGTATGGATATCATCACAGACCACAAGAGCTTGAAGTACATATTTACACAGAAATAGCTAAACATGAGACAACGACGATGGTTGGAGTTGATGAAGGACTTCAACATATCATTGCAGTACCATCCAGGGAAGGCCAATGTGTCATTGATGCCTTGAGCAGGTATCCAATAGCTATGTGCTTGACGACATACAGACATTTATTGGACGATCTTAAGAGCTTGGTTATTGAGGTGCTCGTACCAGGTGTCCAGATGCTAATGTGGGGACTACAGATACAGTCAGAGCTGATGGACAAGATCTAAGCTACGCAGTATGGTGATGAGTCTCTGAGGAGCATCAAAGCACAGGTTCAGATGGGATTATCCGAGGATATTACCATTGCTAAGGATGGATCACTACGATACGGTACCAAGTTGTTTGTGCGAAGTGGGACATTGTGTGAGGAGGTTCTTCAGGAGGCGTATCAATCGCAGTACTCGGTGCTTCGGTGCCAACAAGATGTATAGATATCTGAGGGAGCATGTATGGTGGTATGGTACGAAGCGGGAGGTGGTGCACTTCGTATCCAGATATTTAATGTGCCGGTAGGTAAAGGCAGAGAGGCAAAGGCCAGGAGGTTTACTTCATCCTTTACCTATTCCAGATTGGAAATGGGAGCAAGTTACTATAGATTTTATTTTGGGGCTTCCGCGTTCTCTAGGAGAAAAAGATACAATTTTGGTCATCGTAGACAGGTTGAACAAATCAGCCAATTTCTTGTCATTTAAAGTGGGTACATCTACGTAGAAGCTGGTGGAGATGTATGTGAGACAAATTTATAGATTGTAGAAGTTCATGTGAGCATAGTCTCGGATCGGGATAGTCGCTTCATATCCCACTTCTGGAGGAGTTTGTAGGATAGCTTGGATACCCAGCTCAAGTTCAGTACAGCATATCACCCACAGACAGACGGACAGTCGAAGAGGACTATTCTGACTCTCGAGGATATGCTTCACACTTGTGTTTTGGATTTCATAGGCACTTGGGAGGATCACCTTCACCTGGTAGAGTTTGCTTACAACAACAGCTACCAGGCCAGTATCGAGATGTTACCATTCGAGACTTTATATAGACAGATATGTCATATTCCTATATCTTGGGATGATATTGGTGAGAGAGCCTTGTTGTGATCGGAGATGATTGTAGATGTAGCTGAGAAGGTGAAGCTCATCAGGGATAAACTTCGGGTGGCGCAGGACAAACAATGGCATTGGACCGGTAGCTATCGGAGACGTTTGGAGTTTAAAGTATATATTTTGTTGTATTGCTTATTATTTTTTTGTTTAAGATTGAGTGTTAAGACTGTATTTTGTTCTAGGTTGGCGATCTGGTGTTCTTACGAAATTTCTAACACGGGACATAATTCGATTTGGTGGAGGCAGGAAGCTTAGTCCACGGTACATCGGACCCTTCCGTATTCTTACGAGGGTCGGCGCAGTGGCCTACAGACTAGACTTGCGGCATGCACTAGAGGGAGTGCATGATGTGTTCTATGTGTCATAACTGAGATGGTACATGGCAGATCCTATTCTCTTATTGGATCACTCGAAGATCGAGGTGGGTCCAACTCTCAGTTATCTAGAGCAGTCAGTAGAGATTCTGAATCACAGGAAGAAGGTACTGTGGAACCAGACGATTTCTTTTGTACGCGTCGCGTGGAGGCATCACTCTCCGGGAGGGTCTACCTGGGAGACAGAATCTGAGATGCACGAGCGATACATCTCTTTGAGCCATGAGATATCATTCTTTCTTGCCTGATGTGATTGCTTGTTGCAGTGCTAGTTCTTTCCTTAAATTTTGAGAAAAAAATTTCTAAGGAGGGTAGACCTGTCACTACCACATTTCTAGATAAGAGTATTTTGATCATTTAGCATATTAATTATTTAGTAATTGAATATTTATATATTGTGCTACTAATTAATTATATTGAGTTGTGCCATTTAATTATTGGTTAGTGGACTAGCCTATATTTATTTAGACTTGTCATTAGTGAACCCATTAGTTGTCATGACACATTGAGCCCAATATTAGATTAGGCCCATTAGACCCATTCTCTTAATTAATTAATTAATTAATTAATTAAGGAGATTAGATTAGTTTCATATAGAATTAGAAGATTCCTAATATAGCCCTCCCTAATTAAACCTTATGACTAGCTATGAGGGATACCATGGGCATTGTACATTTCTTGGAAAGGAGAAAAGAGGGGGCCGGCCACTATAGAGGGTCTCACTCTCTCTCCTCTCATTAGTTCATTCCATTAGACATCTCCAATTGTGTTCTTCCCCAAATTGACTCATTCCTCCACCAAATTTAACCTAATTCACTCTCATCCTCTCTCAATTTTATCATCTAAGAAGTATTGGAGCTTGGATTGCAAGAAGCACTTGAAGAAGAAGAAATTGATAAGGAGATTGTGTCCTAATTGTGTCCATTGAGTATTTCATTGAGAATCCATCTTTCAATAGGTAAATTATGAATTTACTCCTTAATTTAGTCTCTAATTCTTATATCTAACCATTAGAAATTATTCCTTGGCTTAAGGTTATCCATAGGATCAAAACTAGATTCATATGACTTGTATTAGGAATTATACAAGGTAATTTGTGTCCAATTAGGAGAAATTCCGAGATTGACACATCAAGGGTGTGTCATGAGACCAAGTTAATCTAATTAGACTTAGATCAGGGTTGTGGGACTAGGTACATGTCCACAATTGGATACGAGTAGAGCGTATCATAGTATTTTATGATACGGTGTGATACGAACCTCACTTTGGGTGATTTATGTTTATTCTCTTCAATTTCTATTATAACTAGTTATAATAGTTATTATTATATATAATTGAGATGTATATATGTTAATTATGGAGAATTGTGAGTTTTGACTCTCATTTGGGTACGTATCATAGAGTATTTTGTAAATGCATGCTAAATGTTTGATTCAATGTTTAGTGGGTGAATCCTAATGGGATATAGCAAGTGTTTGTATATATATATATATATCGAGGTTGGTGTCTTTATACATGTATACTTACATTTGTGAGTATGTGTGTGCCTATATTACTTGTCTTGGTGAACTGTGAGGTGACCAAGGAAGGGGGAAGAATGATGTATCAGTTCACAGGGGCAATGAGGGGTGACTGAGGATTGGAATGTGACTGTATAAGTGTTGGTAACCAAGTCAGTTTGTGTGCAGTTACTGTGTGTATGTATGACTGTGTTCAAGTATCAGTGAGTAATACTAGTGAGTATATATATGTGTCTTAGAGATGGGAATGTGAGGGACCAGTGACTAATTTGGTGGAGGTTGTGACTACAATGAAGGCAGAAGCAGTGACAACACTAATTAGTTCCACATGAAGTAATCAGTAATAGAAGTAGAATCAAGGGTGGATGCTCAAGCTAGGTAGGTGTGTTATTGATTGGGTGATCAGTGTTCGGTAGTAACAGTAAGGTAGGGGGATCGGGTTTGATCAATAACAACAACAGTTTATCAAGCAAGTAGCAGCAGTTGTATAGTATTGGGGGATACTCTGATACGAGTTGGGGCTTAGTTGTTGCTCACATCAGCTATTGTAGCAATAATATTAGCAACAAGTGCACTGATGTGCAGTTGCGTTAGGGAGCAATGCAAGATTGGTAGGCTTGGTTCCAGGGTCTGCTACCTGAATGCAAGTGTAGAGGAAGTATGATACATAACTTTGTGTGTGTCTTAGTTAGGGGTTGCACAACAACCAGGGTATAAGGATTCAGCTATGTGACAAAGAACTACCGCAGTAACAACAACATGGGAGTGAGGGTGTAGTAGTAGTGTTCAGGTATAGGTAATAAGTTGGGGTATAAGGTTCAGTTAAGGTTAAACCCTAAAGTAATTAGAGTTAAATAATGTAGCATGTAGTGGTATTTGTTGGAGAATTGAGTATTAGATCTAAAGTAGAACACGTAGGTATTTATATACCATATTAGAATCTTATACTAGAAAGTTAGATATATAGTAGTATATATATATGCTATGTGTATATGGATACATAGAGTACCTTATTATCTAGTATAGAGGTATATTCGTGCTATTAGTTAATATAGCTAATATTGGCTAGTGATAGCTAGTTAGTGGCTAATATAGGTTAATTAACTTAGTTTGGACCAATTTTGACTAGTTTGACCCTAAATGTCAATCTTTGAATTTAGTTGACTTAGTTTGACTAGTGGAACCTAGTATTGACCTAGAATAGCATATTAGTGCATTTTTACTCATTTCTCATTCCTTACACCAAGTGACATGATATTTTCTATTTAGGTGTGTGTGACACCAGCTCGGATACCGAATAATACTATTTGTTCAAGACCAAAGGTGAGTACATTCTCTGATAGTTTTCTTATTTGATAGTCTCTTTGTTTCATGTATTTAGTATTGAGATATCTGATTCCTGACACGATGGTTTCACGGATTGGTATACGTGAATCTTGGTCATGAGATATTATTGTCGTGATTACTCAGTGATCGTCGTATCGTACTTCGTGATTACTCAATGATTACTATGATATCTTTGTGATTATATAGACTATGATCATAGTGCATGATATTATAGACCGTGCATTATGATATACGTGTTATAACATATCGTAATTTGGATCCGTGTACTAGTCGAGGGTTGGAGAAGTATTAGTGGATATGTGATCATTTTTTATAGCCCGTGATTTAGTGTGATTACGGTAGCTTCCCTTTTATATATAGCCCATGCTAGGCCCAAGTCGATCACATTATCTTGCTAATATTTTAATGCAAATTTATTATATTGTTCCTTTATTCTAGTTCATTACATTGTTATTCCTCACCATATTGTTCTCAGTTTCTTGCAATTATTTACCATAATGCTTCTTTCTCGTGATATATGCTAGTTTAGTTACTTCCATTATTTATTTTCATTGCTATTGATGTTTCATAGTTTCTGTCAATTATTGGAACTACTATTGGGTTGTAATTCGCTCCAATCTTGACTGGATATATTTTTTAGATAATTCATTAGATGACTGGTATCCTACGCACTATGAGCCACAGGATGGCGAGCCAGTAGTGATAGCACATGTAGATCCTATTGAGTTAGTACCAGTAGTTGATGAGACTTAGCTAGTTCATTTATATTGTATATGTCAGTTAGACTTTTTGCATGTATTTTTATTTGAGATCTTGTGTTGAGATTAGACTTGGACTTGTGATGTACTGTGACTTTATTTCATTCCTTCTATTGTATATCGTGCCATATCTTCATCTAGTTTATTATTGTGATTGAGTATTGTTTACCATTATCATATTATCATATTGTCCTCCATTTAAAGTTGAGATATCTTGACAGGTACATTATATATATTGTGTAAGATGTTTAGATAGTATTGTTAACCAAGACAATATTCTACCGCCGATGTTGCGACGTAGGATAGACGTACCCATGTACTCGTGCCCCTACACCGGGTGTGGGTCGTGATGCTAATCCCTTACCTGATGCATCGCTAAAAATCTAAAAATTATCAGGTCCATCTGAGAGTGGGAATCGGTGCTGAGATGAGGCACGGCCTTAATTCTTCGAATAAAGCTACACAGTCGTCTAACCACATGAACGTTACTCCCTTCCGAGTGAGACGAGTCAGAGGCAAGAGGATCTTTGAAAAGTCTGGTGAATCTTCTTTAGTAGCCCGCTAGACCAAGAAAGCTTTAAATGTTGCAGGCCGACTCAGGTCATTTTCACTAAACAATGGCTTCAACTTTCTTCGGGTCGACTGAGATACCTTCTGCAAAAATAATATGCCCGAGAAAAGATAAGGTGTCTAACCAGAATATGCACTTTCTCAGCTTCATGTACAACTTATTGTCTCAAAGAGTTTGAAGTACGATCCGCAGGTGCTCGACATATTCTTTCTTATTCTTCGAATATACTAAGATATTATAATTGAAAACCACCATAAATTTATTAAGAAATGGTCGGAACACCCGATTTATCAGATCCCTGAAAGCAGAAGGCATATTCATCAATCTGAACGTAATGCCTAAAAACTCACAGTGGCCATAACAGGTGCGGAATGCTGACTTTGGTACATCGTCTTGCTTGATCTTAAGTTGATATTAGCTAGAACGAAGTTCTATCTTTGAAAGAACTGACACCCTTTATAGTTGTTCAAAGAGGTCATCGATTCTGGGTAGGGGTACTTGTTCCGGATGATGACGTTGTTCAGCTACCAGTAGTCTATGTAGAGCCACATCGTCCCATCCTTCTTTTTTACAAACAACACAGGAGCACCCCATGGGGACAGGCTCGGACGGATGTATCCACGATCGAGTACTTCCTATCCTTGGTTCTTCAGTTCTTTAAGTTCAGCAGGGACCATTCGGTACGGAACCTTGGAAATTAATGGGGTATTTAGGAATGTGTCAAAGGTGAACTCAATTTCTCGGTCATGTGGTATGCTAGCCAACTCGTCAGGAAATATAGTGCCTTATTTTACCTTTTTGGGGAGCGAAACTAAGAAATACTTCGGTGTCGTTCGGTTAGGAAAGATTGAATCAAGATCCTTTCCTCATTATGAAAAGACTTCTTCGAAATTAACTCCCATATTCAGTAGACTGCATCCGAAGGAAAGAATTAACAGCAAAGTCAAGAAGGACCTCTCCGCTGTAATTTTTTTATCTTTTTCGATGTCACAATTGTTGCTTTCAAGTTAGTTTTCGAACTTACATTTTCTTAAACGATTTTGATGGATTGTATTATTTTCATTCGTTGAACTTTGCTTTCATTTTGATTTGGAAGAAAGATAATAAGAGGTATTGATCATCTGTTCATGGCAATGTAGCTGATCATGTAGGCGTCATGCGAGCGGAGTCTTGAAGAACCTCTTTCTTTTCGATCTACACCAACTTGTGAGTGGCTATACTTTCGATTAGTTGATACTTCTTCCAAGTCTTCACACCTAAAAATTTTGCTCTCTTAATATTGTTCCAATCAACGATACCATAATAACTAAAAGATATCAAGATAAAAGCAAAATAGAATAGACTTTAAATACTTGATGCTTGTCAAAAAAATTTATGAACGGTTATACTATTGCATGCTAGTTTCATTTATAATGTGGTCTTCTCGTATTTTAATTCTTGCTAGGACATATTTTTTCTGTTACTGTGCTATGCGTAGAACACCCTTTACCATGCTATCGCTTGGACATGAAACTATGCCATCAAATCATGCCAAGTTTCTTATTTCACGATTCATGTTATCTTAAAATGCTTGTATGATAACTTAGTTTTAGACATCGCTTGGTCATAGACAACTTGTGTATAAGATTTCATGGTTCTGCTGATGATCGTCGGGGCAATGGGACCGATCTGATACGGACAAAATATCATGATTGTCTTATATTTAGGGCGGGATGGGTGTAACGCCCCATGTTTCTTGCTTGAACACCATTCCGCCTAGAGACTATAAACCGTCGACTATGGCGTCGAGCCAGTGACCCCTCAATTTATATGCAACTGCTCAAGCTAATGATATCTTCTTAACAGAAAAGAATATGGTAAGTCTTATGCAGGTAGATTCCGTTAACAGTAAGTAAAAGTCATCGCACGGTGACATATTTATTTCAGTCGTTTCATAACTATTATATGCTTGTAACTTGAACTAAGGCAAGATAGAAAGACCACATAATAAATTATATGCTTCACATGAATAACATGTCAATTTTGGTATAGTTGGGTTAGCTCGCCTTCACCAGTGCATTTTGATGTACTGATCCTCGTTGCAACAAGTTCTTTGCGCCAAGGAGATCCTGCTAAGAGCTAAGATACCTTTCCAACCAGTCCATCTACCGACGAACCCTATTCGTGCCCTTTTGAAGTGTGTTCTAGTTCACGGAGCTCGTGCACATACCTTATGCAGCTCCGCGGCAAGATGATAGTCTCGCCTGAAGGTCTTATCTTTTAAGTTTTAGTAAAATAATGTAATGTACAGTACGACTATCTCATTTTTCGTCCGCTTTTATAAGACTGTGAGGCAACCTGTTGTACGTATTCAAGAGTTTTGTAAATGATGTTCATTATCAATAAAGATAACTTTTTCTTCTTACAATATTGTTGTAAAACCCCTCAAATTTTAAATTATTTTTTTAAAACAAATAATAGAACAATTATAATAAAATAGGACTTTATACATGGTAGTGTATGTTCAACTATGGTTATATTTTTATTAAGATTTTTATAAAAGAAATATATAAATTTTTGTATATAAATATATGTACCTATATTTGTACATGTGTAAATAATTTTGTTAACTAATAATAAGTTAATAGAATTTAAATGAATAAATAAATTTGAATTAATAAATAAAAAAAGAAAGGAAAGAAAGAAAAGAAAAGAAAAGAAAAGAAAAGAAAAGAAAAAAACAAAAAATAAGAGAAAAGAAAACAATGAAAAAATATAAATGAAAAAACACAAAACCTGAATCCTAATCTACCCGACCACCCGACAACATCAGACTTCCTTCCCCATTCTCTATATATATACACTTTCATAAATATCAAAACCCCAACCCTAACCCTAAAACTAAAAGCCTCCACCTGACCGCAAATCCCTGGCATCCTCGGCGCGCCACCACCGCATCGTCGACAGCCAGCCGAGCCCACCCCATCAGCGCGAACAGCCGCACAACGACCCCGTCGACTCTACTTCTAGGTTCGATATCTTTCTCCTCTCTTATTCATTTTTTGAATGGTTTTGTCGTACACGTAGACAACATAACCCTCTATAATTTCCTTCAGGTAGAATAATTTTTGGTATCCTGGTTTGAGAGAAAAGTAGACTCATAGTTGACCAAAAACTTATTTTCAAAACTGTTTAGAAGCAGTCCAAGTACCCATGTTCTTGTCCAGTTTTCTTTCAGACTATTTAATATCTTTAAAATCTATTAGAAGGAAATTATAGACAACATATCCAGGATTAAATTAATTTGTTTTATTTTTAATTATTTTTATTTATTCATTAATTATTTTTTGTTGAAAATTCACTAAAAACCTATTTTTTCAAAACCCAAACTTTGTGATACATGGTTCATCCTACCAAACCACATTGCCTTGTTGCATACTAGTTGCACCAAAATGTGCGTATAGTATTTTTTGATATGTGAGATTTTGCGGAACTTGATTTGGACGTGTTTGTACGCCAGAATCAATCCGTATCAGCCAAAAGTCTCCCATATCAGTATTGTACAAATTACCCAATTAATTTATATAAGCCATTGGGTCACAACGAAACTTGTACCATTGGACTTGCAGTGCCTGACTTGTCATGTCACCCGTGTTTCGTCCGATTCTGAGTCAGTCAACAAATCACCGTTTTGTGGAACCCACAATTTTACTTGACGATCAATTTTGTGATCGGCTCATCGGAATCAAAAATTGGTTATACCTTTGTGTTCGTATCGCCATTTAAAATTTATTTGACCTATAATATGTGCAATTTAGAGACCTTTAGCTCTGACACATTTTTCGGTACATGTTGACCACTTTTAGTCCCGAAATGACCTTTTTAGCTCCTATGTCCAAATTGGACGAATGGATAGTGTTTACTGACTATCTCGCTTATTCAAGAAATGTTGGTGATGTATATTTCAGCATCCGAAGATGTTTTTTTAGCTTTCACATTTTCTGGTTCGTTGTACCTGTTGTCTTGCGTCGTTTCAGCACCAAATAACAACCAGGCAAGTATACCTTGATACGATTATTGCTTATCTAAATTCATTTATGCATGTTTTATTTCTGTCATTTATTTTCTTATTTATGTACATTGTTAAACTGCACATTTAAGGAAACTTGGATGCAGCGACGTTATTCGTCATTATTTATCTTTTATTTACTATGCATGTCAGTCTAGAGTTAAGAGACCACCTTATGATTTTGAGGTATTTTTATGTTTTATATGGCCTGACACATGTATTACACGTGTTGTGAGCCTCATATAGAACCAGGACCTGCGTATTACGTAGCCAGCGATACGTATGGAACGTGCGATAGAAAATAACTGCTTATAGAAATGCATGCTAGGAGACTTGGCAGTTATTAGAGGTATTATCGTATTGTGGATACGACATGAATAGGAGCATGTGGTGGGGAGGACATCTAGTAGCATAGGGGCTCTTATTATTTATTTATTTTTCTCTAGTTGGCCGTGGGTGACTTAGATGAGCACTACGTGAGTCTAGCATTTGTATTTGATGTGAGCTCCTATTTAGAAATATCATCCTCAAAAGTGCATTCACATAGAACGGTTATGAGATCATTTGGATGTTTACTTTTAGTATTATGTGGCTTATTTTTATGTATCTTGTTATATCCCTCAGAGGACCTAGATTCAAATTTTGTCCCCAGGTATAGACGGTCATGACTATTCGTAGGAGTACAGACCAGGACCTGTTATTTCATTCCCTATCGAGGAGGTCTTTCCATTCGAGCCTTTTTGATCATTTATTTGATGTACTTATCAATTTTTCTTTCATTGTGTTATAAAGGTCAGACTCTATTCTTATTCTAGTTTGTTAGTAGATTTGTCTCCACCCAACTATTAGTTCTTCTTGACTATTTCATATTTTGTTTTTTGATATATTTGATTATTTATTTCTATTTGGTTGTGTGGATAAGATTAGTTGTACCCATTGATTATCATTATCTGAGATAATTACTATTACAACGTACTTATGTGTTATGGTTTTCACATATTGGAGTTGTCATATACATACGACCAGCTGGCATGCTTGCGATACTTGGTCCTACGTATTTGGGACTGGGACGTGACATATTGTTGAGGTGGCCCACGTAGGTCGAGAGAATATTGTTTCAGTTATGTTACTGTATCGAGAAAGCCTGTAATTAGGATTAGAGTATATGATCTCATCCAAATATTTGACTACCTTTATTGGGTCTCCCCAAAATTTTTGAACTCACTTATCTTCCTTGATCTTCAAAATTGTATTTGCTTAATTTCCTTGACATCGCTTTCATTGTTTCTTCACATCTCCCTATTTTGGAGTGATAAATGTACTTCATAGATGGTTCCTCGAGTAGAACCTTTTGTTAGAATATTGAAGCCCTTGTTGTTAGAAGATCTTAGAAGATGACAAGAATAATATGCGACCTAGACAAACAAACAATAGAAACTTGATTGTTAAAGAGCATAGTATAAAGAATGAACCTTAGTCTCCAGAACATATATATTAATTAACCCTTGAACCTTTGTTTCATTTAGGAATGACTTGGGAGTAGTATATATAATCCTAGGCTTAATTAGAAAAATTGACCATATTATTTGACCCTAGTATTGAGGAACCAATAGGAATTCATGGTTACATATTAGGGCTAAATATAACTTTCGTATTTATATAAAAAAGAGCTAAAAAATAAATTATAAATTTAGATTCTTGACTTGATATTAGCAAATCAGTATCTTAGAAAATCAAGATGAATGAATTAATGCCCTAGTAGGAGTAGGGGTACCTTATCTTCAGCCTGACAGATCACATAGAATCCATGATCATTTGGAGTATTTATAAATCATATGATGATTCATATCTTTCAACCTTGAGTACTATTTTCTCAATCATACCAACCTAGAAGACTATCATATCCTCATGAATATCATCTCCTCTTAGGAAATATGTTATCATCCAACTATTTATATACTTTTCCGTCTTGAGTTAACTCATCCCTTAACCATAAGATCAATTGTCATGCTCTTTAATCATTTGCACCTAGGAAATAATTGAAATCTTTCCTTTGATCATATTCCGACCTCGATAACTTGTATACCATCTCCTCTTATCAAAGCATGCTACCATCAAGAATCTCTATTTACTTTTATATCATGTTTTTTCTTAACCATAAGTTTGATGCTCGTTATTTTGTGCGATGACATAAAATTTCTTCGTCTTTCAAATCATGCCACGTTCGTTGAATCTAATACTATTTAAATATTTTCTTCTTCCAATTATTTTGCTCCCCTCCTTGAGGTTTACTCATTACTCTCCTATGTGACTCTCGCAATCTCATTCTATACCCTTTGAATTTAAACTACGATGAAAATCAGTTCATGCCACCTTACCCTTCTAATTGTAGGCCAAGTTATTCCTTTTATTACGTTAGGATTATAGTTTGTTAGTTTTAAATTCTGATTTTGTTATTAGTTGTTAGAACTTGATAGGTTGAGTTTGTTCATATTTAGGATAGGATATGATTGGGTAATTATCCTTTAGTTTTAAATCATGTAACCTTTATCTATATATCTCAATACAAATTATATTCTCTCTCACGTTGAGAGCCAGAAATTTCTCTATTCTTAATATTAACACCTTTTGTTCTTTTATGTATAGAATATAAGCATTGGTTATAATTATGAATTAATGATGATCGTCACCTTAGAAAGTTTTATAATGCACTAGGGTACCCTAATAGTACCAAAATATTTCCCTTATATATATTAACAAAAGTATATTTTATTCATAAGAACAAGGTTATTAAGTTGAAGGGTATTATTATGAGAAGTTATATCGTAGAATCTCAATAAGACAATTATCCCATTAGTTGAATTATTGTAAGTTAGGTAGTGTGTCTTACAACGTAGAATCCCACAGTCGTTAAAATACACTAACGAGTGATAGTTGAATGACACTGAATATATGCTAGCTAGTGTAAGGAGATAGAGTTCACCTTGATTACAGAGTTTTAGTGGCCTAGTCCCAATTGGTTAACCAAAGGCTTAGATAAGCATTTAGTACGGCGATTATAGAGGCATAAATATCGAAAGCCATAGATGCTGGTGTAACCCTTGCTTAATATTAGTGTTGTATATATATATATATATATATATATATATATATATATATATATGTATATATATATATATGTATATATATATATATATATATAATCTCCACTATACCTAGTAGCAGTATAACCTACTAATACAGTTGCACATAAATATTTTTTAGAAAATAATAATAGATGTATGGAACTAATTATGATTAGGCCATCCTCTTGTAGCAGATACCATAATCATTAAAATCTTTTGGTGTTATTATTAGTCCTCCATATTAGCCACACTATTTCATCTTCAGTTATTCCTCTCCTCTTCTATTATCATTCTCAACCTCGTCCCATGTTCAAGCCTCCATGCGATAATTGAACCATTCGTAGAACATTCCCTCAACTAAAATAATGGTAGCCTATCTTCTTATTTTGATAGAATTAGACGAATAAGAGTAGCAACAACTGAGACCAATAACTAAAAGAGGAATTCATCCAATAATCATGATGTATAGGCAATATAGCAACATCTAAATCCATTTATTACCTTGAGTTCATGAATAGCAATATTCAATTAAATAAGACATAATTTGCAAAGATGAAATAATTTATTCTAAGTTTCATCCAATTTTGAGTCAGTTGATGAATCATCTGAACCCAAATCCCTGGGGACCCCGGCGTGCCACCCTCGCACCGTCGACCATCGTAGCAGGAAATCGACCGCCGGCCGAACCCACCCTGCACGCGTGAACTGCCGCACATTAACCCCATCGACTCTACTTCCAGGTTTGATATCTTCCACCTCACTCATTCGATTTTTGAAAGGTTTCTTCATCAATTTTTGAACGATTTCTTCATATACATAGACAACATAACCCTCTATAATTTCCTTCAAGTAGAATAATTTTTGGTGTCCTTGTTTGAGAGAAAAGTTGACTCAAAGTTGACGAAAAACTTGTTTTCAAAATTGTTTAGAAACAGTCCAAGTACCTATGTTCGTGTCCAATTTTCTTCCAAACTATTTAATATCTTTAAAATCTATTTAAAAGGACTTATAGACAACATATCCATGATCAAATCTCTTCTTTTATTTTTAACCATTTTGATTTATTTATTAATTAATGTCTACTGAAAGTTGACAAAAAATCTGTTTTCCAAAACCCAAAATATTGCGATACGGGTTTCGTCCTGCCAATCCAGGCCATCTCGTCGTGTACCAGTTGCACCGAAAGGCGTGTATAATATTTTTTGATGTGTGGACTTTCTTAAAACTTGATTTGGACGTGTGTGCATGCCAGAATCAACCCGTATCAGCCGAATGTCCTCTATATCGATAATTTATAAATTATCCCATTAATTTATGTATGCTCATCGGATCACAAAAAAACTTGTGCCACTGGACTAGACTAGCCTGACTTGTCCTGCCACATGAGTTTTTTTCCAATTCCGAGTCAGTCGATGAATCATTATTTTATAGGCCATACGATTCGACTTGACGTACAATTTTATGATCAACTCACTGGAATCCAAAACTGGATATACCATTGAGTTCATTTCTTCGTTTAGAATTTGTTTAACCTATAATGTCTAATTTAGAGACCTTTAGCTTTGGCACGCTTTTTGGTACAAAATGGACCACATGTGGACCATACTTTGTCCCTATAATGACCATTTTAGCCCCTATGTCCAAATTGGACGAATTAGTAGTTTTTATGACTATCTTGCTTATTCTGAAAACGTTGATGATGTCAATTTTATCAACCAGAGATGTTTGTTTAGCTTTCGTATTTTTTTGGTTTATTGTACCTGTTATCTTAAGTCATTTTTGCACCAAATAACTACCAAGCAAGTATACCTTGTCACGATTACTGCTTATCTACATTCATTTATGCATTTTTTATTTATGTCATTTATTTTTATTTTTATGTATATTATTAAACTGTGCGTCTAAGAAAATTTGGGTGCGATGACGATATGCGTCATTATTTGCCTTTTATTTTACTATGCATATCGACCTAAAGAGACCACCCTATAATTTTGTGGCATTTTTATGTTTCATATGGCCTTACATATGTTTTACACGAGTTATGAGTATCATCTAGAACACGGACCTGCGTATTGAGTGACCAGCGATACTTATGGGACGTGCGATAGGAAATAACTGCTAATAGAAATACATGCTAGAAGACTTTGCAGTTATTAGAGATATTATCGTATTATCAATATGATACGAATATGAGCATGGGGTGGGAGGGACAGCTAGTAGCGTAGGGTCTTTTATTGTTTATTTACTTTCCTCTAGTTGGCTATGGGTGACTCAGCAGAGCGCTACTTGTGTCTTGCATTTATATACTTTCCTCAAGTTGATTGCGGGTGACTCGGATGAGCACTATGTGAGTCTAGCACATGTATTTGTTGAGAGCTCCTCATTAGGAATATTGTCCTCAAAAGTGCATTTCACATAAAATGGTTAGGAGACCCTTTGGATGTTTATTTTCAGTATTATGTGGCTTACTTTTATGTATCTTGTTACGTCCCTCGAAGGACCTAGATCTGTATTTTGTCCCCAGGTGTAGACGATTATGACTATTCGCAGGAGTACAGACCAGGATCTGCTATTTCATTCCCTATCGAGGAGGTCTTCCCATTCGAGCCTCTTTGATCATTTTGGTGATGTACTTATCAACTTTTCTTTCATTATGTTATAGATGTTGGACTCTATTCTTATTCTAGTTTGGTAGTAGATTTTTTCCAACCAACTATTAGTTCTTCTTGACTATTTCATATTTTGTTTATTGACATATTTGATTATTTATTTCTATTTGGTTGTGTGGATGAGATTAGTTGTACCCATTGACTGTCATTACCTGGGATAATTACTATTACAACGTACGTATGTGTTATGGTTTCATATATTAGAGTTGTCATATATATACGGCTGGCATTCTTGTGATACCTGGGCCAACATATTTGGGACATGGGCGTAAAAATTGTGTTCAAATATATAAGTACTCTAAATGTCTACTCGTTGCATAAAATACCATGGACTTATGCGTGGCGCAACTTAGGCATGCACGTCATGACGCCCGGGGGACGACTATCGACTCCACCGAATCGGGGCACGATAGAAAACACATCGAAGAATTCTGCCACAACGAAAGTAGACTCTATATTTGCACAATCCTGCTAAGTGTCTCGAACAAACACTAAGTATCCTTTGCAGCCAGAGTGAAACATCCGTCTAGCTGATATCGCAAAAATCATCATGCATGCCTTCGATGCTTCTGACGCTAAACCATTCGAGTACAGAATTCAGCCTCTCCAGGTAGACGGAATACGACCCTTTTCTCTGCACAGTCGATGGTAGTTGCGCAAGCACCAAGCCAATCAATCCCCAAGATAATATCGTTACCCCATATGTCAAGGACTATCACATCGAGAGACAATTTTCTTCCTCTGATACAGACATGACCGCCTTGACATATTGAACGAGCATACAGTTTTGTGCCCGATGGGGTACTTATGCTAAGGTCTAGATATAACGGTGCCATCGCTAACTTGTGTTCACGTCAAAATCCGTGAATATAAGACTATGCATAGCACCTGAATCAAATCACACTCGACCAGGTATGTTGTTGAAAAGTAGTATATCTGACACAACGGTGCCCAAAGCGAGCGCTTCTTCCTGAGTCATGGCTTATACCTGGCCTTAAGCAGGACGATGATCCTGTTACGGTGTGGCTTAATTTGTTTGAGGCAACAGAGCAGGATTCTGATGCCGAGGATGGAGATTAGAGGAACGCAGACAGTTGCTAATTAAACGATTTGGATCACCACCAACGAGGCATAATCCGTTCTTTAGGTGACAGTCGCTGGCAGTGTGCCCCCCTTTGCTATAGTAGGTACAACGTAGCCCTACATTCCCTCTCGGATTATGACCCTGGTGACCACCATTATTCGGACACTGTGGAGCGTTATGTCCTCCCACATTGCTAGGGCGCTTGTGATTCAAAGTATGCACAGTATCGACAGCAACTGAAGGATGTTGCAATTCAAGGATAAGGGTGTAGTTGAGAACTTCTCATATCTTCTGGTTCTGAGAAGCGACTACGTGCACGTGAATTGCAGGTCGTAGACCTCCTTCAAATCTTTTGGCATGACTCGCTGTGTCAGGTTGATAGGAACTTGCAAACATGGCGAGTTGGATGAACTTGGTTGTGTAGTACTTTACCGTCATGCTTCTTTGCAATAGGCACACAAAATCTTTCTTCTTATAATGACGAATGTGTGGGGGTATAAACTCCTCTTCAAATGCGCCATGGAGGGTAGTCCATACGATCGTCTCGTCTTCACTGTCTTCGGGGAGAGATCTTCGGTGCATGTCCCACCAGTCGTGTGTAACGGAGCTGTAGTTGGTCACATACGACTGGCTTGTCTTCTGGTACTTTAAGGATCTGGAAGTGATCCTCCAATTCTGCTAATCAATCAAGAGCCACGACTAGATCTTCGGTCCCACAGAAGGACGTATTGCAGACCTTCTTGAAGTCGGTAAAGTCGAAGGAAGTCACTTTCTTCTCCCTTACAGTTTGAGGTGCCTCGACTTCAATTGTTGGTGGCTCCACCAGCGTCGCAATCATTGCAAAATGGTTACAGACTAAGGTCTGAACTATCTGCTACAGGGCATCTACCTGTTTCTACTAGACCGTCAACTAGGCTTTAAGATTGTGTTTGAATTTTCTCTAACATTCTTCTGCCTGCTTCTCTACTGCTCATGATGAGCGTCATCCCTTTGCTGTTATGCCTCTAGCATGCGCACCATCTGTTCAATCATGTCGACATGGGGCACAACTCGTTAGCTTCCAGAACATCCTGTGGTGCCATAACTACTTTTCTGTGCTTGCACCACTCCTTGTGCTTGCGTCGATGCATGTAGTTGAGTCATGCCTTCAAAATATAGTAACTAGCATCAGTCTCATAACTTATTATGGATTCACTGTATGGAATACATCTGATTTTGACCCGAACAAATTTAAGAGTTCAACTGGGAGGGACATAGTCGTTTCAGGAAAACTTTTCGACACGAGGGTCAAAGAAACTAAAGCCATGTCCTGATACCAATATGTCATGCCCCAATACCTTTGAATCGATAGTCGTCCCTCGGGCGTGATGTCGTACTTCCTGAGTTGCACCATGCACAAGGCCATGGTATTTGATTTTCACGTACGAGCACACATTCAGAGTACGCAGATAGTTGAAAATAATATTAAAATAAGGAAAAGTTCTCTTTATTAATAATGGACATCATTTACAAAATTCTTGAACACGTACAAAAGGTTGCCTCACAGGCTTACAAAAGTGGACGCAAAATGAGATAGTCGTCCCATACATTACATTATTTTACTAAAACTTAAAAGATAAGACCTTCAGGCAAGACTTTCTTCTTGCCACAAAGTTGCATATTGTATGTGCACGAGCTCTGGGAACGAAAACATGCTTCAAAAGGGCACGAATAGGGTACGCCAGTTGATTGACTGGTTGGAAAGTTGCCTTAGCACCTCGCAGGATCACCTTGGCGGGTGAACCGGTTGCAAGGAGGGTTAGTACATCAAAATACACTCGTAAGGGCGAGCTAACCCAACTTACAGAATCAATACTTTATTTATTTGAAGCATGCAAGTTATTATGTGGTCTTTCTATCTTTCCTTTGTTCAAGTTACAAGTATATGATAGATATGAAACGACTGAAATAAATGCGTCAACATACGATAATTTTTACCTGTCGTCGACGCAATCCACCTACCCAAGACTTACCATGTTCTTCCCTTCCAAGAAGACATTATTATCTTGAAGAGTTGGATAAATGGAGGGGTCACTGGCTCGATGTCATAGTAGATGCGTTATAGTCTTGGAGCGGAATAGAGTACAAGCAAGAAACATGGGGCGTTACACCCATACCGCACAAAACATGCGACTATCATGATGTTCCATCCGGATCGAATTTATCCCATTGCCTCGATGACCGTCCAAAGAAACCATAAAATCTTGTGCACAAGTTGTTCGTGACCAAGTGACGTTTAAAACTAAGTTATCAAATGAGCAGTTCAAGACAACATGAATCATAAAAGAAGTAACTTGGCAGTATCTGATGGCATAGTTTTCCTGTTCAAGCGATCGCATAGTAAAGTGTGTTCAACGCATAGCACATTAACAGAAGAATATGTTCTAGCTAGAATTGAAACACAATGAGAGCACATTCTATATGAAACTAGCATGCAACAGTATAACCGTTCACAAATTTGTTTAACAAGCATCAAGTATTCCAAGTGTATTCCATTTTTATCTTGAAATCTTTTAGTTATTATGGTATCGTTGATCGGAATAATATCAAAAAAGCAAGATTATTAGGTGTGAAGACTTAAAAGAAGGATCAACTAATCAAAAGTATAGCCACTCAAAAGTTGGTGGAAGATGGAAAGGAAGAAAGTTCTTCAAGATTTTGCTCGTGCGACGCCTACACGATCACCTGTATTGCCACGAGCAGACGATCAATACCTCTTCTTCTCTTCTCCCAAATTTGAAATGAAAGTGAATTTTAACGAACAAAAATAATGCAATCCATCAGAACGTTCAAGAAAATGCAAGTTCGAAAACCAACTCGAAAGCAACAATGCGACAGCGAAAAAAGCAAGAAAACTTGTAGATGAGATGTCCCTCTTGACTCTACTGCTAAGTCTGTCCTTGGGACACAGTACACTGAATATGGGAGTCAATTTCGAAGAAACCAGTCCATAACGAAAAAAGAATCTTGATTCAATCTATCCCGATTGAATGATGATGAAAGTATTTCTTAGTCGCTCTCCCCACAATGGGGGAACGGGGCACTACATCAACCAACTGTTTAGACAATGTGTCCACCTTGAGTTGAGCTCTAAATGCATCTTCAACATGAATCCAGTACAGTAGGAGTTCAAGATTGACCTCCATCTTCTTTCGGTGCATGTCTGTAATAAAGTTGCTACATCAAGGCGGGAGGTTGGCACTAATATCCCCCACAATGAATTCGTCAACTAAGGGCATGTCATCAACCTCGCTTAACTTAAAAAATTTATTGACTTGAAGCGACAATATCTTGTCGTCCTCAAATCGCATCTTCCAGACCTTTTTTGTCACATGAATTTTGTTTATGTTCTCATCAACCTTGTAAGGTCTATCCAGATACTCCCAAACATCCTTTGCCTAGACCGTCTTACTGTATGACTTCGTCAATGTATCTTCCATAGAGTTCAGAATCAGCAATATGTAGAGGTTGTTGTCTGTCCTCCCCTTCGTCTGCAAAGATGTGGCCACAGCAACTCTTTGAGCATCATCAGAAATAGTAGGATCAGGTTCTGTCAATATGTAATCAACGTTCACGAGTTAACGTTGGATACTAACATTTCTCTTCCAAATGTTGTAATGCTCAAAGTGAAACTTCTCAAGTTTGGTAAAACTTGTGTCGAGAAGACTTATATGGTTGTTCTCTATCTTAATCGGATCTTGCTTTGAGATTGTTAGTTCCGAGACAGATCAATAAATGGAAGAGCGGAGGCCAGGAACAAAGGTTTACATAAACATTTCGGTATACCCTTTGTTGGATCATGAAGTAGTAGTCAAAATCAGAAATACTTGAAAACGAGTTCGCCCTCTAGTTGCCTCGATAGCAAGAAAGAATAATAATAGAACTCTCGATTACAACTTACAGGATTATAAAACTAAAGAATCATAATACGTTCTTCCTTACAAACACAATTGCAATTGGGACGGAACGTTTACAACTTAGAGAAGAGGAAGACAGAAAATTCTCTGTTTGCTTGGGTGATGACGATCACCATTGCTCAAAGAAAGATTCGACCTACACGATCTGCTCCCAAGAACCATCAAATTCTAAACAGAACTACTGGAACTCTCGTTGTCACATCTTCTTGAACTCGGGCGAACTCTTTTGGACTCTAATGACGGCAGCAACAATCAACTTTCTTTGTCTCTCAATTTTGGAGTAAATCTTCAAAGGAGGCACGATGAGAGTATTTATAGCGTAGGGATGAAACCCTATCCCTAATCCTGACCGCCAACAAATTACGGAAAGATAGGAATGAATAAAATCAAATCTCACGAAAATCGGATATGATAAATTAACTCAATCTTTTCATAATTGTTTAAATCCGCAATCAGCGAAAATATGCGCATATTACGCGGACGCGCACAAACGTGCAAAACCGCTAAGCGAACGCACACAATTACGTATTAAACAACGCACGCAGTAACACGATTGGTTATGTGCGCTATTACTCACGCAAAAACGAGCGCACGTGCGCCATGCGACGATGCTAATGTGCTAAGTACGTCATCAAACAATCACTTTGCGCCCTTGAGTCCAAACCTGAGTCCGAGTCGCTAGATTTAGCTACTAAGGAAAAAAAATCAGAGAGTGACAAAAGGCATAAATGCTTTCTTCGAGGAGTTTAGACTTAATCCTATTAAGAAAATATTTCACATGACATCTACCCTTGGACCATCAACCCATGTACATCTCTCAACACCCACATAGTTTTATATTGAGATACCCACTTAGAGTGTTTTCCAATCTGGGACTATCTTTCTAGCTTTGTGAGAGAAAACCTGACACAAGCAAAGAAATAACTTCGACATATAATATATCAAGCCTTAGTGTCACGCCAAGCGACGGCGAGCTACCAGAAGTACTGGTTAGTTGTAGAAATGAATGAATGACGTACCGTAGCTTCGACAAACAGCAGCGTGCAAAGCGTTCTGGCCATTAGGCCCTCCGAGCTCGCTGCCGACAACCGGCAGCAGCATCCTGACGATCTCCACCGCTCCCCTCTCCGCTGCTATATAAACTGCAGACTCCCCCGAGTCATTAACCGTCAAAGTCGAACGCTGTTCCGCATTAACCAACTCTGCCTCATGCGGCGGCATAGTACTGATCATGCCAGCAATCACCTCTTTGTGGCCCGCGCGCGCCGCGCAGTGGACCGGGGTGTCGCCTCTGGAATTCTTTTCGAAGAGCAAGGACGGCTTGCATTCGATGATCTTATCTACTAACGGCACGTAGCCGAGGCCTGCAGCGATGTGGAGTGCGGTGTTCTTCTCTACCGTTACGGCGTCGAGGCAGCTCGGCGTTTCTTGTTGTAGCAGTGAGTTTAGGGACGCCGTGTCGCCCTTTGTCAAGGCACGGTAGAGGCTTGGAACCATGGAACCACCAGTAGTTGTCATTTGTTATCACACTTCCCTCACAGAAGGTTTTTTTTTTTATTAAGTTCGAAATTTGCTACAAATTTAAGTAGACTATGACTTTTGTAAGCCATCAATATTGAGACTTAAGGTGGCGGCTAGTAAGCTTTCACTTTCGTTAGAATATCGAGACTGGACTAAAGCATATGAATAATGCAGAATAATAAGTTGGAGTCAACCAGTATACTTTTCTTAAAATATGAATAACAATTTACAAGTTTTTACATTATATTACGAGTAGTAGTAGTTATCAATTTTTTCAATATGTTGGGATGAACAAGTTGGGGTGTGCCAGCGTAGCTTAGTGGAGGTGGTGATGGTTGACATGAAAACTCTTATGAATGTAATGACAACGATTGTTGCACTAAAATGAGCAAGTTGACGACCTAAAAACCCTCTTTTATGGGATACTATTGTGAAAAATACTTTGCACTCAATTGATTGGTCCTTGTTCCTAGAAGCAGTCGTCACCCTGTCGAATTTGTCGCATTCTTTTTTTTTTTTTTTTTTTTTTTTTAAGTCGGAGAGGTGCAAATTCTCCTCCCCCTCTTCCCTCTGGGGCTCCAAACATAATTAATGACTTAGCAAAGAATAAAAATCAGGAGGAGACGGGGATGTAGTGCCCGGATACTGAATAATGGTTAGATTCAGTCTCAATTCGAGGTGTGTGGAGAGTAGTCTTGAACAGAAAATTTCATCTAAAGGAAGAATGTATTCCATATTTGTTTGAAAGAGGAAGAATTTGGAAAATTTGTGCATAAATGGATGTGGTGGATGTGGCGCCAGTCACACTGGCGCCTAACAAATTATGGAATCTGGCGCTAGTTGAATTGGGGTCCAACTCGATTTTTGTAGTCTATCAAGATTTTTTTTAAGGTTCTTGAACGTTAAGGTTACAACAGTCGGATTATCAACATTTATTTTTTTAACGGGAGAGTTTTTATTCACCATTCCCAATATGTTCTTCTTCAACCTAAGCTCCCACTGCTATGAAAAATGAACATGACAGCCGAGAAGAAAGACGTAATAATGGAGACGGAAGACGTCCGACAATTTAATCTTCTGAAAAAATTGTCTATTGCATGCACACACTTTCACATATATGGTTTATAATGAAGAATTTGAAGGCGAAAGAATACATTCAAATGTAACTCATGTTCGATACATCCATTGTGGAATAAAATTGACAAGAAAGTTTCCTATGGCACCAGAACCCTTTGTAGACATCTAGATAATTGTATTGTATTTTATTAATTTCTGCTACTTGTAATGTCATCTAGAAAATTATATTTTATTTTAGTAATTTTTGCTACTTGTAATGTCATCTAGATAAATATTTTGTATTTAATTAATTTTTGCTACTTGTAATGTCATCTAGAAAATTACAACACAAGAATGTCTACTTGTAATGTCATATATAAGAATGTCAATTTTATTATCAACCGGGGAATAACTGAAACATCACAAATCTCCACTAACTAGTACATAATTTCACTCTCTTGACTGACTAGTACATGGCTGACTAAAACTTTTTCTTTTCTTGTGTCCAAGTCCACCACAATTACTATACCATAAATCTCTTGTAGGTTCATCCTTTGACTTGATACGATTTTTCTTTGGTCTTCCACTACAAAAATACTCAAGAACAGCAACAGATCTCAGCGACAATCATTATCCACCTCTATTGTAACGACGAAAAGTCGACAGAAGGACAGCTGATTTATTTATATGAGATACATATCTAAATTTTTGTCACTACTCCATCATCAATTTTTGTCAGCGATGGACTAGCGACAGACCACTTCCATCGCTATGAATTATAGGATAAGCATATTTTCATCTCTCTCTCTCTCTCTCTCTCTCTCTCTCTCTCTCTTTCTGTGTGTGTGTGAACGCGCGCGCGTTCGAACCCTCGGTCCCTTTCTCCGGCCACCTTGCTCTGGCGATCCCCATGCTCCGGTGCCCCTACTGCTTGAAACCACTCCAGCCCTGTAGCTTCGGCGACCCCCCTCTGGTCAGAACCCCCTTTCTGCCTGGCCCCCTTCCTCCTTCACCTTCAGTCAACACTAAAATTTCTTTATTAAGGTTTTTAAATTTGGATTTTGGAAAAAGAGCACACAAGACACATGGCATATTGTCTAATACATTTGAATTTTGGGAAAAGACACAGGAAACTAGAAGACACATGTAAACATTAGGTGTATAAACACTAGTCACATGTTTGCTTTGGATCTTGTTGGCAAGCTAGGGACTTGTCATATGGACACTAGTCACAGGTCGGCTTTGAAAAATATTTAATATAAAATATTTAGAATGTAGGATTTGCGAATAGATAGAAGAAAAATTTATTCAGAAATTAATATCAAAGTCCAAATAATAAAATTGCCCCTAGTCTTATTTCAACCACTAAATAAGCAAACATTAGATTGTATGGTTTGGATAAGCCATTGAACTGCCATGAGAGAGAGATTTACAAAACAATTAATCCTTGATTCATTATTTTTGATAAAGACTATAAAAAATAGAGAGAGAAGGTCTATAATTCATTATTTTGATGATATATATAATAACACAGAGAGAGTGTGTGTGTGGTTTATGGAACGAGAACATACATTTTTAGGGTATATAAAAAGGGAAATGATTCCTATAATATATGTATAACAATTAGTTATTACAATTAGGTTCTAAGTTAGAATATTTTTATTCTTTATATTTTTTCACACTTGTATTTAATACATATTGTTTTAATATATAAGGAACGTGAAAAATTATTTACGGGCAAAGCAATAAGTCAATACTTAGTTGACCGTTCGTAGATGTAAAATCGACAACATGAGAGCATAGTTGGTTTTACGGATGATTTCAAAGGCTGATGTTGAGAAAATTCTCAACTACGCTAGTAGCCAACCTTATTTCCTGGATGAGAGGCTAACAAGTGCCCTTGTGTCAAATTTAATAATATATCATTCAAAGAGATAGATCTCGTGAGGGAGCATCACTGCAAAAAGGATTTTATACCGAACTAAAAGAAGTGGACTGTTCAAGAAGAACCTTTATTTCTTCAATATGGAGGTGGGAGAGTCCACTCTCGAAGATCACTTTTATATATATATATATATATATATATATATATATATATATATTAAACAATTTTATTGAAAATAAAAGCATAAACTTTGGTGGTGGGAGATAGCCCAAACACCTTACATAAGAGGGGGGGACCCTTACCAAAGGAGCCTAACATCTAGCACTAAAATAGGGATGAACTCATCCCATCTACTTCGTTTTGGAGTATGAGCTGGGAAAGTTTCATAAATTCTCAGATTTTCATCTCCACTGGAATCTAATTCTATCTCTTTAGTGGGAGCTGGCATCGCAATAATCCAAGTGGAAAGTGAAGGGTCGATGGTCTGCAAAAAATATTTCGTAACCTCTGTTTGAAGCTCATCTGTAGCCACCGCATTCTCATCCAGGGATACCTCCTCTAGCTGAGAGGTGTAGCACTCGGAGGTAGCAGTCGAAAGAAGAGAAGCAGGACCAGTCGCTCTATTGGGGGAGATGCTGGAGTTGAGGTTATCGAGTCTTCCTCCTGTAGGCTGGGTGAGGATACAATATAACTTGTTGGTTAGACTGATCTGAAGCCGGGAAAGCCAAGAGTATCCCTACTCTAGGCTCTTCTTGCTATAATTGTTCTTCAGTGTCCTTCCTCGAATTAGCGGTAGCTTGGTGAAAGATTATTTTGTTTTGGAGAGAGGATAAATAGTTCCGCTCCAGATTAGCCGATCCCTCTGAATGAGAAGAATCCATTCCCATCAAGTTGTCCTGCACCTCTTCCACTGAGTCCAGGAACCGACTGTGCTTGTTGGGGCAAGTGTTGGACGGGGCTGGATAACTAACCCGGGAGGGGCCGAGGTTTGTCATGTCCACGGGTTGATCAGCAGAAGGATTAGAATCAGTTTATACCTTAAGACAGACATATCCTTGGGTAGGACGGAGTCAGTATTGGCTAGAAGTAGCGGGTTGTAACCTTCAGGAGGCAAGGACAGTGAACACAATGTATTTGGAGAATATTTTATTTATTTCTTATTTCAATATTAAACAAACAAATACACACATATTTATATAGTCCATATGGTAACAACTCAACCCTTAAAATAAGCTAACAAATCCTATTAAAGTGGATCTAACCATATTAAAATGGATCTAAATTTGACAAGTTCTATTCCTACAAAGAAATGGTCAACTAGATTAACTAATATTCTCCTCCTTAATTTAGGTTTGATCAAGGTTGATAACTCCAAGCATCTGCTGCATCTCAACGAATTTTACTTTGGCGAGAGCCTTCGTGAGAATGTCGGCACGTTGCTTTTCAGTGCTCACGAACTCCACATTTATCTGCCCTCTTTCAACACATTCGCGAATGAAATGAAAGCGAGTATCAATGTTCTTACTGCGCCCATGAAACACTAAATTCTTCATCAGCGCAATTGCAGACTTGTTGTCGACATAGAGCGTGACTGGCTTAGGTTCGCGGCCAGTCATTTCACTAACTAGATTCCTCAGCCACAAAGCTTGACACGCTGCAGTCGTTGCCGCCATGAACTCGGCTTCGCAGAAGGACAACGCGACAGTTTTCTGCTTCTGAGATGCCCAAGTGATTAGATTCTTCTTGAGGTAGAACGCCATTCCGCTGGTGCTCCTTCTGTCGTCGACATCTCCGGCTAAGTTGCTGTCGGTGAATCCGTGCAGTTCATCTTCACCATCCGTATCCGCTTCCAAAAAAGTATTGAAGAATCAGCAGAAATTCCGTACTTTGCACTCCAAACTCTGTTAGATTCTTGAAAATAGTGAGAAGTTGCTCCAAGGATTCCAAATCCTGATGGATTCCCACTTCTTGAATGGTTAGGCCGGGGGGGAGTGAGTCCCATGCTTTTGTGGATCGCGGTCTCACGCACTAATCCCTACAGGTGCCCATAGTAGGCCGGTACGGAATGAATCGAGGAACTGAAGACGTTTCCAATACCGACAGCTGCTCCCGCTAAAGCAATTGTAGCTGCTCCGGCACCTATTGATTTAGCACCTTCTAACATAAAGAGAGGCCTTGCTTGTCACGTTTTTTCTTCGCTGCTTTTTCCTGGAGTTATCCTTAAACTTCCGTGCTTGGTGGAGAAGAAGCGAACAAAGGTACGCTCGCTTGCTGTCTTGTTCCCTGCCGCGGACTGGGATCGCTCGCCAGCTAGGCCCTTTAGAAGAAAGTTGGGGAAACATTGTATGAGAACATATTACCAATCTTTGGGGACAAGGGGCGAAACGACCTCTTGATCTACTTATTGCAACCCAGGACCAAAGGAGCCTAACATCTAGCACTAAAATAGGGATGAACTCATCCCATCTACTTCGTTTTGGAGTATGAGCTGGGAAAGTTTCATAAATTCTCAGATTTTTATCTCCACTGGAATCTAATTCTATCTCTTTAGTGGGAGCTGGCATCGCAATAATCCAAGTGGAAAGTGAAGGGTCGATGGTCTGCAAAAAATATTTCGTAACCTCTGTTTGAAGCTCATCTGTAGCCACCGCATTCTCATCCAGGGATACCTCCTCTAGCTGAGAGGTGTAGCACTCGGAGGTAGCAGTCGAAAGAAGAGAAGCAGGACCAGGTCCCTTGCTTGTCACGTTTTTTCTTCGCTGCTTTTTCCTGGAGTTATCCTTAAACTTCCGTGCTTGGTGGAGAAGAAGCGAACAAGGGTACGCTCGCTTGCTGTCTTGTTCCCTGCCGCGGACTGGGATCGCTCGCCAGCTAGGCCCTTTAGAAGAAAGTTGGGGAAACATTGTATGAGAACATATTACCAATCTTTGGGGACAAGGGGCGAAACGACCTTTCGATCTACTTATTGCAACCCAGGACGGGCGTCGTCGTCTAGGCGTTCCCTGTTGCTCTGATCTCCGTTACGCCTAGGACGTTGTCTAGGACAAGATCCATAGTTAGTTGCTGTCCTCTTCCATACATGAGTCCATACTCAAGTGTTTCCTTCACATATCTGAGGATCTGTTTCACAGCATGGTGATGCATGGTTGTTGGCTTCTCCATGTACCTACTCACCATTCCGACAACATAACAAAGGTCTGGGCGAGTATGAGTTAAGTACCTAAAACAGCCAATGATTCGCCTATATTGCGTCGGATCGACTGGTGTTCCTTAAAGGTTCTTGCTGAGTTGCAATTTAGCTTCCATGGGATACCTGGTTGGATTGCAATCTCCCATTCCAAACTGATACAAAACTCTCTTCCCATATGCGGATTGCTTTAGTGTAATGCGATCACCCTGTTGATCTACCTCTATACCAAGGTAGTAAGAGAGTAACCCAAGATCACTCATCTCAAATTTCTGCATCATCTGTTGCTTGTAAACCTTCACTGCAGTTGCTCTTGTGCCTGTGACGATTAAGTCATCAACGTACACTCCGACAATGAGTGCACCCTCTCTATTGCTCCTCGTGTATACAGCATGCTCTTGAGTGCATCTGATGAATCACATCTCCTTTAAGCAGCTGTCCATGCGTGTGTTCCAGGCCCTCGGTGCTTGTCGCAAGCCATAGAGAGCCTTGGACAGCCTGTACACCTTGTGCTCCTGGTTCTTGACGACGAAGCCTTCAGGTTGAGCTACATATACCTCCTCTTTGAGGTCACCATTCAGAAATGCAGATTTAACGTCCAAATGGTGAACCTTCCATCCGTGCTGGGCTGCGAGGGAAATGATCAAGCGAACTGTGTCGAGTCTGGCAACTGGAGCAAACACTTCATCAAAATCAACTCCATATTACTGGACGTAGCCCTTTGCCACAAATCCTGCTTTGTGCTTGAGGATCTTGCCTTTACTGTCTCTCTTCACCTTGTATACCCATTTTAAACTGGTGGGTTTGTGCCCAGATGGTAACTCAGTAAGCACCCAAGTCCCATTCTTCTCGATGGCTTCAACCTCCTTCTTCATAGCTTCCCGACATTCATGTTCAAGTGTAGCATCTTGAAAATTTGCCGGTTCTTCAGCCGACAAAAACAACATCTCTGGATCAAGAAAGGTCTCCTCATTTTCAGCATATATGTCAATAATTGAGCGGTATCTCCTTGGCTCATTCGAGTCTGTCGTCGGTGTGGGTAAGCCACTCGAAGTTGTGGCCGCAGCTTGTGGTGTAGTAGGCTCCATTGATGCCATTGCCGCTCCGTGCGTCATAGGTGTTGCCGCATCTCCTATGCCCTCCGGCGTGTGCATAGCCGTGCCCACTGCTCTCTGTGGAGTGATCACTGTCTTGACAACAGGATCTTCGACTGAGATTTCTACCCAGCCTTGTGGTTTGGTACCATCACCATTTTTCTAATCCCATCTCCTTTCTTCCTCGAACACAACATCCCTGCTCACATGGATCTGGCTACGTTGAGGATTATAGAGACGGTGTGCTTTGCAGCCCTCTTCCATGCCAAGGTACACCAATGGCGTGCTTCGGTCATCAAGTTTCTTATGATGAGGACCTGCAGTCTTCATGTGTGTGATGAATCCAAACATCCTTAAGTGTTCGAGGTTTGGTTTCTTACCAGTCCAGGCTTCATACGGCGTGAGCGCACTGAGAGCTTTAGTTGGCAACCGGTTGAGCAGGTACACAGGATGTCTGACCGCCTCGCCCCGCATACTTCCAGGAACATGCATGCTCTTGAGCAAGCTCCTTGTCGTAGCCACCACAGTGCGATTCCGACGCTCTACTACGCCGTTTTGTTGTGGTGTATATGGTGCGGTGAGGTGTCATTGTATGCCTTCGCCTTCACAGAAGCTTGTGAATTCCTTGGACAGGAACTCACCTCCTCGATCAGTTCTTAGTGTCTTTATCTTGCTGTCACATTCATTCTCTACAAGAGACTTGAATTTCTTGAAAGCATTAAAGGCATCACTCTTTTCTTTGAGCATATACACCCACATCATGCGACTGAAGTCATCAACAAGTAGAAGAAAGTACTTGTTACCAGCAAGTGTAGTGGGTGTAATCGGGCCACAAATGTCAGCATACACAAGTTGCAGTGGACTCTCAGCTCTGAAGCTTGCCTGTAGAGGGAACGGTAGTCGTGCTTGTTTAGCGATGAGGTACCCTTCACAGAGCTGGTTTTGATGAGAAATCTTTGGCAGCCCGGTGGCCATTCCCTTCTCTGCCATCATCTTGAGCGCGAAGAAATTTACGTGCCCGAGCCTTGCATGCCACAACCATGTTGGGTCTTGTACTTTGGCCATTAGATATATCGGCCTGCAAGATTCAAGAGCTATCTTGTACAGGCGGTTAGGTGATCTCCTCACCTTCATCAGCAGAATGTCGTTCCTGTCGTACACCCTCAAGTAGGAAACGACAATCTCCACCTTGCTTCAATCTTCTGTTAATTGACCAAGGCTCAATATATTACTTCTTAAACTTGGAATGAAGTATACCTCCGACAGAAGACGTTGTTCGCCATTCTTGCATTAGAACAAGATTGATCCCCTGCCGTCAATTTGCACAATTGAGCCATCACCGAACTTGACACGGCCGGTGATGTCCTGATCAAGGTCCTTGAACTTTTCTCGGTGGCCCGTCATGTGGTTGCTAGCGCCGTTGTCGAGGTACCACACATCAGTGTCGGCCTGCGCATCGCCAGCACTGCGCAAGTCTGGTACTATCTTCTCTTCATTGAGCATGACGAGGTCAGGCGTCTCCTCCTGAGTCTCTCCCAGCAGCAATACGACCTCCTCGTCTTGCGCTCGTACGAGGTTCGCCTCCTCATCACGACGTTTGTTGCGACACTCCGACGCATAGTGCCCCTAGTTTTCACAATTGAAGCACTTGATTTTTGATTTGTCATGGTTGGAGCTTGAACCGCGAGTCCCCTCACCCTCCTGGTGTTGCACTATTTGGCCGCCACGACCACCCCTGCCACGCCAGCGGCCACGTCCACGGGGCTTGCCACGGCCCCGGTCGTCGCTAGAGTGCCCCTTTCTGCTCGACGACAAATCAGCACTGCCTTTCTTCGATCGCGCCTGCCACTCAGCGAGAGTAAGCAGGAGTTGTCCGCTGTTGCTCTCGCCTTGACCACGTATGTGTTCTTCGTACGCTTTGAGGCGGCTGATCACTTCCTCGACTGGCGTGGTCTCCACATCCACAAACTGCTCGATCGCAGCAACGACCTGCAGGTACTTGTCTGGGATGGAGACGAGCAGCTTATTGACGATGACAACGTCCTCCATCTTGTCTCCCAATCAACGAATCTTGTTTGCAAGGGTCATCAATTTTTCCGCAAACTCATCGATGGAATCTGTTTCCTTCATACGTAAAATCTTGAACTCACTCTTCAAGGTTTGAATCCTTGCCTTCTTCACCCGATCTGCATCGAGGTACATTGTCTTCAGGCTTTCCCAAGCTTTCTTAGCCGTTTTGTGCTTGGCCAGCTGTAGTAGGATCTCCTCAGGGACAGCTTAAAAAATGCACGCCAACACCATCTTGTCTCTCTTCTTTTCTATGACCATCCCGGCTGCGGGTTCAATGGCATCCCAAACGCCTTGAGACTCCATGAAAACCTCCATCTTGATCGCCCAAGTGGAGTAGTTGACAGATGTCAGCATCGGATAGTGTAAGGTTATGCTTCCCTCCTTTGTTGCTGGTGCCGTCGAGTGCTCGACGATTGACACCTTGTTGAGTCGAAGGTACTTTGGCTTAAACCTGGCTCTGATACCAGATGTTGGCTAGAAGCAGCGGGTTGTAACCTTCAGGAGGCAAGGACAGTGAACACGATGTATTTAGAGAATATTTTATGTATTTCTTACTTCAATATTAAACAAACAAATACACACATATTTATATAGCCTCTGTGGTAACAACTCAACCCTAAAAACAAGCTAACAAACCCTATTAAAGTGGATCTAATCCACTTAAAGCGGATCTAAATTTGACAAGTTCTATTCCTACAAAGAAATGGTCAACTAGGTTAACTAATAGTCAGAAGCCTTGTTAACTTGGGTGAAACCCAAAGACTCCACCTTCGCCTGAGTGTTATTGCTCTCAGGGGTCAAATCCGAACAGGGAGAGTCTGGACTTCGTCAGCAAACACTTGCAGTTCTATTCCTGCCCGATCTTTCTTGCATGCCCTTCGTCCAGATCTCTCCTCAAGCTTGTTGTGCCTCATCCAAGACGTGCAGCTGGAGGAACAGTCCACAAAGCAACCGGAGGGCAGCAAGCATTTCTCTGTATCCTTCCCCTCCCAGGAGATGATTTCCATTTCAGAACAATTCGAGTTCACCTTCATCCTGAAGTTCCCGACTGGGTGCCCCAAAATAGCTCGGGTCAAGGAATGTCTCCAATTCTTACCCAGTTTCTCCCATGGATCCTTGCCATATAGTTCTCCACCTTACCACATCGGAGGACCAGGTGAAGGCCTTAACCAACGACATCAGAAAAATTGACTCGTCCTTATTCAAGCTTTTCAAATGGTCGACATAATTTAGCCCAAAGAAAGATTCGACCACAGCAGCAGTTTGGGTCCACTTCCCCAATCCCCACCTTCAATTAGACGTATGGCAACTCTTTTGGCAAGTTTCTAATGATGTCGGAGGAAACACGATCATTTACTAAAGCGAACTACTACACTAGGTGACGCGTGGAAGTGGACTTGGCAAAGCCTCTCCCTAACGGTCTAAAGATTATGGCGGGAGACAAGGGCGAGCTCTCCCAACTAATAACCTATGAATCAAATGTTTATTTTTTTTATCACTGTAAGCTGAGAGGTCACTCGGACATCAACTGTTACAAGGTTCACCGGGAGCTGAAAAATCCAACTTCATCATCCCAAACCAGCCCCAAGCAGTGTACAAATGAAACACCTAGTCCACCCTATCAATCACACTGATCTATAATCCAAAAGCTCAAACTTCAACATCCTAACACTCACATACTCTTTGAGGATAGAAAGGGGAGTTCAAAGACAAGGGAGGAGCAACTAGAGGTAACCTCGAGTGATCCTTTGGTAAGCTTCCATTATCCTTTACTAAAGCTGCTTGTGTATTCTTCTTCATCAAGCTTGCCGGTGGAGAGAAGATTGAGACGAAGATCGGACACAAATCTAACATCTTGTAGAACCATCTTTGTTCCAAGGTTAGTGGTAACACAAATATTTCCAATGGCAAGAATTTGAAAAAAGTTTTTGTTATCCATTTTTACCATTCCAAGGTTACCTTCAAGAAGCGAAGTAAAGTAGTCCTTCCGGAGAGTAGCATGGTAGGAGGTACCAGAATCAATCACCCATTTTGAGTCTTGGCAAGTGAGATTTGCATAGTCCTCTTCACATGCCGAGAAAAGTACGATTTTATTGTCAGTGACAAGTGACAACTGCTGCACTTTCATTCTTTTTTTTTTTTTTCTCATTGGTCCTTCATTCCTTTTGTTTTCGCTTGAGCTTGTAGCATTTTCGTTTTATGTGTCCACTCTTCCCTCAGTGATAGCAACTAATGTCCTTCCTATCCTTTGATTTTTCTCTCGACGTGTCTCGGTTCTAAGGCTGTCGGCTTTTGCTCCTCCCCCTATTCTTGGTGACCAGGGAATAGAAATTGGAGGATCCAGATGACTTTCTTCGAATTTCTTCATTTAAGAGGCTGCTTGTAACTTGGTTCATGGATACAACTCCGTCAGGTGCGGAGTTGCTAAGAGACACCACAAAAGTATTTCAACTATCCGGTAACGAGCTAAGCAGAAGAAGGGCTTGAAGCTCGTCGTCCAACACCATCTTCATAGCTGCAAGCTGATTAACAATACTTTGAATTTCATTCAGATGTTTAGATATGGAATCACCATCCTTGAACTTGAGATTGACAAGCTTCCGAATCAAAAAAATTTTGTTGCCGGCGGTCTTCCTCTCGTAGAAATCTTCAAGTTTCTTCCACAAGTTGTTCGCCGAAGTCTCATTAGACACATGATGGAATACAGTGTCATCTACCCATTGTCGAATGGTGTCGATGGTCTTCCGGTCGAGCTTCTTCTATTCTTCCACCGTCATGAAATCCAGCTTGGAAGATTCTCCTTCAACTGGTGCATAGAGGTCCTTGCAACAGATAAGGTCCGTCATCTTCGTCTTCCATATCATCCAGTTGCGGCCAATCAAGCTGATCATCCGAATGCTACCAATGAAAGTCTCCATCTCAACACAAGAATATTAGCAACATGTGCTATGATACCACTGTTGGAAAAAATAATACATTTTTCGTCTTTGTGATGAAATAAAATAAAATGGAAGAGAAGATAATTTAAGAGAGAGAACACACAAGATATACCGAGGTTCAGCTCAATTTGAGCCTACGTCCTCCGTCCGCCCCTTCTTCACCGTTTTTACTATAATCAAATGAAAGATTATAAGGATATTCTCTCAAGTTGGTACAACTTAACTTCAGGATCACTTTCTCTCACAAACTCACTTGAGGTGGATTACAAGTGTGAATATTACAAGTTGTGTATTGTTCTTCTTGTTACTTGTCGTGTTCAACCTTCACCATCTTTCCTCTATTTATAGGGAGGATATGCCTCTTGGGTACATCACATTCGTTGCATGGAGAAGTCCAAAGGGAAGATTCGTTCCTTCTTCCAAGATTCGTTCATCTATCATCAATGTTACATGCAAACTGAATGCATGTAGAATATGAATAGATAGGCTACTTCAGATGGTCATAACTTATTCAATATACCTCCAAATAACATGATTCAAAGCCTGGATGAAAGAGAAAACTTTTTTCAACAACTTTTGTATTGAAGACCGAGCCAAATGATGATTGCAATAGCTTCGAAATAGCCTCCCAAAACTGAATCTTGTTACAGAAACTGCGTCCATAAAAAATGGTTAAGTACTTGGCCGAACCTAATCATGGGTGACCGATTTTCATGGATCAAATTCATATTTATTCATCCTGGAAATAGACCCCGTTCCCATCAATTAATTGGTTCTTGGTCATCGTAGCAGTCGACACCCTGTCGAATTTTGATAAATCTTCATGTCCAACAGCACTTGCAGCACCAGATTTGAAGGGAAACTATGTTAGAATTTGGTGAGCAAGTAGTTGATTGTTTAAAGAGCCTAATGTTATTGAATGAACTATGCCTAAGTAGCTAATAAATTGAAGTATAACTTTGCTTAGGCTTAATTTAAAATGGAAATGAATGACTCAGTTCGGATAACACCAACAAAACTTCAAACCATTGATCAGAGGTTTGTTTGGGATCTTCATATTTTGCGCTCTTGGACAATACTTCGCTTGTGGCATGACCGATTTGTGTTTTGGCCCGACCGTGTCCGATTTGACACCGATTCGTCCATTACCAGTTATATAATGGATCAATTATATGTGGGGCTGAGGTCCAAATTATGGTGGATTAATCACTATGATTAAGTTACATGGGACAAACTCCCCTTGAAAACGGAGTAGATCAATTATTTTGCATTAGTGAACTGATATACTTTGTCATCTAAGAACATTTTTTTTTCCTCTATCCGTAAAGGAGGCATGATGATCTCTATTCCATTTTCCGTGGCCAGGTGGCACTGCTCATTTCGGTAGGTGGGAGAGTATAAATGGGGGCAGACTCCACATTGTGATAGATCAAAGTGGGTGGATCTCACCCATTCTTACTTCTAGCTATGGCGTGGCTATCCGTTGCAGTTATTTGTTTCTCACGACTATGAAAAAAAGTGTATCTGAGCATCAAGGTGTATAATGGACGGGACCGCGTGGAACCGGTCCGAACAACGTCGATTTGGATAAGCCAGGACCCGATCAACGATCCGGACCTACATGGTCCACCCTCTCAGCGAATCCGGACTAGGTCGACAAAATTGGCTCGTAAGTCCAGCTAGGCCAGGTCTGGATGTGAAACGCTGCAGATCGAGGCCAATTCACTGTCTAGCCGGGCTGGTCCGATTTATTTTATTTACTTTTATATATATATATATATATATATATATATATATATATATATATATTATAAAATTTTGTTACAATAATTTTTTTTATGATCGGGTAGTATAATAATTTTTATTTTATTAAACCAACTGACTAGAGTAGTAGCCATTTGTGTCAAAGAAATCACTTATGAATCTCTATTTAAAGAGCATATCTCCTTTCACTCGTAGTCGATATTGGACTAAAAGTTCTCTTTACATATGAAATCTTCCAACCATGTGTTACACAGAAATGAGAACATTTGTTAATTCCCTTTTATTCATTTAGTCCTACATCCGTTGCACATATGGATGAAAGAAAATATGCTCTTTAAATAGAGATTCATAGGTGATTTCTTTCGGCCCTTGATAAAGGCACTACAAAAAAGACTCGGGACTGGTCCAATTATTTTAATAAATTTTTCACTCAAAAATTTACTAAGGACTAGCCTAAATATTTATTAGGACTGTCAAAATTTTGACAGTCTTTCCAACAGGTTGGACTGTCAAAATTTTGACAGTCCTAAATAAAGTATGTAGTTCAATGGACTGTATAAATTTTGACAGTCCAACATATTGTAAGAACTGTAAAAATTTTAACAGTCATAATAAATATTTGTGCTAGTCCTGAGTAAATTTTTGATTGAAAAACGTATAAAATAAATTGGACCAGTCACGAGTCGTTTTTGTAGTGCCATTATACACGGCCTTACTTTGGCACAAATAATTACTACACTAGTCAGTTGGCTTTATCAAAAAAAATTACATCTTGTCATTTGAGTTGACGAGAATTATAAAAAAATTTACTAACAAATAATTTATAATTTTCTATTTATTATATACATAATATATTATATAACTTATATTATATATAATATATACAAAAAATTAAAAAATTGGGTCGGCTGCGCGATAGTGGATCCATCTGCCTCTTGTTCTTCTTCCTCCAACTTTCTCATACATTGCCATCCACCGATTGACCTATCAATAGAACGGCAACACGTAGCCTGCGGGCCAAAACTGCAGTCACAGTCTGCGGTTATCGAAGCTATGGATCCCTACAAATCACAAGGACCGAGCCTACCTGTTTTTTTCTATCAGACTTGTTGGGATACTGAGGTGATCAATCTTATCTAAAACTTTTTCGTTTCTAGATCCATACCCTCTTCATTGAATTATACTTTTATTGTTATGATCCCCAAGATTGTAGATCCAAAACTTTTTCGTTTCTAGAACAGTTCTCAACACTAAGAACTGTTCGTTTGCTCTCAAAGTTGACCTATCTAAATCTTATGATAAGTTGAGTTGGTCCCTCATCAGTCAAATGTTAACTAGATTTGGTACTAATGGAAATTCGTATCCTCTTATTATGGAATGCATTCAAACCGTTTCTTTTAATCTTAATCAATGGATCTCCTGCACATAATTTCCATCCAAACCGTCAGATTAGGCAGGGCTTCCCCTTGTCCACTTACCTTTACATAATGTATAGCGAGATTCTATCTAGATACATTACTAGTTTGGAAATAGGTGGTCTTTATGATGATATCAAACTCACCCGTAATGGTGCCTCATAGTCTCATCTATTTTTTGCGGATGACCTTATCCTATTTGGTCGTTGCACTATCCGTAATTTGATCCAAGCTAGATATCTATATATTAGATTCTTTTCACTACCACAATAAGTCAAATTAGCGACGTATCAAAAAGTCGCTAAATGGCCAAAAAATGTCGCTAAATAATTTTAGCGACGTTACGTTGAAGTCGCCTTTCAACTAGTCGCTGACCGAGAAAACGTCGCTATTTCGACGTTTTCTAGCGACGTAAATAGCGGCGTAGAGCGACACAACGTTGCTAAATTAGCGACGTCTTGTTTGTCGCTATATGTCGCTAAATTTTTTTTAGCGACGTTGTGCGATGTATTTGGCGATGTTATATTGACCTGACAATACTTGCATGTCAGCAATTTGCGACGGTTAGTAATGTATTTAACGACGTGTGTAAACGTCGCTAAACGTCGCAAAAAATGTTGCTAATGATACAGTCAAAAAATAAAAAAATAAAAATTGAATTGTTTTCAAGCCATTCTTCCTGTAATTTATGAATTCACAATTTGTACAAGTAGACCCGGAGCAACCCTCCGTTGAATTTGCTGGGTTCGCCGACCCCCTTTGGTTGAACACTCAACACCGGTAAATTAACATACATTTAATATGAATAATATAGTAAAATTTAAAGAAAACAAAACATCGTGATTATAAACCTAGTAAGGATAAAATCTCGTCGTAAAAAATACAACAAATATTCACACAACTGAGTCTGAAAGCCTCATCCTAAAGAATACAAGAAATTATGTCTGAATGCCTCAAAAATAAAGAATATTCATAAATGACCAAATATCATAGGTCTAAAACACAAACAATGAATAAATGGTCCTAACTAGGACTACTACGGATCTGTAGGAGGATGACCACCGGCGCGCATCATAGATAAGAACAGATCATACTGCTCCCGTAAAATCGACACCGATATCGATGGAGAAGGTAGTGACGTCGGTAAAGTCTGTATCGATGAAGGCGCACCAGGAGGACGTATCTACTCCAACCCTACTAGCCGATGGTTGTATGAATCCATGGTAGATGACAGCCTCGTACTGCTATGAACCATTGAATCATGCATCATCATCAGCCTCTCGCCCATGGACAGCTGTGATGCATGTAGCTCCGTCACGCTGCGCTCTGTCGATGCTCTAAGATCAGCTATCATATCCCGTAGCTCCGTGATGTTGCGCTCGAGCATATCAAATCGTGCGATGAACGTCGCATCGTCCGCCTGCGGCTAGAACAAGGGCTGCTCCTCCATCCTTTGCAGCAACTCGTCACGGAGAGACGCAATCTGACGGCAACGGTCTCCTGGACTCGAGCCGTCGACTACGAGGGCTGTGGGGAATATGCACTTGACGGGGAGGCCCTAGATGACTGCATCGCAACCAAAGCACCATATGTAAACACCCTCACCCAAAATAAATATTTTGTGTATATTTTATATTATTATAGATATTGAATTTCTTTAGAGTATTCTGTTATTTAATTAGCAAATGAATTTCTTGATATATTTACTTATATAAATATTTATTTATAATCATTTTTAGGTTATTTTAGATTTTTGAAATTAATTAGAATTTATTTGGATATATATAGTCTTAATATTAGATAGATGCTAATTTAGTGTTAATAGATATTAATACGATTTTATAAATTATTTGTATTATATTTAATTATATTCAAGATTATAAATTATTGAGATAGATTCAAACTCTACTTTAAATTAATTCAAATCCTGAACCTACTAGGAAAGCAACTTAATGTATATCATATCCTTATTTAAATTCATCATAATCCTATCCAAAATAACCAATCCTAGTTGTATTTAATTAAGTAGTCTCCACCATTATAAATACCTCATCATTCATATTTTTCTTCCACAAATTCATCTTTTTTTCGTCCAAAATCAGTCAAAATTTGTCATAAATTCAGTCTCATTTTCTACTAGTTATGACGAATTAAAAGACGATATCTGCTAGTTCCGGACTCCAAATGCGCTCCAGTTTTTTTTGTTAGAACGATAATGAGGTTAGGTTTCTGATTATATAAATTGTTTTTCAAAATTATGAGTATTAAATTCTGTAAAATTTGTAGAGCACAGTATGTCCAAAAATAGATGTGTTTCGATATTTTTGCGATTCCGGGAGAACTAGGAATCAGAATCATGAACCGTTTAAAGTTTCGGAAAGCTAATGTCGAGATCATCGACATATATTTTTCCTAGAATTTATTTCCAAGTATTTACATACTGTTAATTCTGTAGAACTTCTAGGTTAGAATTTAACCATCGGTGCACAATACAAAATTTGTATGTGACATAATTTCCAAACGAATTTGAATTCGGACGAGCTGTAAATTCCAGCATATTTTTGACGCTGAAATCTACAGGAAATCTTGCATGAAAGTTGAGTTTGTGTCGGTTGACTTTTTGGTCAACAGATCGCCTCGATTTGCGTGCCATTAGTCTCGAGTTGATAAAATTTAGTTTCTTTAGGCAAATTTAGGAATTAACATAAAAATCAGAATAATAAGATTAAAATAGGATTTTAGATTAATTATTTCAGAATTAAATAAATTAAAATAAATTATCTTTTGACGTGATAAATTTGTAATACATAGGCTATTTGGACTGTGACTTGGACTCTGATTCATACCAGCAGCAGGACCCCAGGCAAGATACCTTACCAAATTGTTTACAGTACTTTGCATGCTATTTATATTTCTGTTTATTCATTGCATGTGTAGTTCGTTCAGTCATTACTATATATATTAGATATGTTGACACACACTTGACACCTAGTATCATGAGAGGACAATCATTAGGCGTATGGGCTTTTAACCACTCTGGTAAACCGTAGTATATAGTTCGCACTACGGGCGTGTGTCGCGCTGGTCGCTACCCCCGTGGTATGTCGATTTCTGGAGTCTCGCTGGTCGCTACCCCCGCGGTATGTCGATTTCTGATGTCCATTGACGTGTGTGTGAGTTGTGAGGTAGATCGAGTAGCCTACTCTTGCCCATACGTCAAAAAGTTATCCTCATTTGCATTCATATAGATTGTCATGTACAGCGTACTTATCTATTTTCAAACCATATGCATGTTTACTGTATTCAAATTGGCTCGTATTTTCTGTATCTTGTTACGTCCCTCTGAGGACCTGGTCCGCTGCCAGGTGTATCTTTTCTTGAGTATTTGTAGGAGCACAGATTTGGATGGTTACATGTGATCCGAGGATGTCTTCTCTTCGAGCTGTGATGGATAGCTGGTATTCTTATATTGTGTTGTGGTGTTGTACTCATATTGTATTTGCTCTTATATTCGAGTTGGTAGTGGATTTGTTTCCATCCAACTATCATCCTTAGATACCTATATTGAGGTCTAGTTTCATAGATGCTGGTTATTTATTTATATTTGATTTTTGTGGATGAGATTTAGATTTTACCCTGTGACTTGTATTACATTTTATACCACTTGTGGATTGATATTCATGTACAGCGTACGTGTGTATATGGTTTCCATATATTGGAGTTCGTATACATACGACTGGCGTGTTACGTGTCCTAGTCCTACGTATTTTGGGACTGGGGCATGACATGTTTTTGTGGTGGCCCATGCAGGTCAAGAGCATATTGTCTCGGTTACGTTACTGTACCGAACAAGCCTGCACCTAGGACTAGAGTATAGGATCTCATCCACAATTGACTGTGATTCATCTCCTCCTATCTGTTCTATTTTGAACAATTGTATCTTGCTTGATTCATGTGCTTCCCTAATAATTCCTTGAATATAGTCTTCTGCTAGAATATAGGAACCCTTGTTATTAGGATGATAATTAGAGTAGCACACCTATTAAGAATACAACGAGAATATAGACACACCACTAAGTTTAGAATATCTAGTGAACCTAGAATTCCTTATCTTTAGATTGATATACTATTACCCCTTGATGTATTAAGAAGACTTGAGAGTAGTATAGACACTACTAGAGTTAGTTAGAAGTTTTACCATAATGTTTGACACCTAGTATCACATAGTCTTTTGACCTATTAATTGAAGTGTAACCAAATGATATTTATCGCATGCTAGCAAAAGACGACAGTGTTTATTCAGACCATAGAATTTAAAGGTCCTTGCCCTATTTGGTCGACTAGCGACTTAGATAAGGAGGTTGTATGATAACTGTAGAGATTGTAGAGTCTTTTATTATTATTGCTTATGTTGTTTTTGCTTTTGCGAACTTGAATTATTTTGTAACTTCTCACATCATAATCCAGCGTTATATTTTCTGTGCTACCTTGAATTATGCTGCTATTATAGTCTAGTTTTTGCAAGCTTAATCTTATATCGAGCTTGTTCATGACATATGTGTTATTGGGGCCTGATCAACCACACTAATACAAATTGTCTTATCAGAATCAGTGTATTATGGTCTAGCTAGCCATAATACGCTTGATTCGCCCTTCGCAATAGTATTTTACGTGGATTGAGATGTATAGTGGACCAGTAGACAAATATACTTACTCTCTAGATACGACAAAGCATATCATATCAAGTACATAACTGTACCGATGTGAGCATGCAAATAAAAAATTACCAAATTAAGATTTCAATCCAGAACTGTCTTGACAATTCCCATTTGAATTCTTTAAACGCTTTGATTCCCATACTTCCATTCTATTACCCCTCCTTGAACTCTTTTCCGTTGCTTTCCGTCTTCCCTTGTTTTGGAAAGACAAAATCTCGTGCTTGGATATAAGTGATACACAGATAGTACAAGATATACCCCATAGGCCAATCACATTATTTGGTGACTATCTTTCATAATTGATTAACGGCATATCACATATGATATAGTTGGTGTTAAAGTTTTGAGGATTGAATGACATGAGAAAATAAATTGAGGAATATTTTCTTAAGTGTAAGAGCCTTATGTGAGAGATGGGTAAATTCTAAGTTGGGTAGAAATTTCATTATTAAACTTGAGGTAAATTCTTTTAGATTATGATCAAGTGAGATTAGATAGAGAGTAACCATGTTCTATTTTAATTTTGAGGACGAAATTTTTGTAAGTTGGGTAGATTGTAAACCCCCTCACCCAAAATAAATATTTTGTGTATATTTTATATTATTATAGATATTGAATTTCTTTAGAGTTTTCTGTTATTTAATTAGCAAATGAATTTTTTGATATATTTACTTATATAAATATTTATTTAGAAACATTTTTAGGTTATTTTAGATTTTTGAAATTAATTAGGATTTATTTGGATATATATAGTCTTAATATTAGATAGATGCTAATTTAGTGTTAATAGATATTAATAAAATTTTATAAATTATTTTTATTATATTTAATTATATTCAAGATTATAAATTATTGAGATAGATTCAAACTCTACTTTAAATTAATTCAAATCCTGAACCTACTAGGAAAGCAACTTAATGTATATCATATCCTTATTTAAATTCATCATAATCTTATCCAAATTAACCAATCCTAGTTGTATTTAATTAAGTAGTCTCCACCATTATAAATATCTCATCCTTCATATTTTTCTTCCTCAAATTCCTCTCTTTTTCGTTCATAATCAGTCAAAATTTGTCATAAGTTCAGTCTCATTTTCTACTAGTTATGACGAATTAAAAGACGATATCTGCTAGCTCCGGACTCCAAATGTGCTCCAGTTTTTTTTGTTAGAACGATAATGAGGTTAGGTTTCTGATTATATAAATTGTTTTTATAAATTATGAGTATTAAATTCTGTAAAATTCGTAGAGCACAACATGTCCGAAAATAGATGTGTTTCGATGTTTTTGCGATTTCAGGAGAACTAGGAATCAGAATCATGAACCGTTTAAAGTTTCGGAAAGCTAATATCGAGATCATCGACATATATTTTTCCTAGAATTTATTTCCCAATATTTATATACTGTTAATTCTGTAGAACTTCTAGGTTAGAATTTAACCATCGGTGCACAATACAAAATTTGTATGTGCCATAATTCCCAAACGAATTTGAATTCGGATGAGCTATAAATTTCAGTATATTTTTGACGCTGAAATCTACAGGAAATCATGCATAAAAGTTGAGTTTGTGTCGGTTGACTTTTTGGTCAACAGATCGCCTCGATTTGCGTACCATGAGTCTCGAGTTGATAAAATTCAGTTTCTTTAGGCAAATTTAGGAATTAACATAAAAATCAGAATAATAAGATTAAAATAGGATTTTAGATTAATTATTTCAGAATTAAATAAATTAAAATAAATTATCTTTTGACGTGATAAATTTGTAATACATAGGCTATTTGGACTGTGACTTGGACTCTGATTCATACCAGCAGCAGGACCCCAGGCAAGATACCTTGCCAAATTGTTTACAGTACTTTGCATGCTATTTATATTTCTGCTTATTCATTGCATGTGTAGTTCGTTCAGTCATTACTATATATATTAGATATGTTGACACACACTTGACACCTAGTATCATGAGAGAACAATCATTAGGCGTATGGGCTTTTAACCACTCTGGTAAACCGTAGTATATAGTTCGCACTACGGGCGTGTGTCGCGCTGGTCGCTACCCCCGTGGTATGTCGATTTATGGAGTCTCGCTGGTCGCTACCCCCGCGGTATGTCGATTTCTGATGTCCATTGACGTGTGTGTGAGTTGTGAGGTAGATCGAGTAGCCTACCCTTGCCCATACGTCGAAAAGTTGTCCTCATTTGCATTCATATAGATTGTCATGTACAGCGTACTTATCTATTTTCAAACCATATGCATGTTTACTGTATTCAAATTGGCTCGTATTTTCTGTATCTTGTTACGTCCCTCTGAGGACCTGGTCCGCTGCCAGGTGTATCTTTTCTTAAGTATTTGTAGGAGCGCAGATTTGGATGGTTACATGTGATCCGAGGATGTCTTCTCTTCGAGCTGGGATGGATAGCTGGTATTCTTATATTGTGTTGTGGTGTTGTACTCATATTGTATTTGCTCTTATATTCGAGTTGGTAGTGGATTTGTTTCCATCCAACTATCATCCTTAGATACCTATATTGAGGTCTAGTTTCATAGATGCTGGTTATTTATTTATATTTGATTTTTGTGGATGAGATTTAGATTTTACCCTGTGACTTGTATTATATTTTATACCACTTATGGATTGATATTCATGTACAGCGTACGTGTGTATATGGTTTCCATATATTGGAGTTCGTATACATACGGCTGGCGTGTTACGTGTCCTAGTCCTACGTATTTTGGTACTGGGGTGTGACACCATAGGATCCCATACCATAGTACGTACTCCTCTAGAGACCACCAGCGGCGGTCACCCACAGCTCGTACACCGACGGAGCTGGAGAGGGCTGGGAGAAAGTACCAGCCTCTCCCGCTGTAGGTTCACTAGCACACTACTAAAATTTACGGGATTAGCAACATTTTTTAGCGATGTCAAAGAAAAACGTCGCTATCAGCGACTCCAAAGAATAATGTCGCTAAACGTCGTTGTTTGGAGACATATAGCGACGTTTAGCGACTAAAATTTTATTTTTTACAAGAATTGTCACTATAAGTTATCTAAGGTCGCTAAACATTGCTGAATTTTATAATTTAGCGATGTTTAGCGATGTATTTAGTGACGTTAATCTTTTAAATATTTAGCGACGTGTTTAGCGACGTCTACACGTCGCTGAATTTTATAAATTAGCGACGTAATTAGCGACGTTTATATTTTAAATATGTAGCGACGTCTACAACGTCGCTAAAATATGTCTTTTAGCGACGTCAATAGTTGACATTGCTAAACGTCGCTAAATTTTTAAAAATTAGGGATCGATTCCGATTCCCCCCTTTTGTCGAAATTTTCCAAAATTTTAAAACCCGCGTTCCCCCCCCCTCTCTTGCGACCGGCGACCGGCGTCCCCCCTCCTCCTCCTCCTCCTCCGGCAGGAAACCCTAACTCTGTCTCTCTCTCTCTCTTTCTCTCTCTCTCTCTCATAGGACACACGTGACACTGACACAAACACGACACACACACGTAACACCAACCCTATCCCAAAACTGACACGACCTGGGATCAGGACCTAGGGTTAGGGTTAGGGTTAGGGGTTTTGACCTGGGATTAGGGTTAGGATTTTTGACCTGGGGTTAGGGTTAGGATTTTAACCTCGGGTTTGGGTTATGATTTTTGTCCTGGGGTTAGGGTTAGGGTTTTTGCTCTGGGATCTTGGTTCTTCCAGTGCTACAAAATAAAGCTACTGTGGCAGCAACGCTATGTTGCTTGTTGTTGTTGTAATGTTGTACTGTTGCAGCATCACCATCTTGATTATAACACTTGGCCATGTAAAACTGTTATTTTCTTGCGCCTATAAATTTACGTAGTAGGCCCTTTTTGATGGTGATGCACAATTATGAGTGCTACCTCTTGCCCTCTCTCTCTCTATCTGCCTGAAGAATTTAAGAAATGTTTATATACTCGCATGTGAGTGATACTCATGTGGCTCACTCTTATACTAGCTCGTAGATGACGTCTCGGACTACTGATACGATTGGCTAGTAGATTATGAGTTGGCTATGCTCCTGAGACTCTTGCTACTCTGCTACTAAGCTACTGAGCTGTTGTTGAACCTCTGCACTTTGTCACTACACTGCATACACTTCGATATTGCTACTGAAAGTGAAGCTCACTGGTTTGGGTTCGTAACAATGATCAGTGATGATTATCATCTGATGTACAATATTAAGAGAACATTTTCTTATGATGATGTTATTGCTATACTATGTACCAAAGCTGTTCACTGCTCGCCCAAAACCAGAATTGTCAATGGCCTATCAATAACCACATGCTGAGTAATAATAAAGTGAATCAAAGTAATATAAGCTAAGTTAACTAGATGTTATCACAAACTTTTCTGATATGAAAATATTTGTTAAGAGCTAGATGCAGAAAATTGGACGTGTTGGAGTTGCAAACCTGCAAAATAACCAAACCTCCACTCCATCTAGAATGTCATAATATATAAATTACATGCATGCTTTGCCTATTATGTACTGAAAGTACATGATAACAAAAAACTTAAACTAGTTTCCTAACATAATGTAAGCCCCTGATTTTTCAAAAAATATTAAATTGGGATTTTTCACAATTTTCTGGGAATTTTCTGTAATTAAAATCAGGGTTTTCAAATATTAAATGATTTTTAATAGATAATAAATGATATTAAAATATTATGAAAATAATATTTTTGGGTGTAAAATGGAAAACTGGACTTAGGATAATTTTCTGGAATTTATCGGGCCCCGGACCTATTTTTAAATACCTAAAAACTATTTAATTAATTATTTATTTAATTAACTGATTTATTATTATTATTATTATTATTATTATTATTATTATTATTATTATTATTATTATTATTATAAATTTCGGCCCAGCCCGCGGCCCGCTGGACCCGGCCCACCGGGCCAGCCCCAGCCCGGCCCAGTACCCGCCCTAGCGGGTCGGGTCGGATCCGCCAGACCCGACCCGCCCGCAACCCGCACCCCCCCACGACCCGTCTTCCACGTTCCCTCTCCCCGATTCCTCCGCCGCCCGCCGCGCCGGCCGCCGCGTCCTCCGCTCCGCTCCGCCCGGACCACCACCCCACGCCCCGCCTTCTCCGCCACTCCACTGCCCCTCTCGGCCCCCCCTAGCCTCTCAGCCCCCTATTTAACCCCTCTCCCCGAGCCCCGACGGCCGCCACGAACCTCGCCGCCACCCACCGCCCGGCTCAGCCACCGCCACTGCCCCTCAAGCTCCGCCGCCGCCGCTGCAGCCCCGCCGACGGCCCGAGCCTCCTCCTCTTTCTCCCCTCTCCTCTTCTTTCCTCGCCCCGACTCCGGTCAGCCCGCCTCCGGCCGCCCTCCGCTCCGACGACGTCCAGAACCCCGACCCCGAGCCGCCCAGCAACCGGCCGGCCTCCCCCAGCAGCGGCGCCGCCCTCCTCCGGCCGGACCGTCGCCTGCAGCTCCGAAAACCCTAACCCTAGCCCTAATTTGGATTTCGTGTCGGACACGACACGGACACGTCTCGACCCTGATTTTCGGGTCCCCTTCAGGTGCGTGTAACTTTCGCCTCGTAGCTCCGTTTTCAATTCCGTAAATTGCGTTATGAAGCCTGTATGACCCTCTCGGTGTCCGGACAAACTGTTCGGGGCATCGCATCCTGTGGTGATCGCACACCGCGATCCAAAAACAGGAAAAAACCAGACCCTGTTTCACCCCGGAACTGAGTACGCCCCGCCAAACGGGACGACTTGGTCGCGTACGGTCTTCACAGATACGTGCGCCTCGTCGATACGGACGTGTGAGATTTCGTGGAAGCTGATTCGGGTGTGTGTGCACACCGAAATCAACGCGTATCCGCGGACATCGCCCCGTATTCGCCTTTTCTGCAATTTACCCTAACTTCGTGCACACTCGTCAGATCGAGACGAAACTTATGCCATCGGACTCGTAGCGATACGCTGGTCCTGTGGGTCAAGTTTGGTTCGATTCTGAGAACGTTGACGAAATCGCGTGTCGTGGGCCCCACAGGCCCCGCTCGACGGGCGATTTTGTGTTCGGCTCATCGGAATCCAAATCTGGAAGTTCCGTTGGGTTCGTATCATCGTTCTTGACCTGTTGACACTAAGTTTGGTGAATTTGGAGACCGTTGACCTGGACACGTTTTTCGGTGCAAAGCGGGCCCAACGGTGGACCCCGTTTTGACCCGAAACTGCCGTTTTTGCCCTTGTCTCCAAATTGGACCCAAGGACAGGCGTTTCTAGCTATTTGACATCTTCTGAGCATGATGGTAATATCTATTTCAGCTTTTGGACTCATCTCTGGACTTTTTCCCCAAGAACCAATTTATTCAGATCCAAACAACAGGCAAGTACCTGCACTTCAAGTTTATTCTTTATATTGTGATAATTAATTCCTTGCTCTACTAGCATCATTGGATGATTACACGTAGTGTTAGAACACTGAATTTTCATGTCTTGAATACTGGAGTTCATGTCTTATTTTCGTGTCGGGTGGGAGAATACTAAGGAGGCATGTAGTTTACCCTTTCCCCTGGATTGTCTAATAGCTGTTGGTACACGACTGTCCATCAGCCGGATCTCGATTATATTGTCTAATAGCCGTTTATGACAGCCGGATTAGCCTTATAAACCCTTACATGCCAACTATGTATTCTAAAAACAAACACAAGTTCACATAGATAGTTCTGGTCATGTTATATTTCTTGCTGGCTACTGTAGTTTCATTTTCCTGTTTCATTTATTTCTGTTTCTCATATTCCTGTTTACAGCTAACTCTGAGATAATAATGTTCTGCTAATGCTGTTTCTCAACATGATATCCAATATTTAATTGTCATAAAATATTTAGTTTAATCTTGTTGTGCACTGTGTACTTTGCTCCTTTTCTGACTGGATCTGTTGTTTAGGCGATGATGAGAACCTTGCCCCCACCTATTATGGCCCCTATGAGGCAGCAGGTGATACAGTTGCAGAGCCAGTTCCCGCACAGGAAGCTACTCCTGCTGACTAGTTAGCAGTAGTTATCTTAGTTTTGCTCTTTATCTTAGCAATCGGGTTTGTCCCCGATTTTATTCTGATTCCTGTACTAAAATATTTGAATCTGTTGTCATATTTGTTTCAGTTGCAATCTTAAGTTTCATTTCTCATTATTATCTTGCCTATGTTATTTGTGAATGAGCTAGTTAGTAAATCTGGATTTGACCTAGACAGCGTACTACCGCCGATTCTGCGGCGTAGGCTGGACGTACCGACGCACTCGTGCCCGAATTTCCGGGTGCGGGTCGTGACACATTTTTATGGTGGCCCATGCAGGTCCTATCCTAAAATAGGGTAATACCCTAGGACAGGGTATGGAATAAGATTGAGGATTCTAGGAAAAGCTCATTCACAGTATAGCGTCCTTATTTCAATTCTTGATATCATTGCTGCTCAATTTTTCCTATCGCCCTTGATTTCCAAGAAATCTATTCTGAACTCCCTATCCCTTCATCTTTCAGAATGGTCCAGATAAGGAACACAGTAGGAGGCACATCAGAACCAGCTGAGCAGAATATGCCCGAGACTCTTGCACTCCCGCCGCCTCCATCTGTTCCGGCAGTTACCTTAGATGGGGCACAGCTACTAGGAGTGTTCCAGGAATTGGTGGAATCCCAGAAAGAACAGACTGCACTTCTGCGGACCAGCCTCTCAGAAGCTATTAAGTCCCAGGAGTCGCCACTCAAGAGGCCAGGGAGTGCCAAAGACTTCAAAAATCTCAGACCCTTAGAATTCTACGAAACTGAGGGCATTCTCTATGCCGATGAGTGGATAGAGAACGTCGAGAGACTCCTGAAGACTGCTCGTGTTCCTGATGATCTTAAAGTGGAGTCTGCAAGCCTGCAACTATTCGATATAGCTCGGACCTGGTTTAGAGACGAACCTCAACTATCTGCTCTTGACCTCACCTGGGAAGATTTTAAGAGGCTATTCAAGGAGAAATTCTACCCCGAAGTGGCTCGGGAAGCTCTCGAAAGCCAATTCGAGAGACTGGAACAAGGTAACCTATCTGTAGATGAGTATACTGCTGAATTTAGCAGGTTAAGCCACTTTGCGGAGTACATGGTTCGTACCCCGGAGGACAGAGTCCGTAGATTCAAGAAGGGGCTATCTCCGGATATTCGCCTTGCTGTCACCACCAGCCGAGCTCGCACCTACGAGGAAATCTTGAGCGTGGCACAAGGCGTTGAGAGAGACATGGGGCATAAGCTAAAGCGAGAAAGAGATACCGGAAATGCGGGACCCAACAAACGCCCTTTTCAACAACAACAGCAGAGGGCCCCGCAACAAGCTCAGCGTCCTCTCCCTCGAGCTCCAGCACCCCAACACCATGCCCAGGGAACAGAACCAACAAGCTGCTGCTTGTAACTATTGTCATAGACCAGGCCATACTTGGCAAGTTTGCAGAAAGAGGCTAGGTGTTTGTCTACTTTGTGGCTCAGCAGCACATCAAGTGAGGGACTGTCCCGCTGCTCAAGGACGCGGACAGGCTTACGTAATGACCGTGGAGAACGCGCAAACTCTAGAAGTAGCTAATGTGCGTAAGTGATTCGTAGATATCTTTTCTAGTATTGTTTTCGTGCCTATTGGTTCGTGACCTCAGCCCCAACCTAGTAATTTTGAACTTGCTAAATAACCTAGTATGTTTTTAAATTGATAACTGTATAGATTCTTTAGACTTTTGCTTTTGTGCTTATTTTGTGTTATTCTGTGGACTTCAATAATTTGCACCTCCTTTTCATCATCATCTAGCGCACTTAATTTTGCTGAACTTGACTTATGCTGTTATTTTATAGCCTAGTTTTGCAAGCTTACCCTTTATCGGGCTTGTTCACGACACCTGTATTATTGAGGCCTGATCAACCCCACTAATACAAGTGTCTACTCAGAATCAGTGTACTACGGTCTGATCAACCTTAGTGCATTTTGATTCGCACTTCGCACAACTACTTTACGTGGATTGAGATATAGTTGACTAGCGTACTTGCCCCTAAATACGTCCGAGCATATCGTATCAGCATTACCAGAATAGAATCTCGATCCTTAACCGCCTGACAATTCCCATTAGAATTCCTGAAAAATGCCTTGATTCCTATACCTCTGTTCTACCACCTCGCCCTTAAACTCTTTATTATTGATCCTCACCTTCCCTTACTTCGGAAGGACAGAATCCTGTGTTTGGTATAAGTTTGATTTATAGTGCTAGATGATAACCCTTTATGACTAAGGCAATACCCTAGGTGATGTGTGCTGTGTTTTGTGTTGCAGACTTAAGATTCAATACCCTGATTTATTAAGTTGAGACCTAGCCTCACTAGTTGTACAGCCTTAGAGGATATGGATAAAATTCTAAGTTGGGTAGCGACCGCAATGTCCACCTGAGAGAAACCCGCTGGACTGTAATCAAGTAAGTTTGGACAGAGAGAACCCTACCATAATTTGAATTTCGAGGACGAAATTTTTATAAGTTGGGTAGATTGTAAGCCCCTGATTTTTCAAAAAATATTAAATTGGGATTTGTCACAATTTTCTGGGAATTTTCTGTAATTAAAATCAGGATTTTCAAATATTAAATGATTTTTAATAGATAATAAATGATATTAAAATATTATGAAAATAATATTTTTGGGTGTAAAATAGAAAACTGGACTTAGGATAATTTTCTGGAATTTATCGGGCCCCAGACCTATTTTTAAATGCCTAAAAACTATTTAATTAATTATTTATTTAATTAACTGATTTATTATTATTATTATTATTATTATTATTATTATTATTATAAATTTCGGCCCAGCCCGCGGCCCGCTGGACCCGGCCCAGTACCCGCCCTAGCGGGTCGGGTCGGATCCGCCAGACCCGACCCGCCCGCAACCCGCACCCCCCCACGACCCGTCTTCCCCGTTCCCTCTCCCCGATTCCTCCGCCGCCCGCCGCGCCGGCCGCCGCGTCCTTCGCTCCGCTCCGCCCGGACCACCACCCCACGCCCCGCCTTCTCCGCCACTCCACTGCCCCTTTCAGCCCCCCTAGCCTCTCAGCCCCCTATTTAACCCCTCTCCCCGAGCCCCGACGGCCGCCACGAACCTCGCCGCCACCCACCGCCCGGCTCAGCCACCGCCACTGCCCCTCAAGCTCCGCCGCCGCCGCTGCAGCCCCGTCGACGGCCCGAGCCTCCTCCTCTTTCTCCCCTCTCCTCTTCTTTCCTCGCCCCGACTCCGGTCAGCCCGCCTCCGGCCGCCCTCCGCTCCGACGACGTCCAGAACCCCGACCCCGAGCCGCCCAGCACCCGGCCGGCCTCCCCCAGCAGCGGCGCCGCCCTCCTCCGGCCGGACCGTCGCCTGCAGCTCCGAAAACCCTAACCCTAGCCCTAATTTGGATTTCGTGTCGGACACGACACGGACACGTCTCGACCCTGATTTTTGGGTCCCCTTCAGGTGCGTGTAACTTTCGCCTCGTAGCTCCGTTTTCAATTCCGTAAATTGCATTGTGAAGCCTGTATGACCCTCTCGGTGTCCGGACAAACTGTTCGGGGCATCGCGTCCTGTGGTGATCATACACCGCGATCCAAAAATAGGAAAAAACCAGACCCTGTTTCACCCCGGAACTGAGTACGCCCCGCCAAACGGGACGACTTGGTCGCGTACGGTCTTCACAGATACGTGCGCCTCGTCGATACGGACGTGTGAGATTTCGTGGAAGCAGATTCGGGTGTGCGTGCACACCGGAATCAACGTGTATCCGCGGACATCGCCCCGTATCCTCCTTTTCTGCAATTTACCCTAACTTCGTGCACACTCGTCAGATCAGACAAAACTTGCGCCATCGGACTCGTAGCGATACGCTGGTCCTGTGGGTCAAGTTTGGTTCGATTCTGAGAACGTTGACGAAATCCCGTGTCGTGGGCCCCACAGGCCCCGCTCGACGGGCGATTTTGTGTTCGGCTCATCAGAATCCAAATCTGGAAGTTCCGTTGGGTTCGTATCATCGTTTCTGACCTGTTGACACTAAGTTTGGTGAATTTGGAGACCGTTGACCTGGATACGTTTTTCGGTGCAAAGCGGGCCCAACGGCGGACCCCATTTTGACCCGAAACTATCGTTTTTGCCCTTGTCTCCAAATTGGACCCAAGGACAAGCGTTTCTAGCTATTTGACATCTTCTGAGCATGATGGTAATGTCTATTTCAGCTTTTGGACTCATCTCTGGACTTTTCCCCCAAGAACCAATTTAATCAAATCCAAACAACAGGCAAGTACCTGCACTTCAAGTTTATTCTTTATATTGTGATAATTAATTCCTTGCTCTACTAGCATCATTGGATGATTACACGTAGTGTTAGAACACTGGATTTTCATGTCTTGAATACTGGAGTTCATGTCTTGTTTTTGTGTCGGGTGGGAGAATACTAAGGAGGCATGTAGTTTACCCTTTCCCCTGGATTGTCTAATAGCTGTTGGTACACGACTGTCCATCAGCCGGATCTCGATTATATTGACTAATAGCCATTTATGACGGCCGGATTAGCCTTATAAACCCCTACATGCCAACTATGTATTCTAAAAACAAACACAAGTTCACACAGATAGTTCTGGTCATGTTATATTTCTTGCTGGCTACTGTAGTTTCATTTTCCTGTTTCATTTATTTATGTTTCTCATATTCCTGTTTACAGCTAACTCTGAGATAATAATGTTCTGCTAATGCTGTTTCTCAACATGATATCCAATATTTAATTGTCATAAAATATTTAGTTTAATCTTGTTGTGCACTGTGTACTTTGCTCCTTTCCTGACTGGATCTGTTGTTTAGGCGATGATGAGAACCTTGCCCCCACCTATTATGGCCCCTATGAGGCAGCAGGTGATACAGTTGCAGAGCCAGTTCCCGCATAGGAAGCTACTCCTGCTGACTAGTTAGCAGTAGTTATCTTAGTTTTGCTCTTTATCTTAGCAATCGGGTTTGTCCCCGATTTTATTCTGATTCCTGTACTAAAATATTTGAATCTGTTGTCATATTTGTTTCAGTTGCAATCTTAAGTTTCATTTCTCATTATTATCTTGCCTATGTTATTTGTGAATGAGCTAGTTAGTAAATCTGGATTTGACCTAGACAGCGTACTACCGCCGATTCTGCGGCGTAGGCTGGACGTACCCACGCACTCGTGCCCGAATTTCCGGGTGCGGGTCGTGACACATAAATTTAACCTTTGACAATTCCTTTCTGAAATTGTATTGAAAAGAAGAAATTCTAGATTTGCCTTAAATGAACCTCATAATTGAAATTATGTGATTGCCTCCAAAAGATCATTTCCCCCATGCTTTTTTTATCCTATTCATCTGATGAAGGCTATTTAATGCACATTTACTAGTTCTTGAGCACCTGCATGGTTAAACATAAGCATAAGCCCATGTTCTTGAAGATCGATCGATCTTTCTACTTATGTTGCAATGACATAAATACGACAGGACACAGTAAGGACATTGGACATGTACAGGCAACATGGAGGATATTAGGTGTATATTCTGGAGTGTCTATGTCGTGTGACTCTTGTCTAATACGTGCCCTTAATTATGTACCAACCCAGCCTTTCAGAATGTCTTCTACCTAGTACTTAACCATCGACCAATAACAAGTTAACCATGCAGAGAAAAATAGACAAATGTCAACTAAAATGATAACAAGAAGAGGTAAAATTGCCGCTCTTAAGCTAAGGTATCAACTAAAAGAGATGTTAAGAGTCATGTGTCTTTCTTTCTCTCCAGGACTAGCAATACTATAGGCTTTAAGTCCAATGAACCTAATGTTTAATAGGTCATAAAACATAATAAAAATTCAATCAAAACATAGGATAAATATCCTACTAAAGGATATACATATGGGGTTTACAATGAGGCTTAGTCCCTCATTTAACCAGCCTATATAATATATATTAGGTTATCTTTCAGAAAAACAACTTTTGTAACTTTATAATTTAATTATTTTTCTTGTAATTATGTCTGCTATTCTATCTGAAATTGACTCCCTTCGACAGAGGCTGTAATGTCCCGTTTCCCCTATTCGGGGAGCGCAGCCAAGAAATACTTACGACCGTCCGAACGGGACAGATTGAATCAAGATTATTTCCTCGTTATGGATTGGTTTCTTCGGAATCAGGTCCCATATTCAACGAATCGTGCCTCAAGGATGGACTTGGCGGCAGAGTCGAGAAGGGCCTTTCTGTTGCGTTGGTTTCTTGCCCGTTTTCGTGCCGCTTGGTTGCTTTCTTGCTGGTTTTATGACTTGCGTTTTCTTGAACGGTTTCAATGGATTTTATTGCTTTCGTTCTTAGGATTTCGTATTTCGTATAGAACCTTGGAGACCAAAGCAGGAGATATTGATCGTCTTTTGGTGCGTGCAGGTGATCGGGTAGACGACGCTCGTGCGGAGTCTTAAAGCTCTTCCTTTTCTCTCCTACTTCACTAACTTGTGAGTGGCTTTATTTTGATTAGCTCCCTTCTTCCAAGTCTGCATTCTAAATAGATTGACCCATTGTTCATCCCGATTAAACGATACTAAATCGCATATGACTGAGTCAAATAGAAAAGAAGTAGGCTTGAAACACTAATAATGCTTGTCATAGGGAATTATTCTGAACGATCACACTGGAACGTGCATGCCCGTCATATATCATAACTATTTCTGTGTTAAGTTGTAGTTAGATTCATTTATCTATAATTGTTCATGGTATGGTGCTAAATGGGAAGGAAAATATGATCTTTACACAAGTAGCCTAGACTATAGAAAGCACACTATGTTCACCTGCTTGTATGCTTGAATATGTGTTCATATGATAACTTAGTTGGTTGTGGAATGTTGGTCTTGGACAACTTGTATACAAGGGATATCATTCTACGAACGGCCGCCGGGGCACTGGGACTGCTTCGCCCCGGGTAGAACAATTTGCTAGTGTAGTCCTAGCATTTGGATGGGTCCGTGCGTCCGCTAAGGGCTAGCTACCCGAGGCGGAATGGCAGCCGACCCATCCCAAGTCCAACCAAGTGATTGTTATGTACATTTAAAATGTGCAGACTAACTATGTCTTCGTGGCAGGGAAGGTCATGGTAAGTTTTGTACAGGTGGCTCAGACGGTACAGGTAAATCACCGAACGGTGGCACATTTGGTTATGTTATTTTACTCTATCTTATACGAAGAATTAAACTAGGGCAAGATAGATAGATCACATGATAATAAATGTTGCATGCTCATATGAACTCGTTGTAGATTTTGGTTAAGTTGGGTTAGCTCGCCCTCACCGATACTTTTCGAAGTACTGACCCTCGTTGCAGTAGGTTCCCCGAGCCAAGGCGACGCGACGATGAGCTGAAGCTTTCTCCGACCCCTTCCTGAATCAAGACGCTTTCGTGACGTGACTTTTTGTAGCTCCAGTACATAAAGCAAGGAGCTCGTTCTTACTTTTGGAAGCCTTAAGGCGATGGTGCTGACTCGCACCCAAGGTGTTTTGGTATTTTGAATTTAAGTAAGGGATGTAATGTATGGATCCGCTATCTCATTTTGTATCCAAGTTGTAAGCCCGTGTGGCATCCTTCTCGTTTTGGGTCAAGAGTCTGTAAACAAGATGTTCATTATCAATAAAAAGGAAACTTTTCTATGCCTCAATGTGTGTTATCTTACTTGCGTACTCTGTTGCATATGTTCTAAAGATCATCATTATGCCTAGGCCTTGTGCACGCGCGCCCTACGCGTGCACGGTATCACGTCCAGGGGACGATTATCGATTGGGCAAAATCAGGGCGTGACATAGTGGTATCAGAGCATAGCTTCAGATCCTTTGATCTCGAGTCGAAAAGTTTTCCTAAGATGATCCTGTCCCGTCCGAGTAAACTCTTGAAATCAATTGGTGCAAAATGAGATACGTTCCATATAGTGAGTCCATAATATACTTTGAGACTGATACAAGTTACTTTTCTTCGAAGGAACGACCTCTGACCCGGGTGCACAAGCGCAGATGGTGGCGCAAGTGCAAGGGAGTAGTTCTGGTATGTCAGGCAGCTCAGGGAGTCCGGCTACCGCGCCCTCTGTTGATCCGTTCGAACGAATGATGCGTCTGATGGAAACACAACAAAGACAAGCCGAACTATGACAAAGTCAATTCGAGTCTCGAATAGAAGCATAATTTCTGGCGCAACGGACTCAGGCCGAAACGCAGCAGAAGCAAATGGATACCTTACAAATGATTGTGACGACGCTAGCCGCCAGCAGTCATTCTGCATCCGCGGTCGCCATGGCAGCGCCAGTTGTAGCTGATATTTCGGGACCGCAGGGCTCTCCGGAACCTCCACTTTCAGATCATAAGGGGTCCATCCTACAGATATCAGAATTTAAGAAAATGTGCCATACTACCTTTAAGGGTACCGAAGACCCTTCCGTGGCGTTGGATTGGCTGGTGGAGTTAGAAGACCACTTCGAAGTACTCTGTATGGACGAAACCAGGAGAGTCGCTTGCGCCCAACTTCAGCTCCGTTTAAACGCCCATGATTGGTGGGACGTGCACAAACAAGCCTTATTGAGTGAAGGTGGCACAGCGATTATCTCTTGGTCAGTGTTCCGTAAGGCCTTCGAAGAGGAGTTTCTTCCACCCGCCGTCCGTCGCGAAAAGGAAGACGAGTTTACCCATCTACAGCAGGGGTACATGTCTGTACGGCAGTACGCTTCAGAATTCAATAGACTTGCAAATTTTGCTAAGTCTCATATTAGTGATGTAGAGACACGTGCACGAAGATTTGAGATAGGATTGCGACCTTCAATTCGTGCTCACATCGTCGTTTCCCAATACCGCACCATACGTGAGTCACTAAACCATGCACTCTCCCTTGAACCGTAGTACCCACCAGTTCGTACCAACGCTGTGCAAAATTCCAATCACAAGCGTCCTAGCAACACAGGGGGTAACAATGCGCCTAAGGGCTCCAATAACGGCGGTAACAAGGGTGCAAATCAGGGTAAGGGTGGCGAGTTTGTTTGTCACCGATGTAATCGTACTGGACACATCGCTCGAAACAGTTGAGTATTCAATGGATCGTGCTTTAAGTGCGGTCGTCAGGGGCATATGGCAGCGAACTGTCGGGCAGGTGGACCTAACCAGCAACAACAACAAAACCGTATGCCTCAGGACTAGGGGCAAGTACCTCGAGCAAATCAGACGGCACAACAGAACGCTCAAGGCCGGGTCTATGCTCTGACTCGGGATGAGGCACTCGCATCAAACACGACGGTGTCAGGTATATTACTCTTTAATGATGTACCTGCTTGAGTATTGTTTGATTCTGGTGTAACACATAGTTTTGTATCAACAAACTTTGCTAGAGAACATAAATTCATTCAAACCCCGTTAGGCCTAAGGCTTAGCGTCAGTACACCGTCAGGCACGAGCTTGCCTGCAGTTTCAGTTTGTCGTGACGGCTACGTTTGTATCGGAGGAAGGAAATTTTCACTTGATGCGATAGTTCTGGACATAAGGGACTACGATATCATTCTAGGAATGGATTGGCTTGGCGCTTGTTCTGCTACTATCAATTTTGCGGAGAAGAAAGTCGTGTTTTGTCTTCCTGGCGAGATCAAGTTTTGCTATTCGTGCAGTCCACAGTCAGAAGCGTCAAATGCCTGCATGGTGATATCAGCGATGTCTGCTCGACGGATGATTCACTCTGGCTGCATAGGGTACTTGGCTTCCGTTCGAGACACTCGGCAAGATTGCGCAAACGTTGAGTCCATTCCCGTTGTGGCAGATTTTCCTGATGTGTTCCCCGACGAGTTGCCCGGTATGCTGCCCGATCGAGAGATAGAGTTCACCATCGACACATTTCCAGGAACCCAACCCATTTCTAAACCTCCGTATCGAATGGCACCGGCAGAACTAAAAGAGTTAAAAATTTAGTTACAGGAATTACTTAATCGTGGGTATATTCGGCCTAGTGTCTCTCCATGGGGTGCACCAGTATTGTTTGTTAAGAAAAAGGATGGCTCGATGCGACTCTGTATCGACTATCGAGAATTAAATAAGGCAACTGTTTGAAACAAATACCCCTTTCCCAGGATAAATGATCTTTTTGATCAATTACAAGCTGCAACAGTGTTCTCAAAAATTGATCTCCGTTCGGGTTATCATCAGCTCAAAATTAAGTCGGACGATGTGCCGAAGTCAGCCTTTTGCACTCGCTACGGCCACTATGAGTTTTTGGTAATACCGTTCGGTTTGATGAATGCCTCTGCTGCCTTTATGGGTTTGATGAACCAAGTACTTCGGCCATACCTCGATCGATTTGTAGTAGTGTTCATTGATGATATCTTGGTGTACTCGAAGAACGGGGCAGAGCATGTAGAGAACTTGCAGACCGTGCTACAAACCCTTCGAGACAACAAGTTGTATGCGAAACTGAGTAAGTGCGAATTTTGGCTAAGCAGTGTATCTTTCCTAGGGCACATCAATTCTGCGGGAGGCATTTCAGTCGACCCGAAGAAGGTAGAGGCCATTGTCGAGTGGAAATGACCTGCATCCGTTAGTAAAATTTGAAGCTTTATCGAGTTAGCGGGATACTACAGACGGTTCGTAAAGGATTTTTCCAAGCTTGCCTCACCTCTGACTTGCCTCATACAGAAGGGAGTCACGTTTGAGTGGTCCATCGACTGCGAAGCATCGTTTGCTGAGTTAAAGCAGCGCCTCACTTCTGCCCCATTACTTGTACTACCGGACGAGACTTCGGGATTCCAAATCTTCAGTGACGCTTCAGGGTAGGGCTTAGGGTGTGTACTTATGCAGCGAGACAGAGTGATAGCCTATGCATCCAGACAACTGAGAAAGCACGAGAAGAATTATCCCACACATGATCTGGAACTGGCAACAATTATGTTCTGGTTAAAATTGTGGCGACACTACCTTTATGGGGTGCCTTGCCGAATTTACACCGATCATAAGAGTTTAAAGTACTTATTCACCCAAGCGGATCTGAACCTTCGACAGCGGCGCTGGCTAGAATTGATAAAGGATTACGACTTGACGATAGACTACACACCTGGCAAGGGAAATATGGTAGCGGATGCGTTGAGTCAGGTCTTTGTAGGATCTCTGTCCGTCGATCGCAGGTTACAAAGGGAGTTAGAAGAAATGGGCATCGAACTCAGAATTCGTTATCGTGGCACGCGGGTTGCTTAGATGCGATTTGTACCCAATCTGATAGAGAGAGTCACATCTGCTCAAAGAGACGATCCATTCCTCCAAAAAATGCGAGAGCAGGACCAAGTGAGGAAGGCGAAAGACTTTGCAGTGGATGAGAATGGGGTGTTGCGAGTGAAGGGAAGGCTATGCGTCCCCAATGATTCAGAACTCAAAAAGAAAATCCTCACCGAAGCACATTATGCCGCCTATACGATCCATTTCGGGAGCACAAAAATGTATAAGAACCTTCGTACTGTCTTCTGGTGGCACGGCATGAAGAAAGATGTAGCACTCTTTGTGTCGCAATGCATAATCTGTCAGAGGGTAAAAGCAGTCTGCCAAGGACGCAACGGGGGAACGACACAATCTGGGTCATCGTCGACCGGTTAACCAAGTTTGCACACTTTATTGCCATTAAAAGTACTTGGGGCACCGATCGCCTTGCCCGGACCTACCTTGATGAGATAGTCCAGCTGCACGGAGTGCCAGTTTCCATAGTATCAGATCGGGACGGACGGTTCGTCTCATATTTTTGGGAAAGCCTTCAGTCGTCGATGGGGACCAAGTTGAAATTCAGCTCAGCCTACCATCCTCAAACCGATGGCCAGACAGAACAGGTGAATCAGGTACTAGAAGATATGTTGCGCCTCTGCATAATCCATTCCAAGTCAAGTTGGGACGTCAACCTGCCGCTAGACGAATTTGCTTACAACAATGGTTATCAGTCTAGCATCCAGATGGCTCCGTATGAGGCGTTGTATGGGCGGAAGTGTAGGTCACCGATCTGCTGGAATAAAGTTGGGGAGAGGCAAATCCTTGGGCCGGAACTGGTTAAACAAACAGTGCAGAAGGTTCGGCTGATTCGAGAACGATTAAAAGTAGCACAAAGTCGGCAAAAGAGCTATGCCGATATTCGTTGCCGCCCTCTTGAATTCCAAGAAGGGGACCATGTGTTCTTAAAAGTCTCGCCCATGTGTGGCGTTACAAGATTCGGGATAAAAGGAAAGTTGAGTCCGAGATTTGTTGGCCCGTTCGAAATTCTCAAACGAGTCACTTCAGTTGCCTATCAAATTGCATTGCCGCCAGCCATATCAAATGTGCATAATATTTTTCATGTATCTCAGCTAAGAAAATATGTGCACGACCCGAACCATGTGGTAGACTTGGGTCAGTTAGATCTGCAGGCGGACTTGTCGTACGCCGAAGAACCCATACAGATATTTGAACGTAAGGAAAAGCAGTTACGGAATCGGGCAGTATCGTTAGTGCGCGTTCTGTGGCGGAACTACGCGGTCGAAGAATCAACGTGGGAAACCGAATCTGATATAAAGAAAAGGTTTCCTTCATTGTTCCTTAGCGGTAGGTGCTATTCCTAAGTTTTGGGACGAAACTTTCTTTTGGATGGTTATGATATAATGCCCCGTTTCCCCTATTCGGGGAGCGCGGCCAAGAAATACTTACGACCGTCCGAACGGGACAGATTGAATCAAGATCCTTTCCTCGTTATGGATTGGTTTCTTCGGAATCAGGTCCCATATTCAACGGATCATGCCTCAAGGATGGACTCGACGGCAGAGTCGAGAGGGGCCTTTCCGTTATGTTGGTTTCTTGCCCGTTTTTGTGCCGCTTGGTTGCTTTCTTGTTGGTTTTATGACTTTCGTTTTCTTGAACGGTTTCAATGGATTTCATTGCTTTTGTTCTTAGGATTTTGCATTTCATATCGAACCTTGGAGACCGAAGCAGGGGATATTGATCATCTGTTGGTGCGTGCAGGTGATCCGGTAGACGACGCTCGTGCGGAGTCTTAAAGCTCTTCCTTTTCTCTCCTACTTCACTAACTTGTGAGTGTCTTTATTTCGATTAGCTCCCGTCTTCCAAGTCTGCATTCTAAATAGATTGACTCATTTTTCATCCCGATCAAACGATACTAAAACACATATGACTGAGTCAAATAGAAAAGAAGTAGGCTTGAAACACTAATAATGCTTGTCATAGGGAATTATTCTGAACGATCACACTGGAACGTGCATGCCCATCATATATCATAACTATTTCTGTGTTAAGTTGTAGTTAGATTCATTTATCTATAACTGTTCATGGTATGGTGCTAAATGGGAAGGAAAATATAATCTTTACACAAGTAGCCTAGACTATGGAAAACACACTATGTTCACCTGCTTGTATGCTTGAATATGTGTTCATATGATAACTTAGTTGGTTGTGGAATATTGGTCTTGGATAACTTGTATACAAGGGATATCATTCTACGAACGGTCGCCGGGGCACTGGGACCGCTTCGCCCCGGGTAGAATAATTTGCTAGTGTAGTCCTAGCATTTGGATGGGTCCGTGCGTCCGCTAAGGGCTAGCTACCCGAGGCGGAATGGCAGCCGACCCATCCCAAGTCCAACCAAGTGATTGTTATGTATATTTAAACTATGCATACTAACTATGTCTTCGTGGCAGGGAAGGTCATGATAAATTTTGTAAAGGTGGCTCAGACGGTACAGGTAAAGTCACCGAGCGGTGGCACATTTGGTTATGTTATTTTACTCTATCTTATGCGAAGAATTGAACTAGGGCAAGATAGATAGATCACATGATAATAAATATTGCATGCTCATATGAACTCGTTATAGATTTTGGTTAAGTTAGGTTAGCTCTCCCTCACCGGTACTTTTCGAAGTACTGACTCTAGTTGCAGCAGGTTCCCCGAGCCAAGGCGACGCGGCGAGGAGCTGAAGCTTTCTCTGACCCCTTCCTGAATCAAGACACTTTCGGGACGTGACTTTTGGTAGCTCCAGTACATAAGAAGCAAAGAGCTCGTTCTTACTTTTGGAAGGCTCAAGACGATGGTGCTGACTCGCACCCAAGGTGTTTTGGTATTTTGAATTTAAGTAAGGGATATAATGTATGGATCCGCTATCTCATTTTGTATCCAAGTTGTAAGTCCGTGTGTCATCCTTCTCGTTTTGGGTCAAGAGTCTGTAAACAAGATGTTCATTATCAATAAAAAGGAAAATTTTCTATTCCTCAATGTGTGTTATCTGTTTGTGGTATTAAACGAAAGAATGAAAGTATATTTTAATGACAGGGTTTATACGAGACCCGTGCCCTTTGGTTTACAAACAAACTTGTACAATTCGATCCTATACGAGGATGCGGGAGTATAATTTATTTAATCTGGGTATAAATTGCTATAGGTGTCTGATCTGCGGTCGATCACTTTAGCCCTTGGACTACACGATGTTGAAGAAGTGCCATGGAAGACAGGATGCAGCTTCGGAGGTTGCGAAGGAGGGTGGATGCGCGATGCTGAAGGTCGTCGCTCCCTATTCCTTGCCTGAGCTCTGTATTCTTCTCTCTCTCTCTCTCTCTCTCTCTCTCTTGATCTCCGGTTCGGTGACCTTGTTCGATCTTCCAAATTGTCGACCTTGTTCCCTATTGATAGGGGTCTCTATTTATAGAGTTTTGGTGACAGTGACCACTCCATCGGTATAACAACCGAGGAGTGGAAAGTACAGCACCCTATTACACAACGGTTAAAGTAACCAATGCCTACGTATAGATGATCTTTTGAATGAGCGGGTGACGCGGGTCCAACTAAGGGGACACAACGCGTATAATTGCTACTAAGATTACGGCATAAAAGCCACGTAGGTAGGTATCCATTGTGTAGAAGGGGTTGGCGTAGAAGCCAAATGTCCGTCACCATGGCATAGAAGCCGAGCAGGCATAGAGGCCTGAGTAGGCATAGAAGCCGAACAGGCATAGAAGCCGAGTTGGCATGGAAGCCGGGTAGTCGTAGAGACTGGGAGGGCATTGAAGCCGGATGGGCGTTGAAGCCGAGTAGGCATAGAAGCCGAACAGGCATAGAAGTCGAGTAGGCGTAGAAGCCGTAGGAGCACAGATCCTGAATGGGCGTAGAGGCCACTGCGTACCGTACCAGGGTGCTGATGTGGACGTCTTTAGCCGGAATTACGGCTTTTGGAGATCAAATCTTTGGCAGAGATTTACCATCATCCTGTGCATTAAATGCGGAGACGTGCCTTGAGGGGAAACTGTCACCGCTATGTGCATTTTGACGGAGGGACGTGCCTTGAGGGGACACTGTCATCGCTCTGTGCGTTTTGACGGAGGGACGTGCCTTGAGCCCTGTACGAAGCGCAGCTTTTGACGTGGCAGGCGGTTTGTCTTCTGCGGAGCGTAAAACAGCCCATGTTTGCCTGTGTAAAACAAGGCAGCGTGTTCTCTTTGCACGCGAAAGAGCGGTTTATGCCGGGGGATTTTAGTAAGCGCCGGTTTGGTGATATTTTAACCAAATCCTCTGCATTAAATGCTGAGATCCGCCATCATACTATGGAGCACGTCCCGAGGGGTCTGCCCCCGTTCCCAGCCGTCGTTTGGGTAGCTGTGCAGCACTTTTTGTCAGGAGTCAGAGGTCAGGTTTACTGCGTGACTGGACAGTTTCTTTTCGGGAATACGAAGCATTCCTCGTACGCTTTAACGCTGCTTTGAGAGCGGCTGGGTTTTACGCCATAGAGGCGATGGAGAACCCTGTTTTACGCTGGATGGCTCTGAAGGCCTCTGCTTATGCTGCTCTGTATCAAGATGCTGCGTAGATCTTCCAAGCATTTTTTTCATGCTTCTACAAGACCCCCTTCAAAGCTTTTAAATTCCTCGGAATTTGAAACGCTTTGAATGAAGCATGAACGGCCCCTCGTAACTCAAAACATTTCTGAATGGAGCGTTGAAACGGTCGATGCTGACTTTATGGCGGATTTATTGGGGACCGCTGTGATCTCTTTTGCCTATAAAAGGCTGGGGGGGTGAACCTGTCTTCACCACATTCCCATTGTCATGCAGAGATGATCGTCGGAGTTCGTCGGATCGATCTGAGGAAGAAGGAGATCATGTTCTTACAGCATGTAGGGAACCGTAAAAGACGGCGTCTTCGAGCAAGTGTCCACTGCAACGATGGATCATGGAAGGACATCTTAGCCTCTCTTGCTCGGGATAATCAGCAACTTTGTATGGCGTTGCCCCAGGAGAGAGGAAGGGTCGTATTTGACCACAGCATTTGTAGTCTGTTTATTTCTTCCTGAGGCCCCCGCGGACGAGAGTCAAAAAGACTCATCCTGTCCCTGGCTTGAGCGGCGCACGGAGCATGGGATCTGCAAAATCTATGCAGGCCCAGTTCTGTATCCTCCCGCCGTTTGACCCATATGTTAGTCAGTTTCCGATAAACTGACTGACTGTCGGAGAAGATGGATGAAGAATTGAGGCCCAGCGAGAGCCTGCCAGAACAGCTTCCGGGCGATCTTCAAACGACGAGGGGGTATCTCCTTTGTAGACGGAGTTTCCCTCATATGTAATCATGATTTTAATCTTTAATAAAATCGTCTTCTTCTCCATATGATCGTCTTGCCATACGTTGCTTGTGAAGTCTGAATATGTGCAGCTTCGACACATCTGAATCTTTACGCTGACTCTGATAGAAAGAGTATTAGGCCCTGTCCTTTATGCATAGCGGATAGTCCGTAGAACGCTGCTGGGCACTTTGAACATTTAGAACTGTCCTGTTGCTAGGACTGCGTAGAATTTCTGAACTGTTGCCTCTCTGATGAGCGGAATTTCGTTTTGTTCAGAATTCGTCTTCAAGAATGATCTCTCGAAACTCCCTTGGAACAGGGTCGAGGTTTCTGTCAAACTGAGTTGCCACTTTGATAGACGAGTTGTTCAGACTGGAATCTGGATGAACCTCCAGTTTTCTGGACCCGAGAGGAGTAATTTCTCAATGTTTGAACTCTGCATACTTCGGGTACTTGGGGATGCTTTGGGGCAAGAACGAGTATCTTCTATGTGAACTCTTTGCACTTGACCGCCTTGGGGACTGTTTGGATATGCGGAAAGTCGTGGAGCGGGAAATCATGTCTGTAGCCTCTTGAGCGTAAAACACCATCGAGCATGAAATCGTAAACTTGTGGTTACTGAGCGTGAAGTCGTAGGTTTGTTGCCTCTCGAGCATAGAATGCTACCGAGCACAAAGGCATCCGGGCAAGAAAAACCATAGACTTGTAGCTGTCGAACGTAAAGCCGTTAGATTCGTAGCTGTCGAGCGTAGAAAGCTCATTTAGCGTAGAACCCGCTGAACCGTCTTGCACGAAAAAAAACCTTTCGAATTCGCTGACTGTCCGTCTTCCAAGGGTAGTGGGCTGACGTAGCATCCAATCATAACCAACTATTAATTGCGTGATTTGGTTAGGGTCTCGAGGGGTTCGTCCGAGGATTCGAGGAGTCAACCCGGACTGTATATATATCCCCAGTTTCTGGAAAGAAAAACTCTTTATCTGTCTTTTGCAAAAGAGAGCTTTCGACTGTTCGAGTTTTTCTTCGTTCTTTCTTCGAGCACTTCGAGTCTTTCAGAAATGGCGCCGAAACAAACCCCCACCGCTAAGGGAAAGAGCATAGGTTCTTCTTCTCATTCTTCTGTCCCGGCGAGGGAATCTCCGGTCGAGCAAGGTGAACTTCCCTCTGAGGGGAGCAACCCGCCGACGACTAGCGCTCCCGGCTTTAGAGGTAGAACTTTTTGGGATGACACAAACGACAAAAAATCCTTCGCACACGTTGAACGTGACTGCGCTAGGTCGTCTTCTGTGCTGATAGCCTCTTTTAAGGAAGATGACGCACGGAGGCATTTTCATCTTTTACGCCCATATTTCTAATGTGTCAGCGTAAAGACTCCATATTTTCGTAGCTCTGGGCGTAAATAGCTCGGGCTACCAAAAATTGGCATATTTCGTAAAATTTGAATTTTACGTTCGTGGAGGAGACTTCCGGCGTAAGGTGACCAAATTTGTACAATCTTGGCGTAGAGCACAGACTGTCGTTTCCTTGGTCCGTGTGTTTGTGCCAGACTAGTAATGACATATCTTCTTTGCATTATCTTGCAGTTGATCTGGGTGAGTCCCCATTGGCTGAGGTGATGGGCTCCGCTGCGGGGATGCTGCACTCGAACTATCTGGAGGATCTGTCCCATGTGGCATTTCCCATCTCTGGACCCCAGTATCCTGAGGGAAGGAAGCTCCTGATATCGGCTCAGGGTGAGCGAATGCTGTTGAGTATGATCAACGGCGAACCCTTGGTACGTGTAGATGGGGAGCGGTACATAAAGCCGGCTTTCTTTTTTGGGGACATGATTGATAAACAGTCCCAGACGAAGCCCAAGAGGGAGCCTTGGGTTTTCCCTGTCGGGGATTTAGTCTTGTACTTGCCGACGATACCGAGGGATTATCCCATCTCGGCCTTCTCCCATGCGACGCATCCCAGGAAGATGTCTTGGAAGCTGACTCCTGATCTTCACGGGAAGTCGGGAAAGATCTTTCATCTGAAAGGCACTGACCAGGGGTCGTTTGTTAGTCGCCCTTCTGGCGTTGTGACGTTGTTCAGAGGACTGTGCCCGGGCAGTGTTCCAAGTGAAGATAGCTCGGTGATCCAGCCGGTCCAATTGCCGACCTTCTGCAACGACTTCATGGGTCGAGGTGGGGTATATCCCAAGGAGAATCCTCGGTGCAATGGGTGGATCACCCCAACGAACTCCCGATGGAGATGCCTAGTTGACTGGGCCTTAAAGCATTTCCAGAGAGAGTTGGAGGGCATTGGACTATATGCCGCTGTGAGTGCGACGAGCGTCGGGCTGCCTCCGAACCCTAATTTGTTCCTGGCACTGATGGAGCGGTACATTCCGCTTACCGGGACCTTCGCCACTCCACTAGGGGAGTTGGGGTTGGCCCTTCATGAGATGGCAGTTGTCTCGAGACTGCCGATGGGGGATACCCCATATGAAGAGTACGTTCCCACCAACCGAGAGTTGGGAGATATGGACCCTCGGGTGGCGGAAGTATATCAGGAGCTGATGTGTCAGTACTTCGCGTGCACCGCTTTTTATAACGAGCCTTCTGATTTGGCTCACACCACCAAGTGGATGTCCTACCTCTTCTTCCATCGGGCTAGGGCCACCAAGTCGGAGAAAGCTTCGGGGGGCAAGAATGAGCCCATGAACTGCTTGGGCGTCCTCAGTGCCCAGGTCGTTGCGGCTCTTATGGAAGACGCCAAGGCTCCCGATCAGATTCTCGTTGATGGGGTAGGAAAGTACCCCGAAGGTACAAAGGCCTACAATTATTTGAGGTATTGTCGTAGGCCTCTGTCTAAGGAAGCCCAGCTGGCTGGTTTCCTCTCCATATGGCTGCGTCAAGTAGTGGTGCCAGGCATTGCTTCCGCGGATCGCATTCACCGGAACATCCTATGGCCCGCAGTGCGCCTGGTGTTTGGGGCAAGACTGGGCTTGCTTCCTGCCATGGTGTGCCGTATACAGGCTGGCTTGAGGGCCATGACAGATGGGTTGCTCGTTGATGAAGCTCGGCGGTAGAGCTTCCCTAGGGTGGAATTATCATACTTGTACTTGATGGGATGGTTAATTCTCCACAATTCCCGGGTTATGTCACCCGGTTCCGGTAGCAGCTCAGGGGGTATATTCCTATTGAATTACAGGGATTCCTCCTAGAATGTGAATACAGTTTTAGACTGTCGGCTGGTTTTGAACCTCAGCCATGGCTGGAAGATTCTTTGTACTCCCCCTCCTGTGCATCGCAACCAGTCAGGGCTGTGGCTCGAGGATTCAGGTCGAGGGAAGACCGTTCTTTCTTCGGAGGCGTTTAATTGGTTGGTCTGTATTAGACCTTTCCATCTGCTGTATAGGAGCGAAGACCATTGCTTCTTCGAGCCCTACCTGCCTAGTCGGTTCGCCAGGCAATTTGGGTACGACCAGTTGCATGTGGGCAACGCCGTCACCAGCTTCAGGTCCAGGGGTGGACTCATTGATGGAGCTAGAGGGTGGCGATATTTTATCATGGGTTATACGAGGGCAATTTTTATCGTGCTGGTCGTTACAATCTCTACGGAGCTGCGCATCCTTCACTCCTACGCCCAGTTCTATGTGGCGATTAACACCATCCATCGCGATTTTGATATGCGTGGAAGCTTCAGAGTGCCTTCTGCCAAGCCTGGGGGAAGGTTCGAAGTCCCCTTGGTCTCTTCTGATGAGGGTGAGGAGTCTGGTACCCCGGATGAGCCTCTGGTGCCGTTGCCGAGGTGTGCAGTGCCTCCGCCGGCGGGGGCTCTGGTAGTCTCTTCTGGGAAGCGACGGGCTTCTGCTCCGAAGGAAGCTTTCCTTCGTAAGAGGAGGAAGGAGACGGTTGCTTGTCCTCTCCGCATTCCTGGTATTGGGGCTCCTGTGAGTGAGCCGGCATCTCCCTGTATCAGGGATGATTCTTTGGCTGGAGGTTCCTCGCCTTTTAGAGAGGGACCTTCTACAGTTCTGGCTGGTGGCGCCGGAGAGTCCTCGCTAGAGGTGGCTGTCGCTGCGGCTGTTCCAAGCAGCGGAACGGGATTGCCTGCGTGGTCCCAACAGATGGGAGAATCTTCCCTGAGGTCAGTAGCGGGCGGAGTTACTCCTGCGTCAGCGAGCGTGCCTAGCGAGGCTCCGGCTGATGAACCTCGACCGCGTCTCAGGGAAGGCTTGACCGAACTCTTGGCGATGTCGGTCGGCCCACCTCCTTCTCCAGGTATGACAGTTCGTATTGCGTCATTAAGGCGTGGCTTAGCTACATCTGCTGCAGATGCGTCGTATATTCCGTTGGTTCCGGGTAAATATCGTTTTGATGTCTCCTCCTAGGAGGATTACCACTGTGTTTGACATTTTGCTTTCTTGTCCTTTTTTCAGGGGATGACGTCCACGGGGAGCATGGCATTGAAGCGCCTTCCGACTTTGTTCTGGCTCCTGGCGGTGACGTGGAGGCACCGGATTTTGAGGCAGGAGTGTCTTCGGGGGCTAGCTCGCCCGGGGAGGTTTCGTCTTCTCAAGGGGAGGACGAACCTGTCATCGTGACCTCGCCTGTTACGAGTACGCCGATGACTTCGATTGTCGCCATCGCACCTTCTTCGGGCGTGCCACCTGTTGAGGCGGCGGTGGCTACCTCGTCTGCAGTTGTGGCCGCTCCGGGCGCTCAGTCGGGTTTAGTCGCGTTGATCAAGCAGCATTCCAGCCTCGTCTACACTGGCTTACAAACGATGATACCGATGGTGTTGGCGAAGAACCTTGACTTCGAGCTCCTGAAGAAGACTTCTCAGCTTTTGATCGAGGTTGTCAGGGGGCTTGGCAATCCTGGAGTGGCTGACGCTCTGGAGGCGGTGGTTAATGGTTTAGAGCAACCCATTAACGAATACTTACAGCGGACTGAGGGCAGCCTTGATGCTGATGTCCAGGCTCGATACGACCTCATGTCTGAGCGGTTTGCTGCAAAGCTTGAAAGCCTAAATAACTCTATCCAGACGCATAAGCTGAAGATGGATAGGAGAAGAGCTGTTGTGGAAGAAGCCCTTGCCGTTGAGATGCAGTGTCGATCCGAGCATGAAGGGAATGCGGCGAGGGTCTCCAAGCTGCGGGAAAAACTTGCTCGGACAGAGGAGTGGGCTTCCCAGTCGTTGGCAGGTTTGGAGGTAGCGACTGGTCGACTGAGCGAAGTGCGACGGGATCTGGACCGTGCGGAAGCTGCCCGTACGGGCTGTCTTCGGGCAAGGGCTAATCTGACCCTTACGCACACTCCGGAGGCACGGCTGGAGCAGGCTCGAGCCGATGCTTTGGCCCTTAGGAATGAGAGGATAGCTGCACTGGACCGACAGATTCATGGCCTGATTACTCCGCCATCTTGATGTACCCCTTCCTATGTAATTCTGCCTTCTTCGGGAATAAATAACAGCGACTCTTTTCTGACTGTTGTGGACCCATCATTTCGAAATGTAAATGACAGGTTAGGTGAGAGTGATATCAGAGGTAGTATGGACGTGATAAACTCTCGATAAACTTCTTAGCGGGACGTATCTATTCAGAGGTCATGCGGACATGATAGAGTGTAACCCAACTAATTATGTTTTTTGGAAGTAGTTTTGTCAGAATCGAGGTCCTTGCTATTTTCCTCTCTGAGCAGGAGAGATTAGGCATATTACCTTTTCAGGAATTTGCCGTTGATAGGAGCCATTAACAGATCTCCGTTGGGCTGGGCTATCCTGTATATAGGCGCCGTTTGAGAACGTTGTCTCGATCACATAAGGGCCCTCCCATTTGGGCTGGAATTTGCCTTTATTTCTGTGAGTTAGGATCATCGGCCTTCTCACGGCTAGAACTAGCTCGCCGACTTTGAACACTCTTTCCTTTACTTTATGATTAAAAGCTTTGGAAATGCGTGCTTGGTAGAGCGCAATGCGCTGCTGAGCTTGGAGGCGTTTCTCGTCTAATCCTTCGAGCTCTTGGAGCCTCAACAGGTCATTCTTTTCTCGAGTCAGCTCACTAGTCACGGCTATTCGGAGCGACGGGATCTGGATTTCGATAGGAAGGACCGCCTCGCTTCCGTAGACTAGTAAAAAGGGGGTACAACCTGTCGGTGTCCGTACCGTTGTGCGGTATGCCCAGAGACATTCGCCCAGCTTCTCGTTCCAGTCTCTTTTGTTTGAAGAAACGAACTTCTTCAGGAGCTTGATAATGGTTTTGTTGAAGGCTTCCGCCAAACCATTAGCAGCTGGATAATATGCCGTAGAGGCAATGTTGTGTATCCGATTATTATCGTAAAACCGATGAAACGCTTGGCTGATGAACTGAGGTCCATTATCGTGGATTATCCTTCGGGGAATTCCAAAGCGATAAATGACATGGTACTTGATGAAGCTGATTACGTCAGACGCCTTTACTTCAGCCAGAGGGATTGCTTCGGCCCATTTGGAAAAGTAATCTGTGATGGCCAGTATGAACCGGTGGCCTCTGGAGGAAGACGGGTGAATGGGCCCAACGATATCCATACCCCAGGCTTCGAAGGGCCAGGATGCAATCGTAGGATGTAGATATTCAGACGGTTGATGTATGAAGTCTATATGGACCTGGCAGGCCCTGCATCGTTTTGCATAGCTGATCGCGTCTGTGATCATAGTGGGCCAGTAATAGCCCATTCTCCTGATGCGGTCCTGCAGCTTAGGACCGGGCTGATGCGCTCCGCATACACCGTCGTGAGCTTCACGGATAATCTGTTGTGCCTCGGCGCCAGCGAGACATCTTAACAGCAGTCCGTCGTAGGTCCGGCGATACAGGTATTGTGAAGATGCATCGAAGTAGAAGCGTAACGATCGTCTCTTGACGGATACTGCTTCTTTGGGGTCCTCTGGCAGGATTCCATATGCCACAAAATCTATGAAGGGACTCGTCCAATCTCTTGTAGGAGGATCGGCGTTTACAGCGTAGCTGCGTTCTAGGTGACAGCTGTTCTTCACACAGAATAAATCTCTGTTAAGAAGGATTACCGAATCCTGCCTTCTTATAGGGGTGGCTAAGTCCGCAGCTAGGCTGGCCAGGGCATCAGCTTCCAGATTCTGAGATCGAGGTACATGCTCTAGGAAGAACCTTTTGAACGTCATGGCTATCTCGACCGTTGCTTGGTGATAGGGGATGAGGTCTGGATTCCGGACTTCGTATATCCCCCTGACTTAGTTGACGATGAGCAGAGAATCGCCGAAAGCTTCCAGGGATTCCACCCCCAGCTCTTTAGCGACTTTGAGCCCTATTAGCAGGGCGTTATATTCTGCCACATTGTTGGAGCAGGGCTCGCTAAGAGAATATGCTCGGTAGATGACGAGCTGATCTGGAGTAACTAGGACGACTCCTACTCCTGAAATGATGCTTCCCTTAGGACCGACTCTGGAGGCGCCATCAAAGAATAGTTGCCATACATCACTTTCCCTTGTAAAATTACATTCCGCAACTTCATCGGGGATGTCTTCGTATAGCTTGGAGGTCTCCGGGATTGGATGAGCTGCAAGGAAGTCGGCCAGTGCTTGGCCTTTGATGGACTTCTGTGGGACGTAGACCATGTCATATGGCGTCAGTAGCAATGCCCAAGTTGCGAGTCGGGAGTTAAGGGCACTTGGCTTGCTCATCAGCACCCGGAGAGGGTTGATCCTGGAGATGATATGAATAGTCTAGCCGACGACGTAGTGTCGCATCTTCTGGACAGCTAACATCAGAGCCAAGCATTCCTTCTCCACTGGGTTGTACCGGTGTTCGGCCCCGACCATCATCCTGCTGAGGTAGTAGATAGCCTGTTCATGACCCGCATCGTTCTTCTGTGCAAGGAGAGCTCCTAGCGAATGATCCATTGCCCGAACGTACAGCAAGAAGGGTTTTCCCATGACGGGAGGCACCAGAACCGGTGGACTGGTTAGGTAGCGCTTGATATCCCCAAACGCTTGCTGGCAGGTTTCGTCCCATATGAAGGACACACCTTTCTTAATGAGGTGAGAGAAGGGCTGACATCTCCCCGAGAGGTTGGATATGAATCGCCGGATGTAAGCCAGACGTCCTTGGAACCCCCTGAGTTCCCTCAGATTATGGGGTGGTCGCATTGCTACGATCGCCTGGACTTTGTCAGGGTCTACTTTGATGCCTCTGGCGGTAATGACAAATTCCAGGAATTTGCCACTGGATACCCCCAGAAAGGACTTCGTAGGGTTCATCTTGAGTTGATGCTGGCGCATTAACTCGAATACCGCCCTCAGGTCTCGAACGTGATCACCTTTGAGGCGGCTTTTGACAGCTATGTCGTCCACGTAATATTCCACTGTCTTGCGTAACTGCTCACGAAATATATTACTCATAGCTCGTTGGTATGTAGCCCCGGCGTTCTTTAATCCGAAGGGCATGACCGTATAGCAATATACCCCCAGTGGTGTCCGGAAGGCAGTGTGCTTTTCGTCTTCCGGATGTATCTTGATCTGATTGTATCCCGAGAACCCGTCCATAAAAGATATACGCTCGAAGCCGCAGGTGTTGTCGATCATGATGTCCTTGATGGAAAGGGGGAATTCATCTTTGGGGCAGGCCGCATTCAGATCTCGGTAGTCGATGCAGATACGTACCTTTCCATTTTTCTTCATGACTGGGACAACATTGGCGACCCAGTCGGGATATTGTTCCTCCCGGATGAAACCGCAGGTTATCAACTTCTTGACTTCGTCCTCGATGGCGTCCATCATATCCGGGCGAAACCGACGTTGGTGTTGTTTTACTGGCTTCGAATCGGTCGAAATATTGAGCTTATGAGTAGCTACCCTCGGGTCTAGGCCTGGCATGTCCTCATAACCCCATGCAAAGACGTCGACATATTCCTTTATCAGTTGTATGATCTCTTCCTTTTCGACTGGGGGAAGATTGTTACTGAAAAATATTGGCTTTGGTGAGAGCTCACCCCCAACATTGACTTGGATAACTTCGTCCTTGGTGGGAGGCTCTTTCTGCTCGAAGCGGAACTCCCACTGTGTATCCATTTGTTGAGCCCAGGGGTCATTCTCGAACGGCTCCGTATCCTGTTCCTCGATTTCTGAGGGGCTTGTCATCACCATATTCATTGATAGTGTTAGTTTGAGAACATCAGGTGAGTCGGAGGACGACGAGCTGCTATGGGAAGATGGAAAGGGGTCCTCATCTGGCTTGGAAGTTGCGAGGGAGGTGGCATACCCCAATCCGAGACGAGTCTGTCGATAGCGGAGGTCGCCGTGCGGCGGCGTTCGTCTGCCTCTTCCGTAGTTGAGGCCTGGCTTTCGCTTCAAGTCGTAGCCCATGTTTTGCATGATCCTTTGCGCTTGCGGACTTTATTGGCGAACCTGCACTTCCCCGGTATCGTCATCGAGAGGATCTTCCTGGACAGTCGGTTGATTCCGCATGCGACCAAAGACTATTGGATGCTGGCTGCTGCAGGTAGGCGGGACAAGGAAGATAGAATCCTCATGTGGCCCATATGCTGTGACGACGTTGGATGGCGACGTTACTTCCCAGACATACGGTCGGTAGGAGTTTATAGCTTCTAAGAACTTTTGAGCCATTGGTTCTACCTCGTCATGTGGAGTGGGTTCATGTTTCGGAATCTGAGTACCGATGTACCGAAAAAGAGGATGTTTATTATCATCTGGAACTCCGTTCCTGGTGGCATTTACATCAGTCGGCTGCTGGTTGCGCCGAAGTTTGATGACTATGGGTGGAGGCTTCCGGTTCAAAGTGATTACTAGAGGATTACCCCCTTCTCCCGACTTGGTCCTTCTCAGGTGGACAGCCATAGGTTCTATGGCTTTTGGACGAGCGGTTCGTCCTTTCACTCTGATTGACAGTGGTAGTGTGGCAGAGGGCTCTTCGGGCTCCTGGTGGGATTCCTTCTTCGCCACTTCTGGCGCTTCTTCCGTGTGGTCATGGGAATACAACACGGCATCGGAATAGTAGGATTCTACTCCTTTAAACGGGTTTAGGTCAGCCACCTCCGTTTGTACGGTTCCTTTTGCGTCTACATATTTAAGGCATTGATGTAGGGTTGAAGGAACGATGTTGTGGTCGTGGATCCATGGTCTTCCCAGCAAAATGTTGTAGGATACCTCTGAATCGATGACGTAACATGTGGCCACTGATCTAAGGTTGTCGATCTGGACTCTCAAGCGAATCTTCCCTAATGGTTTACTCCTTCCGGCGTTGAAACCCACGATTGTAGTGGTAGTGTAAGCCAGCTCGCTGGTAGGAATTCTCAGTGGCCCGAGCAGACTGCGAGGGATGATGCTGATCGGCGATCCCGGATCTATGTGAATTCGGTCGACCTCCATGGAACCGACGTACCCGGTGTAATAGAGGGGCCTGTCATGTCTATTATGTTTTAATAGCATGTCGTTTTGAGTGAAAGTGATATTTGGGACCACCTCCATCACGCTGTGGCATTGAGGACATGCCACTGGTTCCTCGTCGGGGTACTTGAGTTGGGTCAAGTATACTTCCGCCTGCATCAGTGCTTCACTCAGGGCTAGACGAGTGTCGGGGGAGAGCCTGAGTAGCTCGAAGATGGATAACCTGGCTGGCGTATTGGCCAGTTGGGCCAGGATGTCAAACTTGTACGGTTTCTCTAAACCTTTGCTCGGAATGTTTTTCACAGGTTTGTCGAAGCGTACTTCTTTCTGTTTTGCCTTTTCCGCCGGAGTAGGTTTCGTAGAGCTGATGCTTGGCACGACGGGATCTTGTTCTGACGGTTTGGTAGCCGGAGCGTCAGCCGGCGCACCCTCCTGATTTGCTCCGTCATTGTCGAGGTAGGCCCTCCCTGAACGGGTTGCGACAAGTACCTCTTCTCCGTCTGATGTAGAAGAAGTTGTGACCATGTAGCATGATCTGTATTTGGGATTCTTCTTGGGGGTAGCCCTGGTTGCCTTGGTCTCCTCCTCGAGATCTGACACCAAATCTTGGTGAACCCACATAATCTCGCCCCGCCGGGTAGTTAGGGGCACCAGGTTGTGACCTTGATCCCTAGCAGGGGGAAGGTTAACGAGGTTCATCGTTGCCCGGGAGATAGGTGTAACACCATCAGGGACCTTTTGGGGAGGCAAATTGCCAAACTGCAGAAAGATCATGTTGGCCGTGACCGTTTTCTCGGTATTGTGCAGAGTGATGGCCTTAGCATCGATCAACCCCTGGATCTTCCTTTTTAGTACATAGTACGCCTTTGTCGGGTGGTGTACGTATCTGTGGAAGATGCAGTATTTTGGGTCGTCAGTATTGCCGACCTCCTAGGGCCGCCTTAGTTCTGGAAGGGTGATCTTGCTACTTTTGACGAGACATTCGAAGATACTCGGGATATCGTCGTCGTCGAAAGAGTAGACTTCGACGGGCCTCGGAGCCCCCGGTTTCGCTTGGGCGGTCACCGCAATCTTTGGCCTGGCCGTGTTGATTGCTAGTGCTTCCTTCCCTTTGGGACCACGATGATGGTCGCTGCCAGGGGATGACCTCTTGCTTCTGTCAGAGGCGGAGATCATGATGCCATTGTCGCGCGCCTTGCGACTGTTGTCTTCGGCTGCTACCGCCGAGAGGATGAACGAGGGCCAATCATGGAACTGATATGGTCCTGTGAACACCGAGACCACAGGAAGGAGGTTCTTCCTGCAAATGTCCACCAATGCTGAGTCTGGAACTCCTGGAGGCATTTATAAGGTGGCCTGACGAAAGCGTTCGATGAAGATGCGAACGTCTTCCTTTTCCTTCTGCTTGACTTCGATGAGAGAGGACATTGACATGTCCATTCCTCCCTCGTAAAATCGTGTGAAGAATAGAGCTTTGAAATCCTCGAAAGAAGTAATGCAGTTGTCCGCCAAGCTACGGTACCACTAATAGGCTACTCCTGAGAGGCAGCCTTTGAACACCCGAGTGAGGAGGGCATCGTTCCCCTGTAGCAGCACCGTCATCATACTAAAATAGTTCATGTATTGGCTTGGTGACATTTTTCCTTCGAACAGAGCCATCGCCTGAGGTTTGTATTTTGGAGGGAAAGGGACCTCTTCCCAGATAGCTGGGTATGGCTGGTTGATTCCCAGTTTCTTGAGCTGATCCTTGTGCTTCAAGGCATCGAACTGGGCTTTCAACTCCCGGACCGCCTGCATCGGATTTTCCGTTGGAAGTGGAGGAACTGCTGACTCTTGATCTAGAGCAGGTTCTTGGCTTGGGCCGGATAGTGGCAAGTCCACCCCCACATGTATCTGAGTTGGCGGAACCGATGCTTGAGCCATGGCAGTTGCGTGCTGAGTTAGCATCATCTGGTGCATATTCTCCATTACGGATTGCATTTGTTTCAGCGATGTCTCCAGGTCAGTGATGCGTTGTTCTGCGTCTCCTGATGGCGGCGCTCCCTCGCGTTCGTCTTTGATGGCGTAAGCTCCCATTTCTTTGGGCGTCGTCGAAGGGTAAGTATAGGTCGCTGCAGAAGTCGACTCTATACTCTCGGCATCTGATTTGGGAGATTGGCGACCCCCAGCGTCGGAATCAGACGAGTACGGAGCTGGTTGTTGTGACCTTGCACGGGTATTTTGGAATACCCCAGCTTTAGCGTTCCTGAGGAGGTCTTCAAATTTTCTCTGGCTCGGAGGTCCAGAGGGAAGACGCTTTGAGCTCGACCCTCTTCTAGGTATGCGTGAAGCCATGTTCACGGACGCATACGCGTGCTCCTCTTCCGGAAAAGATTGAGAGTAGTTCAATCGGTCGAAGACCGATCGTTTTGCTTTAGAACAATAGCAGTTAATCACAATCTTATGACTATTATAACATTGTTCCCTAGGGGGCGTAATAGACATGTTGGAAGGTCCCCTCTCCTTACGCTTCTGGACTAGACATTCGCGTAGGTCAGGAGTGGCAATTTGAGCTTGTTTTGCGTCGTGGGGCTTACCCAGGCGTGATTTGGAGATTCGCTCAGACAGGCGTAAAGCTGAAGAGGTGTTCAGTCGACCGTCGTCTTTCCGCGTAATCCGGAGGATAGGCAGATTGCTTCTTCGCTGGTGTAACGGTCGAGGAGTTGAGTACTCGCCTGCTTGCTTCCTCTTGCGGAGATCACGACGCTCATCTGGTTCACCGTAGAGGTCAGATGTCGTCCTGCGCCTGGAGCGTGATCTGTACTTTTGATTTGGTGTTGAGGCACCGTCGGAAGTTTTGTCTGTACCGCGCGTAGCGGGAGACTGATTCCTACGCGTGGAGCGCAGGGGATACTCCTGGGTTAGCGCTGAGGCTTTACCAGAAGTTTTGTCTGTACCGCGCGTAGCGGGAGACTGATTTCTACGCGTATAGCGCAGTGGATACTCCTGGGTTAGCGCTGAGGCTTTACCAGAAGTTTTGTCTGTACCGCGCGTAGCGGGAGACTGAATTTTACGTACGGGGCACGGAGGGAGCGATGCTACCACCTCATTGGTCGGAGAGATCGGAGAGTCCACAGGAATGGCGGAGGATGTCTTGGGCATCCACACTTTGCGTAGCTTCCTGTTGTCTTGGACGGAGAGAGAGTGAGAGCTACCCCCAGTCCGAAGCATGTCTTCGTAGGCAGACTGGTCGAAATGAATGACCAGTGTCTTCTTCACGGTTCCTACAGATACCGCATCGTGTTGAGCAATTACTTCCTCGTCAGAAGAGAAAGATGTCCCCAGCAGAGTCGCCATCTTGTTTGTGGTATTAAACGAAAGAATGAAAGTATATTTCAATGACAGGGTTTATACGAGACCCGTGCCTTTGGTTTACAAACAAACTTGTACAATTCGATCCTATACGAGGATGCGGGAGTATAATTTATTTAATCTGGGTATAAATTGCTATAGGTGTCTGATCTGCGGTCGATCACTTTAGCCCTTGGACTACACGATGTTGAAGAAGTGCCGTGGAAGACAGGATGCAGCTTCGGAGGTTGCGAAGGAGGGTGGATGCGCGATGCTGAAGGTCGTCGCTCCCTATTCCTTGCCTGAGCTCTGTATTCTTCTCTCTCTCTCTCTCTCTCTCTCTCTCTCTTTCTTGATCTCCGGTTCGGTGACCTTGTTCAATCTTCCAAATTGTCGACCTTGTTCCCCATTGATAGGGGTCTCTATTTATAGAGTTTTGGTGACAGTGACCACTCCATCGGTGTAACAACCGAGGAGTAAAAATTACAGCACCCTATTACACAACGGTTAAAGTAACCAATGCCTACGTATAGATGATCTTTTGAATGAGCGGGTGACGCGGGTCCAACTAAGGGGACACAACGCGTACAATTGCTACTAAGATCACGGCGTAAAAGCCACGTAGGTAGGTATCCATTGTGTAGAAGGGGTTGGCGTAGAAGCCAAATGTCCGTCACCATGGCATAGAAGCCGAGCAGGCATAGAAGCCTGAGTAGGCATAGAAGCCGAACAGGCATAGAAGCCGAGTTGGCATGGAAGTCGGGTAGTCGTAGAGACTGGGAGGGCGTTGAAGCCGGATGGGCGTTGAAGCCGAGTAGGCATAGAAGTCGAACAGGCATAGAAGCCGAGTAGGCGTGGAAGCCGTAGGAGCACAGATCCTGAATGGGCGTAGAGGCCGCTGCGTACCGTGTCAGGGTGCTGATGTGGACGTCTTTAGCCGGAATTACGGCTTTTGGAGATCAAATCTTTGGCAGAGATTTGCCATCATCCTGTGCATTAAATGCGGAGACGTGCCTTGAGGGGAAACTGTCACCGCTCTGTGCGTTTTGACGGAGGGACGTGCCTTGAGGGGACACTGTCATCGCTCTGTGCGTTTTGATGGAGGGACGTGCCTTGAGCCCTGTACGAAGCACAGCTTTTGACGTGGCAGGCGGTTTGTCTTCTGTGGAGCGTAAAATAGCCCATGTTTGCCTGTGTAAAACAAGGCAGCGTATTCTCTTTGTACGTGAAAGAGCGGTTTATGCCGGGGGATTTTAGTAAGCACCGGTTTGGTGATATTTTAACCAAATCCTCTGCATTAAATGCTGAGATCCGCCATCATACTATGGAGCACGTCCCGAGGGGTCTGCCCCCGTTCCCAGCCGTCGTTTGGGTAGCTGTGCAACACTTTTTGTCAGGAGTCAGAGGTCAGGTTTACTGCATGACTGGACAGTTTCTTTTCGGGAATACGAAGCGTTCCTCGTACGCTTTAACGCTGCTTTGAGAGCGGCTGGGTTTTATGCCATGGAGGCGATGGAGAACCCTGTTTTACGCTGGATGGATCTGAAGGCCTCTGCTTATGCTGCTCTGTATCAAGATGCTGCGTAGATCTTCCAAGTATTTTTTTTATGCTTCTACAAGACCCCCTTCAAAGCTTTTAAATTCCTCGGAATTTGAAACGCTTTGAATGAAGCATGAACGGCCCCTCGTAACTCGAAATGTTTCTGAATGGAGCGTTGAAACGGTCGATGCTGACTTTATGGCGGATTTATTGGGGACCGCTGTGATCTCTTTTGCCTATAAAAGGCTGGGGGGGTGAACCTGTCTTCACCACATTCCTATTGTCATGCAGAGATGATCGCCGGAGTTCGTCGGATCGATCTGAGGAAGAAGGAGATCATGTTCTTCCAGCATGTAGGGAGCCGTAAAAGATGGCGTCTTCGAGCAAGTGTCCACTGCAACGATGGATCATGGAAGGACATCTTAGCCTCTCTTGCTCGGGATAATCAGCAACTTTGTATGGCGTTGCCCCAGGAGAGAGGAAGGGTCGTATTTGACCACAGCGGCTGGCATGCTGTGTATCTTCCTCTGAGATCCCCGCGGACGAGATTAGACAAACTGTAATCTATCGTCCCCAATCGAGTTGGACTTTAAGAAGCCTCAACTGGATCGGCCATGGCGAATGGAGGATCTTCTTGTTCATGACTGTGGTAGTCGATGAACAGCCCTCGAAGAAGAGGAAGACCTTCACCCATGTGAGAACCTGTCAGTACAGCTTCTGGGCGATCTTCGGACGATGATGGGGGGACTCCTTTGTAGACGGAGTTTCCCTCAGATGTAATCATGAGAAATAGAGAAAAATCCTTGTAGATTGGATTTCCCTCATATGTAATCATGATTTTAATCTTTAATAAAATCGTCTTCTTCTCCATATGATCATCTTGCCATATGTTGCTTGTGAAGTCTGAATATGTGCAGCTTCGACACGTCTGAATCTTTACGCTGACTCTGATAGAAAGAGTATTAGGCCCTGTCCTTTATGCATAGCGGATAGTCCGTAGAACGCTGCTGAGCACTTTGAACATTTAGAACTGTCCTGTTGCTAGGACTGCTTAGAATTTCTGAACTGTTGCCTCTCTGATGAGCGGAATTTCATTTTGTTCAGAATTCGTCTTCAAGAATGATCTCTCGAAACTCCCTTGGAACAGGGTCGAGGTTTCTGTCAAACTGAGTTGCCACTTTGATAGACGAGATGTTCAGACTGAGTTGCCATCTTATTTGTGGTATTAAACGAAAGAATAAAAGTGTATTTCAATGACAGGGTTTATACGAGACCCGTGCCCTTTGGTTTACAAACAAACTTGTACAATTCGATCCTATACGAGGATGCGGGAGTATAATTTATTTAATCTGGATATAAATTGCTATAGGTGTCTGATCTGCGGTCGATCACTTTAGCCCTTGGACTACACGATGTTGAAGAAATGCCGTGGAAGACAGGATGCAGCTTCGGAGGTTGCGAAAGAGGGTGGATGCGCGATGCTGAAGGTCGTCGCTCCCTATTCCTTACCTGAGCTCTGTATTCTTCTCTCTCTCTCTCTCTCTCTCTCTTGATCTCCGGTTCGGTGACCTTGTTCGATCTTCCAAATTATCGACCTTGTTCCCCATTGATAAGGGTCTCTATTTATAGAGTTTTGGTGACAGTGACCACTCCATCGGTGTAACAACCGAGGAGTGGAAAGTACAGCACCCTATTACACAACGGTTAAAGTAACCAATGCCTACGTATAGATGATCTTTTGAATGAGCGGGTGACGCGGGTCCAACTAAGGGGACACAACGCGTACAATTGCTACTAAGATCACGGCGTAAAAGCCACGTAGGTAGGTATCCATTGTGTAGAAGGGGTTGGCGTAGAAGCCAAATGTCCGTCACTATGGCATAGAAGCCGAGCAGGCATAGAAGTCTGAGTAGGCATAGAAGCCGAACAGGCATAGAAGCCGAGTTGGCATGGAAGCCGGGTAGTCGTAGAGACTGGGAGGGCGTTGAAGCCGGATGGGCGTTGAAGCCGAGTAGGCATAGAAGCCGAACAGGCATAGAAACTGAGTAGGCGTGGAAGCCGTAGGAGCACAGATCCTGAATGGGCGTAGAGGCCGCTGCGTACCGTGCCAGGGTGCTGATGTGGACGTCTTTAGCTGGAATTACGGCTTTTGGAGATCAAATCTTTGGCAGAGATTTGCCATCATCCTGTGCATTAAATGCGGAGACGTGCCTTGAGGGGAAACTGTCACCGCTCTGTGCGTTTTGACTGAGGGACGTGCCTTGAGGGGACACTGTCATCGCTCTGTGCGTTTTGACGGAGGGACGTACCTTGAGCCCTATACGAAGCGCAGCTTTTGACATGGCAGGCGGTTTGTCTTCTGCGGAGCGTAAAACAGCCCATGTTTGCCTGTGTAAAACAAGGCAGCGTGTTCTCTTTGCACGCGAAAGAGCGGTTTATGCCGGGGGATTTTAGTAAGCGCCGGTTTGGTGATATTTTAACCAAATTCTCTGTATTAAATGCTGAGATCCGCCATCATACTATGGAGCGCATCCCGAGGGGTCTGCCCCCGTTCCCAGCCGTCGTTTGGGTAGCTGTGCAGCACTTTTTGTCAGGAGTCAGAGGTCAGGTTTACTGCGTGACTGGACAGTTTCTTTTCAGGAATACGAAGCGTTCCTCGTACGCTTTAACGCTGCTTTGAGAGCGGCTGGGTTTTACGCCATGGAGGCGATGGAGAACCCTGTTTTACGCTGGATGGCTCTGAAGGCCTCTGCTTATGCTGCTCTGTATCAAGATGCTGCGTAGATCTTCCAAGCATTTTTTTCATGCTTCTACATTATCTTACTTGCGTACTCTGTTGCATATGTTCTAAAGATCATCATTATGCCTTGGCCTTGTGCATGCGCACCCTACGCGTGCACGTCATCACGTCCGGGGGACAATTTTCGATTGGGCGAAGTCGAGACGTGACAGAGGCACTATGTCAAGAGCGTTTCAAAATTATTTACTTTAGTATGTTAATGGTAATAGTGTCTGCTTAAAGGGCAATTAGTTCTTATTTAGAACTTAATAGTGTCTGTTAATGATTTTTCGAGAGAATATCTTTGGAGACCTATATATATCGTAGACATATGTGGTTTGTGTTCCATCCAGACTCAGTTAGGTTTGTGGATGAGGGGAACATGGAAGACCATCACATGCATCCCAAAGTTAAGATAGATAGTTGTTGCGGAGATCAATTTGTGGTTTGAGTTCACGTCGCTAAAATTTATACAATATTTAATATTAGACAATATATTTATATCTTTTATCAATTATATTTATTGTTTTTATCTATCTTACCAGATGGCACCCATGACCCGAGCACGTGCACGTCGCTTGAGAGAGACACCTCCTACTGTTAAGGAGGAAGTGAATGTTAAGGAGGAAGAGATACCACCTGCTATTAAATTGGAAGCGGTTGTTAAGGAGGAAGTTTTTTCTGCTACTGTTGGGCAGGCACCAGCTCAGAGGGGGAGTTCCATTCACCCAGCACCTATAGCAGAGATTGATCACATAGACGTTGTTTATGCGCATTATCTGAGGGACTGGTATGTGCCCCAGCGTATTGGATATCCTCGAGATTGATACTGTGACGTTTCATATACTTTTATTGTAGTTATTGTGTGATTGTGATACTTTTATATTATGCATTTTGTGTGACTGTAATACTTTTATTTTGTGTGTATTGTGTGACGTGCGAAATTTAGTGTTGCTCCGGGTCTATTTAAAATTAAAAATTCATAAATTGCAGGAAGATTGGTAATTTTTAACATTTATTTTTTTTACTGAAAATTTAGCGACGTTTAGCGACGCTATTATACGTCGCTGAATACGTCGCTAAATACGTCACTGCATATGTCGCTAATTTTGCTGACATGGCAGTATTGCCAGGTCATTTTAGCCGTCGCTATATAAGTCGCTCATTAGCGACGTTTAGCGATAGATGAGCACTTCCCTAATTAGCGACGTTGCGTCGCTAAACGTCGCTAATCTAGCGACACATTAACGTTGCTAAAAAATATCGGTATAGCGACGTTTAGCGACATTTTTCCTTTCAGCAACTAGCTGAGTTTCGACTTCTGTAAAATGTTGCTAATTACGTCGTTAAAAGTGATTAGCGATATTTTTTGGTCATTTAGCGACATTTCTCTATGTCGCTAATTTGACTTTTTCTGGTAGTAGCAGTCGCTCGCTCACGCAGCCAAAGATACTCGGCCTAGAAAAGTTTGGATACTCGATAATTGCCTAAGTTATATTAAAATTAACACAAAGTAAAGTAATACTTACATAGGTCTGCGAGGCCCTCTCATCAATGAGATTCTCGCCCTTTCTATGGGTGGCCAGGAAGATGGTCACCATGTTCTATCCTCACTCCTTTGTACCTGTTAAAAATATAATATTTAGTACTAAAATTAAATATTTTTTCCTACTACCATTTTATCGTACTTGCATTAAATTAATATATCTAAAATAAAAAATATAATAAACAACGAAAATATTACGTCATTGGAATCGAGCCACCACACCACTTTGCTGCCTTTCGCCTAGCCGCCTTGGTCTTCTCAGACCTTTTCTTGTACCTCGGATCGTCGAATCTAGCCCTCATCGTAATCCACTGCTCAGGCATGATCCAAACTTGTATTGGTTTTCCAATGCGATCACGAGCCTTCTGGTCATCCAGAGCATCACGGATCAGCTTGGCGACAATGGCAGGAAATATCTGCTCGATCAACTCGGCCCAGTACGGAGGATAAAAATACGTTTGTTATAATAAGTAATTTAATAAGTTATATAATATACATAAATTAGATGATTGATATAATATACTTTTACCTTAAATTGGGCAAACCATAACGCCTTTATCTTCTCCAGACCTTCAGAGGATTTGATCAAAGGACCACCATAGTTATTCCTCAGAAAGAGGCCTAGGCGTCTCTGTACCGACGAGGGACGATATCTATACAGAGATAATTATTTTTGTCGAAAAAGTTAATATATGATGAATAGAGAAATACACAATATATATGATAGTAAATTATCTTATTGACTTACTTTGTACCATCGGCCCAAAACTCTGTCCTTATCTCTTCCGGAGGTGCGCATAGAGGATCTAGCTGATATTGAGACGACGTTGGCTCGACCTCCTCCATATGCTCATCTGTCTACATGGTTCCGTCAGCAGAAGAAATACTGGATGAGGGAGTACTATCACGCCTGGAACTACTCATCCCAGGAGTGATGCCACGTAACGTCGTCGCAGTCGGAGATTTGACTGGTCGATATACTTGAGTACTAGGCGACGAGGACCCAGAACCAACAGTAGGGAGTACCGGAGGAGCACTCAGTCTACCTCGGGACCTGTCGAACCCTCCGCATTGTCCTGTTACCTAATAACAACATATGATGAATAAAGAAATACACAAATATATAGTACATTCTACAGTCAAAATATTCTGCATATCTCACAGCATTCATAGAATTGCATAGTAAATAACTAGTGGTATCACAAGTCTAAATGGATAGTAGATTCTACAGTCAAAATATAATACATATCTTCGTCAAAATAGTATATTCTACAGACAAAATATAGTATATTATACAGGCAAAATATTTTATTTTCAATCATCTTCAGAAAATTTATCTTGTACGCCTTCCTCTTCCTCCTCTTCCTCTTCCTCCTCATCTTCACTTTTATCTACTTCATCTTCGTCTTCGTCTTCCTCTTTGGATAATTCTATATCTTCTACATTATTAGTTATATAATGAGTAACTTTCGTTGAGTCCACATCTATAATATTTGTTACAAGAGGTAGCTCGTCCACCTGATAAGCTATGTCGTCAACGTCAGAGATATTTCTCGCTTTAGTCTTGCATACTGTCCACCAATCCGACCTCGTTGTCCCCCATCTAGGATAAGTTATGAAGTACACACGCTGAGCCTGACTTGATAGGATAAATAGTTCGTAGCCTTGATATCTACGCTTGTAGTTTATATCAACAACACCATGCTTGTCAATCTTCCAAACTTGATCTTGAATCGGATCAAACCATTCACACTTAAATAGCACGATCTTAGCAGGTTCTGTGCCATATTTATATGTCAACTAAACAATCTCTCGTAAGATGACAAAGAAATTATTACCTGGATCTACGTCTTTGTAGTTCGATAATTTGATACACAAACAACTATTTTTCTTAGAATCATGATCCAGAAAGCTATCTCTGATCAGAGCATTTGTTGACTTGAACCTAAACTCATTCATACAGTAACTTGGCCATATTTTGTCGGCAGTAATTGGTCCCTTGGCTAGAGTTCTAATAGATTCAGTCTCGGGTGTTATTTGACGATCGACCTAAATACCAATGTAGCGATAGTAAGTTATTTATTGTGCAAGTGCATACAGAAAATATAATTACCAAGCTCCTTACATATGTGCTCAACCAAGAAGGAAAATGGCGTCTCATTTCTTATTCTACTTCTTCGTCTGTTATGTAGGGTCTAACCGACCTCAGCTAATCATTATATGTGCTAAAAAATAATAAAGCAACTGTTGATTAGTAGAATAATAGTAGCTTATACTATTATATTGAGATAACGTAAATATGGACGTATTAATTACTTACCCCTCTAACTTCTCCACTTCATCCTCGTCGTAATTGAGTAATATATACAACTGAGTAGCCCTTAGCTCGTCGTCATTCAAATATCTCTTCTTTATTTTTCCTGAAGGCTTTTCGGACGCATTGAATACTTTCAGTATTACATCATTAGATTCCTGATATCTGTCGTCATTTTTCGGAGCTCTCGTTCTATTAGTAGCAATATGAGGTTTAAAATACATCGAGAAAAATTTTGTAATCTTCTCGAGAATATAAGCTTCACAAATAGAGCCCTAAACCCGTGCCTTATTTTTTACCTTTCTCTTTAGGTGATTCAGATGCTGCTCGAAGGGGTACATCCACCGATAACCGATAGGACCACCAACACGTGCCTCATAGGAAAGATGAATTGATAAATGCTCCTTAAAGTTGAAGAATTCAGGAGGAAATACCTTCTCGAGCTTGCACAGTGTTACTGTAATGTCCTTCTCTTGCTTTTCTAGATGATCGACGAGCAACTTAGTATAACAAAGATCTCTAGTAGAACAAAGATCACTGCAGAATATGTTGAGCGCTGTCAATGGATCCTAAATGACCTGCGGTAAGAATTCCTAAAATACAATCAGAATTAACCTCTCCATGAATATGTGACAATTATGGCTCTTCATACCCACCAGTTTGTTCTCCTTGAGGTCGATGCATCTTCTCAAGTTCGACATGTACTCATCTGGAAATTTTAGACCATGAATCCACCTACAAAGTCTCTATTTATCCTCTTTATTCAGTGAGAAAACTGACTTAGGCTGCTTTAACTTTCCATTCTCCTCATCTATCAAATACAACGCAAGACGTCTACATATTTCTTCTAAGTCCAACCTGGCCTTCGGATTGTCTTTCGTCTTTCCTTTTACCTCCATTACAATATTAATTATGTTATCAAACACATTCTTCTCAATATGCATGACATCAAGGTTATGTCTAATCAGATTGGTGTTCCAATATAGCAGATCCCAGAATATACTCCTCTTCGTCCAATTATGGGTGCGACCAAATCCGTCACACTTGTACCCCTTAGCAGGCTCTTCGATAGCACTTGGTAAATCTTTTACCTCTTCCCATATCGTATATCCGGGCCACCTTTACGGTAGATTGGCTGTAAGCCCCCTGATTTTCAGAATTTTAAATTTGGATTTTTCTCCAAATTATCTGAATTTTCGGGAATCGTGACCTAGGCCTTTGTTGATTCAAGGATTTTTAATTTTGGTTAATTCATATTAAAATATTATGGAAATAATATTTTATGGTGTAAAATGAAAAACCGGACATAGGGTAATTTTTTGTGAATTTATTGGACTCCGGAAACCCGTTTAAAGCCCTAGAAACCAATTTAGAATTAAACCGAATTTAATCCGTGCCAACGCCCGACATCCCCATGAGAGCCCAGCCCAAGGAGCGTTGACCCGTTGACCCAGCCCGAATCCTAGGTCTAACCCTATTCTAATTTCTGCATGTATAAATATCTACTTATTTTCTAGTTTTCTCCACAAGAAAAAGAAAAAGAAAAAGGAAACCCTAAATCCCCAATTTATCCCCAAATCCCTAATTCCTAATTCTAACCTAACCCTAACCCTAACCCTAATCTAGTCGCCGGCTACACCCCCCCGCCGGAGCAGCCGACCTCCTCCGACACCCACCGCCATCATCACCAGCTCCTCCGCCCCTTCTCTCCGCCGCCGAGCCACCCGACCGCCACTGCCTGCCCTGCCCTAGTCGGCCTCCCAGCCCCCTCGTCGCCCTCTTCCTCCACGCCGCTCCGCCACGACGACCCCGCTCCGCCACCTGTGCAGCCGTCGACGACCTCTCGACGACTCCTCCAGCGCTGCCTCGTCGACTTCCCTCGTCCTCCCCAAACTCCTCTGCCTCCTGCTCCTTTTCCCCACGCCGCTGCCTCGAGCCGCCAGACCACCGCCCTCCGCCGGCCACGACCCGCTGCCTCCGGCCGAGACCCCGACGTGCCCCGCCTCCGTCCGGCGAGCAGTTCTGGCCGCCTCTGCTGTGTCCACCAACAGTTGGACACGGACACAACCCTAGACGCAGCTCAGAACAGTAAACCCTAGGGCAGACACAGTACCGGACTCGTCGACGCAGGACACGAAGGAGACTCGGACACGTCTCGGACACAGGAAATCAGATTCACGGGGCCCTGTTCAGATAACCGTTTCTCTCTCCTCGTAATCCCGTTTTTGATTCCGTCAGTTTTATCACGAAGCCTATATGACCCCCTCGGTGCTCGTGCAACTCGCTCGGCGCATCACGTCCTGTGGTGATCGTACACCGCGATCCAAAAACAGGAAAACCAACACCCCGTTTCACCCCGGAACTGAGTCCGCCCCGCCAATCGGGACGACTTGGTCGCGCGCGGTCTTTACCGAACCGTGCGCGACGTTGATACGGTCGTGTGAGATTTCACAGAAGTCGATTCGGAGGTGCGTGCACCCCGGAATCAACGCGTATCCGCCGACGACACCCCGTATCCGACCTTTCTGGAACACGCCCTAACTTTGTGTACACACGTCGGATCGAGACGAAACTTACGCCATCGGACTCGTAGCGATACGCTGGTCCTGTGACCCAAGTTTGGTTCGATTCTGAGAACGTTGACGAAATCGCGTGTCGTGGGCCCCACAAGCCCCGCTCGACCGGCGATTTTGTGATCGGCTCATCGGAATCCAATTCTGGAAGTTCCATTGGGTTCGTATCATCGTTCCTGACTTGTAGACGCTGAGTTTCCTGAATTTGGAGACCTTTGACCCTGACGCGCTTTTCGGTGCAAAGTGGCCCACATGTGGACCCCGCTTTGACCCGGAAATGTCGTTTTTGCCCTTGTCTCCAAATTGGACTCAAGGACAGGCGTTTTTAGCTATTTGATATTTTCTGAATCTAATGGTGATGTTTATTTCAACAACCGGAGTAGTACCTGCAGATCACACTGAGACCAGAGCTACAGTTGGAGCCAGGACCCCAGGCAAGTGTACCTTGCCAAATCCTGCAGTCTTTGCTACTTATTTCCTTGACTTAGTTATGCATCAGTGGGCAAGTATACCTTGCCAACTTTATAATTCTTGTTGCATTTCCTTGATTCATTATATTGCTGTGCATGGTTGACCTAGGACCGTGTGACGTACTTAGCGTCCGATTATCAGTCGGGTGCCAACACCGTACGCGGTGTTGTATATTGTCACCTAGAGATGGACATTCGTGACCCCTTTACATTCTCGTACTTGTCTTACCAAGTACACTATAACCCAGGACACTTGACACTATTCATGAGACAGGATCTTCCTGAGATATTCATGGTGATTCTGTATAGGATACAGACTTTATGGCATTGACATTATATTCCTAGATACTCTATGACTTCTGCATTAGATACGATCGTGCGTAACATGGACATGAGGCATCATGGATATGAGACGTGTGATTACATTGGGTGGGGAGAGACACACAGACTACAGGCTGATCATATATATATACACCCCTATTATCGTGAGGCACAAGACTCTGAAGCCCGAGCTTGGCCCATTACTCATTATTACTGCTGCTACCGGCTCCCCTACACAGAGCTTGTAGTATGCTTCAGCCTGAGTTCTAGTGCTGCTCTCATCTTGCATATCACTTAGCTGGTTATTTTAGTATTCCCTTATTGTTCCATCTATTGCTGGAGAGACCCGCAGCTACAGGTTGACTATATTATGCCGGCTACTCAGTCTCCCGCTGAGCTAGACCACCTCATGATATCACTGCTACCGACTCCCCTACACAGAGCTTGTAGTTGTTTCAACCTGAGTACTTTTGATGTTCTCTCTTTTGCATTTCACATAGATGGTTATAGCTTACCCTATTTATTTCATTCTCTGCTGCACTACATTTATTTTGGCTTGTATTTTCTGTACCTTGCTGTCCCCTGAGGACCTGGATCCGGAATATGTCCCCAGGATTAGTAGAGGAGATCCACCCAGAGTTATACAGTACAGGAGCATTAGCAGGAGCTGATACAGGAGCTGTACCGACACCTGAGGACGGGATTGTGCTAGAGGACTTCTCCTGGGTATTGCCTTGTGATACTCATTTATTTCTATTTCCAGTTCCTTTATTTCCAGTCTATTGCATTGATGTATCAGACTTGTTCTCGGATTGTTCTCCGAGACACTTTTATTGAGATTTGTTAGTTATTCCTATTTGCATTATTCTTGCATTTGATGTATGATTATCTGTTGTGGATGAGATTAGCTTAGACTGTGACTTGTATCATTGAACCTACATATTCTTATATTACAGCTTAAGCATGCCCCGATGGATCCATTAAATTGGGTTTGTCCATCGGTGTGTGCTGCTGGCCATTGCCACGCGTCCGGTCCCTCGGTATTTTGGGACTGGGGCGTGACATGGTTTTTGTGGTGGCCCATGCAGGTCTACGACTAAATTGTTCGGTTTCAACTTAGGGACCGAGCAAGCCTGCAATAAGAATAGGATAAGTTTCTAGGATCTCATCCACTTGCTTGAAACGTTCTTGATATCTATATCAGATTCGAATTTAAATTCTTGACTCGCATCCTGCCGATTCTTGTGCGCCTCTTATTGTTTATTTTGGTTGCAGAGTTATGGATTCACGAACAAACAACGAGACTCCTGCCAGATCACCACGAGATGATATGGTAACCAACGGAGATGAAGTGACACCAGTTAGTGAAGGTCCATCATCACAGTAAGCAAGTCAGCATGCCTCGAGAATCCCGGAAGATGACGTTCCACCATCGACGCAGTTGGCTCCACCGACGCCTACCATTCCACAAGGGCAGGCTATGGACGAACAACAGATGTTTCGCATGTTCTATGCGATGATGCAAGCCCAACAGAAGGTTCAGGAAGAAGCCCAGCAAATCCAAGCGGAGAAGTTCATCGACAGATTTAGCTCGGAGCTACGGAGATTAATCAGCCCCACTACAACTACCTTAGACGAGAATGTTCTTGCTACAGCACGACCCATGGAGTGCAACACAAGGATAGAGTCCAGCCAGAAGCGGCCGTATGCATCAGCACCGGACCAAGCACAACAGGAAAGAGCTGCAAAGCGACCACAGATGAATCCACCACCGAGAGCAGCACCAAGAGCCTTAGTTCTTCCAACTTGTCACTACTGTGGCAAGATAGGCCATATTCAAAAAGAATGCAGACGCAAGTTAGGATTATGCTTGATTTGCGGAAATAGTCAACACTTAGCCAAGGATTGTCTTCAGCATCGAGAGAAAGCATTGATGATTCAACAACCAGCCACATCAGCACCAGCCGGAGCACCACAAGAAGAAGCTACACAAAGACCTCAAGTACACCAGCCACCAGAAGCAACTCCACAGACAATACCTGTCTGTCCATATTATCGCAAGCGAGGCCATACTGAGGACGAGTGCAGACGAAAAAGGAAAGTATGTTTAGCTTGCGGATCCAGTCAGCATTCACTGAAGGAATGCCCCGAATGTCGAGAAAAAGCGCTAATGTCACCAGCACCAACGCCAGCCTCTCCAGCATTGGAAGCACCGCAAACGAGAGTTGAAGGAGTCAGACCACCAGTCCCAGGAGAGAATCAGCCGAGGCCACCCCTGGCACCACAAGCAACACTCTTCCAGCAGGCTCAACAGCAGCAGAGGAATCAACTGCAAGAACGTGAACAAGCTCCAGCGATGACTTTGGAAGACGCGCAGACCCATGGAGTAGCTAATGCGCATAATTTGTCGTAGTTATCTGTTTATCGATTTGTTTTATCTCGTGCCTATTGGTTCGTGACCCCAGCCCTAACCTATGTAATTTTGAACTTGCTAATAATTTATAACCTAGAATGTTTTTATAATTGATAAACTGTAGAGATTATAGGGCCTTTTGTTATTGTGCTTATTTTGTGTTGTTTTGAGAACTTGAATTAAGTGTACCCCCTTTCATCATCATCTAGCATACTTACATTTGTTGTACCACCTTGACTTATGCTGCTAATATAGCCTAGTTTTGCAAGCTTATCCTTTTATCGAGCTTGTTCATGACATCCGTATTAGTGGGTCGACACACTAATATAATTGTCTACTCAGAATCAGTGTATTACGGTCTGATCAACCTTAGTACATTTTGGTTCGCTCTTCGCACGACTACTTCACGTGGATTGAGATATATAGTTGACTAGTATACTTGCCCTCTAGATATATCTGAGCATATCGTATCAGTTACATAACTGTACTAATACGAGCATGCAAACAAAGGATTACCATAATAGGATCTCAATCCACAATTGTCTTGACAAATCCTATTTGAATTTGTTAAACGCCTTGATCCTGATACTTCTATTCTATTACCTCGCCCTTGAACTCTTTATTATTGATCTTCGTCTTCCCTTACTTCGGAAAGACGAAATCTCGTGCCTAGTATAAGTTGATATATAGACAGTACTAGATATACCCCACAGGCCGGTCACCTTGTTGATGACCCTTTTATATATGATTAAGGGAATACCATAGGTGGTATGTTGGTGTTAAATACTTGAGGATTCAATAACATGATTCAATAAGTTGGGGCATAGCTTTCTTAGATATATAGCCTTAGATGATAGATGGGTAAAATCTAAGTTGGGTAGAGACCGCAATGGTTACTTGAGAGAAATTCTTTGAACCCTACTCTATTTTAATTTCGAGGACGAAATTTTTATAAGTTGGGTAGATTGTAAGCCCCCTGATTTTCAGAATTTTAAATTTGGATTTTTTCCCAAATTATCTGAATTTTTGGGAATCGTGACCTAGGCCTTTGTTGATTCAAGGATTTTTAATTTCGGTTAATTCATATTAAAATATTATGGAAATAATATTTTATGGTGTAAAATGGAAAACCGGACATAGGGTAATTTTCTGTGAATTTATTGGACTCCGGAAACCCGTTTAAAGCCCTAGAAACCAATTTAGAATTAAACCGAATTTAATTCGTGCCAACGCCCGACATCCCCATGAGAGCCCAGCCCAAGGAGCGTTGACCCGTTGACCCAGCCCGAATCCTAGGTCTAACCCTATTCTAATTTCTGCATGTATAAATACCTACTTATTTTCTAGTTTTCTCCACAAGAAAAAGAAAAAGAAAAAGGAAACCCTAAATCCCCAATTTATCCCCAAATCCCTAATTCCTAATTCTAACCTAACCCTAACCCTAACCCTAATCTAGTCGCCGGCTACCCCCCCCCCGCCGGAGCAGCCGACCTCCTCCGACACCCACCGCCATCATCACCAGCTCCTCCGCCCCTTCTCTCCGCCGCCGAGCCACCCGACCGCCACTGCCTGCCCTGCCCTAGTCGGCCTCCCATCCCCCTCGTCGCCCTCTTCCTCCACGCCGCTCCGCCACGACGACCCCGCTCCGCCACCTGTGCAGCCGTCGACGACCTCTCGACGACTCCTCCAGCGCTGCCTCGTCGACTTCCCTCGTCCTCCCCAAACTCCTCTGCCTCCTGCTCCTTTTCCCCGTGCCGCTGCCTCGAGCCGCCAGACCACCGCCCTCCGCCGGCCACGACCCGCTGCCTCCGTCCGAGACCCCGACGTGCCCCGCCTCCGTCGGGCGAGCAGTTCTGGCCGCCTCTGCTGTGTCCACCAACAGTTGGACACGGACACAACCCTAGACGCAGCTCAGAACAGTAAACCCTAGGGAAGACACAGTACCGGACTCGTCGACGCAGGACACGAAGGAGACTCGGACATGTCTCGGACACAGGAAATCAGATTCATGGGGCCCTGTTCAGGTAACCGTTTCTCTCTCCTCGTAATCCCGTTTTTGATTTCGTCAGTTTTATCACGAAGCCTATATGACCCCCTCGGTGCCCGTGCAACTCGCTCGGCGCATCGCGTCCTGTGGTGATCGTACACCGCGATCCAAAAACAGGAAAACCAATACCCCGTTTCACCCCAAAACTGAGTCCGCCCCGCCAATCGGGACGACTTGGTCGCGCGCGGTCTTTACCGAACCGTGCGCGACGTTGATACGGTCGTGTGAGATTTCGCAGAAGTCGATTCGGAGGTGCGTGCACCCCGGAATCAACGCGTATCCGCCGACGACACCCCGTATCCGACCTTTCTGGAACACGTCCTAACTTTGTGTACACACGTCGGATCGAGACAAAACTTGCACCATCAGACTCGTAGCGATACGCTGGTCCTGTGACCCAAGTTGGGTTCGATTCTGAGAACGTTGACGAAATCGCGTGTCGTGGGCCCCACAGGCCCTGCTCGACGGGCGATTTTGTGATCGGCTCATCGGAATCCAATTCTGGAAGTTCCATTGGGTTCGTATCATCGTTCCTGACTTGTAGACGCTGAGTTTGCGGAATTTGGAGACCTTTGACCCTGACGCACTTTTTGGTGCAAAGTGGCCCACATGTGGACCCCGCTTTGACCCGGAAATGTCGTTTTTGTCCTTGTCTCCAAATTGGACTCAAGGACAGGCGTTTTTAGCTATTTGATATTTTCTGAATCTAATGGTGATATTTATTTCAGCAATCGGAGTAGTACCTGCAGATCACACTGAGACCAGAGCTACAGTTGGAGCCAGGACCCCAGGCAAGTGTACCTTGCCAAATCCTGCAGTCTTTGCTACTTATTTCCTTGACTTAGTTATGCATCAGTGGGCAAGTATACCTTGCCAACTTTACAATTCTTGTTGCATTTCCTTGATTCATTATATTGCTGTGCATGGTTGACCTAGGACCGTGTGACGTACTTAGCGTCCGATTATCAGTCGGGTGCCAACACCGTACGCGGTGTTGTGTATTGTCACCTAGAGATGGACATTCGTGACCCCTTTACATTCTCGTACTTGTCTTACCAAGTACACTATAACCCAGGACACTTGACACTATTCATGAGACAGGATCTTCCTGAGATATTCATGGTGATTCTGTATAGGATACAGACTTTATGGCATTGACATTATATTCCTAGATACTCTATGACTTCTGCATTAGATACGATCGTGCGTAACATGGACATGAGGCATCATGGACATGAGACGTGTGATTACATTGGGTGGGGAGAGACACACAGACTACAGGCTGATCATAAATATATACACCCCTATTATCGTGAGGCACAAGACTCTGAAGCCCGAGCTTGGCCCATTACTCATTATTACTGCTGCTACCGGCTCCCCTACACAGAGCTTGTAGTATGCTTCAGCCTGAGTTCTAGTGCTGCTCTCATCTTGCATATCACTTAGCTGGTTATTTTAGTATTCCCTTATTGTTTCATCTATTGCTGGAGAGACCCGCAGCTACAGGTTGACTATATTATGCCGGCTACTCAGTCTCCCGCTGAGCTAGACCACCTCATGATATCACTGCTACCGGCTCCCCTACACAGAGCTTATAGTTGTTTCAACCTGAGTACTTTTGATGTTCTCTCTTTTGCATTTCACATAGATGGTTATAGCTTACCCTATTTATTTCATTCTCTGCTGCACTGCATTTATTTTGGCTTGTATTTTCTGTACCTTGCTGTCTCCTGAGGACCTGGATCCGGATTATGTCCCCAGGATTAGTAGAGGAGATCCACCCAGAGTTATACAGTACAGGAGAATTAGCAGGAGCTGATACAGGAGCTGTACCGACACCTGAGGACGGGATTGTGCTAGAGGACTTCTCCTGGGTATTGCCTTGTGATACTCATTTATTTATATTTCCAGTTCCTTTATTTCCAGTCTATTGCATTGATGTATCAGACTTGTTCTCGGATTGTTCTCCGAGACACTTTTATTGAGATTTGTTAGTTATTCCTATTTGCATTATTCTTGCATTTGATGTGTGATTATCTGTTGTGGATGAGATTAGCTTAGACTGTGACTTGTATCATTGAACCTACATATTCTTATATTACAGCTTAAGCATGCCCCGATGGATCCATTAAATTGGGTTTGTCCATCGGTGTGTGCTGCTGGCCATTGCCACGCGTCCGGTCCCTCGGTATTTTGGGACTGGGGCGTGACATTGGCCTTCTCCACAATACCTTTAGGAAAAGCATTCCTGTTCCTCCGGTACGGATGATCCTTCGGTAGAAATTGTTGATGACAATCGAAGAAGCACAGTTTGCCTCCATATTTTAAACGAAAAGCCTTAGTGTGGTCCATGCAATATGGATATGAGAGACGACCATGAGTGTACCATCCCGATAATATTTTATAGGCCAAAAAGTTGTTGACGGTCCATATAAGTGTTGCCCTCATATAAAAATTCTGCTTTCTGAAAATATCGTACTTGTTGGCACATACTTTCCACAGCTGATTCAACTCATCTATCAAAGGTTGTAAATATACATCGATGTTCTTCTTCGAATTATTCGAACCCAGGATAATAACGGTTAGGAATATATACGGAGTCTTCATGCACATCCAAGACGGTAGATTACACGGAGTGACGATCACAGGCCAACACGAATACTGGGAGCCCGAAAGTCCGAATGGGGTAAAACCGTCGGAGGAGAGCACCAATCTTATATTACGCAGATCCGAAGAAAAATTGGGATACTGTCAATCAAAGTGCTTCCATACTTCTCCATCGGATGGATGATCCAATACTCCTTCGATCTATTTTTGCCTGTGCCAACTCATATTTTTTGCAGTCTCCTTCACCATAAACAACCTCTGTAACCGCGGCGTCAAAGGCAAGTAGTGCACCGAATCGGTAGGCTTCTTTGCACGGACAGACTTTTCTCTTCCAGTGGCCTTGTAGCGATCAGCACCACAGAATCTGTACGCATCTTCATCCTTCTCGTCTTTGTTGTACAACATGCACCCGTTGCGACATGCATTAATTTTCTCATGTCCTATCCAGAGCGATCTCACCATCCTGTCAGATTGGTAGAAGTCTTTAGGCAACTTTGCACCCTCTGGTAAGATTCTATAATCAAATCTATCAGTCGGTTATAACATTCTTGCGACATGTTAAAATTGGACTAGATGCTCAACAATCTTGTAACCACCTCCAACGGTGAATAATCCTCACAACCAGGATATAATAGAGTTCTTGCATTCTCCAGAAACTCCATGAACTTTGCAGCATTGGCATTCGGTGCCTTATCAGCTGTATCATGATTGTCCGGATCGAAACTAGGCTCCGCTGCATCAAAAACCATGTTTATCCACCCATCGTCATAAGCAGCATAGTCGTGGATATCCATACACGGCTCCACATAAGGCTCAGACTCTGATGCTAAAGACACAAGTTCTCTGTGTACGGTCCACTAATAGTAATTCGGTATGAAACCCTTTGAGTACAAATGATATGTGACTTCCACTTCTGGATGATATTTCAAGTTGCGATATCTCACACACGGACACTTAATTTTGGTACCGTCCATGTACTGAGGGAACGCCTTGACGAACTGCAGGAACTATTGTACACCCTCAATAAATTCATCCCGCACACAGCACATGTCATCAGGATGACGGTTGTACATCTACGAACGATGACGCATATAGTAATTCATATCCATTTCTAGATACTTCTGCAAAAATGAATAGACATCGTTCAAGTATATACTCTTCGTTAAATATAGTACATGCACTGATACTCCTAGTCCTAGCATATATACGCATCGTTAAATACAGTACTGCACTCACTTGCCACTTGCCACCTAGTACTACTGTTCTTGAGTGTGTATCAAATGATACCACTAATAATAGACCCCCCACCAAGTCTGTTACTCTGTATTAGTTCTTTACTGATACATATTGCTCACAATATAACTCCCTATCAGTTGGACAACTTACACTCTCCCAGTTCTCCATACTGCTGCTACAGTAGTTGCTTACCTGCTCGAGCCCCCTCTCTCACCTTCAACCACTGCTATTACCTTAACCAATACTGTGCACTGTGCACTGCTATCCAACCCGACATTCCCTCCTGCACCTTGCTGCTCACATACTTTCTTTCTTGCAATAATTTAACATAGCACACACATACCCACACCCACCACATAGAACTCACATGACCATGGCTAATTGCCAAGGACCACTAGAACAGTTCACACTGCTTACCACGACCACTAGAACACAGCACACTCAATTTTATAACACAGTCCAATCACCACTTCACCACAGCGCTCATGCACTTATCTGGCACTTCTACACCCACATTCACACACACATCAAATGCACTTATGTATACACATATACAACTAAGCAAATTCCTTTCGTCAATATAGGTATCTCACACACACACAATACCAAAGTCAATCTATCAAACACCTTTAGTGCCACACTATACACACAGTATTTGTATGTCATGTCATGTCGTGTCAGTCATGTGTGTGTATGTCGTGTCAGTGTCTGTCACGTGTGTGTCGTATCAGGGTCAGTGTCATGCCGTGTCCAGAGAGAGAGAGAGAGAGAGAGTTAGGGTTAGGGTTAGTGTCATGCCATGTCTGTCACGTGTGTGTGTGTTGTGTCTGTGTCTGTGTCATGCCGTATTCTGTGAGAGAGAGAGAGTTAGGGTTTACCTAGAGAAGGAGGATGAGGAGGGTGACGCTATGGAGGATGTCGTGAAGTTCGCCGGAGAGGGAGAAAAGATGGGGGTTTTGAAAATTTTGGGAGGAAGGAAGATTTCGACAGAAGGGGAAAATCGAAACCTATATTTAAATTTTAGCGACGTTTAGCGACGCCAACTTATGACGTCACTAATAAAAATATTGTATGACGTTGTAGCCGTAGCTAAATATCTAAAAGATTAATGTCGCTAAATGTCGCTAAATCATAAAACTCAGCGACATTTAGCGACCTTAAATAAACTTATAGCGACTATTCTTTTAAGAAACTGAATTACAGTCGCTAAACATCGTTATATGTCGCCAAACAACGACTTATAGCGACATTAGTCTTTGGAGTCGTTAAAATCTTTAAATTAGCGACGCTCTACTTTGACATCGCTAAAAATGTCACTAATTTTGTAATTTTTAGTAGTGTTTGAATATTGGTCTGGTGAGCAAATCAACTACTCAAAATCTTTCTTCTTCTCTACCGTTGTCTTGACCGTTACATGTGTCAAACCCTTATGGATATACTCATTGTCGAGATTATGAACCTGAATGAAAAATATTTGGGACACTACTTACTACTCCCAAAGAATCATATGTCCACTTTTTCCAAGCTCATTGCTGCTAGCGAATCAAAATTGGCAGGATGGAAGGGGAATTATATGTCTCATGCAGGGAGAACAACATTTATTAAATCCTCAATATCTTCATGCCCTGTGTACTCTCTCTCATCTTACCTTGTCCCAAAAAAATTAACCAATATGTTGGCGAAATACCAACAAAATTTTTGGTGGGGGGGGGGGGGGGGATAACGCATCCAAAAAACTGTATTTCAGCCCTTGGTCAACTCTGACCCTAACTAAACTTCATGGGGGATTGGAAATTAGGGTCCAAAAATCATAAATAAAGCTCTTGTGACCAAGCTTACCTGGAGATTCTTGAATAATCCTAACTCTCCTTGGGCCCAACTTATTAAATCAAAATACCTAAGCAAGAAAGATTTTTAGACTGCATTATTCCTCATCCAACTCCTATATCTTGTCAATTATCCTCAAGTGCAGGAAATATCTGACTAACAACAATCACTGGTCAGTTTGTAATGGGAATAACATCAAGATCTGGGATGCCCTATTTGGGTCTCCTTATTACCCCAATACAAATAGGTCAGCGACCTTATTGATACCAATACTTGCATATGGAAACATGATCTTATTCACCAGATTTTTTCCCATCCATGAAGCTAATGCCATCACCCAAATACCTTTGAACCCTTTCTACCTGGAAGATAAACTCATATGGAGATTCACTAAAAATGGCCAGCTCTCACCCAAATTAGTCTACATTCTATGATAGCCAAACTCAAATCCATAGCCGAAACTCTTCTAATGACTTTGGAGGATGGAAACAGATTTGGAAATTGCACCATCTTTTTCTAAGGTTACTCTTGTTCATATGGAGGGTCCTTAATAACTCCATCACCACAGCGGAGAAATACATAGGCGGCTTTAGAATTTTTGCCCTATATGCTCTATTTGTTAGGTACACATCGAATCCATCGATCATCTTCTACTATATTGTATTTATGCAGGTGAAGTTTAGCATTATTTGGCCTCTATTCAAAGTCACCTTACTCAACTTGTAACTTTCAGACAATTCATCCAAAGCTTACTAAACGAAAGAAACTAGGAAGTGATAGCAGACAGTTTCTACCTAATGTGGAGCATTTAGAAAGCAAGAAACACAGCCATCTTCAAACGTGAGAACATTACCACAGAAGAAATTATCACTGCTTCAAGAAGGCTTAAGGAGAAATAAGATACTAGCTCACTACATCAACACTCTGGAGATATGGTGTACCACCCATATTACATAATGAAGCTTGTCACTCCTTGTTTCCTATATACGTATTTGGAATGTATTTTATTTTAGCATGGTTGCTTGTGCATGGAGACTAGACCCAATCTTTGGTTTAACCTGGTTCATAGTTCATTTGTGGGTTGGTTCAAGTCATGAGAACCCTTGGTTCAACCCTCAACCCTACCATATATAACCCAATATTCTCTCTCTCTCTCTCTCTCTCTCTCTCTCTCTCTCTCTCTCTCTCTTCACTTCTTCATTCTTCCTCTCTCCTTAGTTTTCTTTCCCCTTTTCCATAGGCAAGTACACCTTGCATAAAAAATAAAAAAATTCTTTATATTAATTTATTATTATGCTCTTTGCATGATTTTATACACTTTTAGGACTTAAGAGTTTTCGGATTTAGTGGATAGATTAGTGCAGATCTACATTTCTAACTTAGGACTTTTATGAGTTTTTTTTATTTTGATCTATATTTAACAGGTATCTTTGAAAACTAGTTTTTGCTACATGATAGAGCTTTCGATTTCAAGTATTTGGCTTTTGGTTCACTTTATTTTGACTTAAAATAAAAAATTTATGAAGAAAATAATTTTCGGTTTTAGGAGCTTCCGTCATGGCCGAACTTGATATTGGAGAAGATGAACTTTATATTCGGCCAGTGAGCTATGCGGCTGAGAGTGCCATGCGGCCTGAGAAGGTTATACGGCCTAAACTCTTTGCCGCATACTGACAACATGTGTCTATCTTGTTTGAAGCATGATTGCTTATTTACATAAGTGTCCTTGAACTCCTTATATTTTTTACTCATTGAACGAATGAGAAATTCGCTAAGTCCAAAGAGCATATGCGGCCGAGTGACCTTATACGGTAAGCATAGCATGCAGCCACTTTTCTTGGACGCATGAATCTGAACCGTTGGCACATCTTTCTTTGATTTTTGCCTTTTCTCTAACACACTTTATTAGCTTGTCACATCCAACATTTCAGTCACTTTTCTCTGACACACTTTATTGCATGTCACATCAATCACTTTATATCACTTTATTGACACTTTATTTATTGGCCGTCACTTCAATACTTGTCCCAATGAGTAGACTTTAACCCTGAGCATGCGGCCTGACTTCATATGCAACCAAGTGGTTCATGCAGCCCTGACTCCATATGCGGCCAAATAGTTTATGTGACCCTGACTACATATGCGGCTAGGATTTCCCATGCGGCCTTGATTGTTTGATTTAATGTTATAATTTATATTATGGTTAATGCTTGTGTTATGATTCTATAGAAGAATGGATTTAGTAACCAGACTTTGTGCCAGATATGACCATGAGCTAAATTGGCGATGAACATGGCATGAGTTAAACTGAGATTTTAGTATGAAACAGACTAAGTGGATAGTGACTAACCGGCTATGTACATGACATAAGCTTCGTGTTACAATATGATCTTGATTCATGTGACCCAATTTATAATTGGTAATTGGACTCGAATACTATATCTGTGCTGATACAAATTATTGTCTGAAATGTATATGATCGGATATGCGCTGAGGTACGACATACCGTGTCACGTGTTAAGTGATTTATATTTCGGTTGTGCATCAAGAATGCCTCCAAATTTCTGAATGTGTGATATTATAAATATATATATTATTTTTCCAACACGGGCATGATATGCGAGTCAACAACCAAAGCATGACTAGCTAGGATATTGATTGACTGAATGTTGCATACAAGCTCGGGTGAATCCAGATTGAACTTCCATGGATTCGTATCTAATATGCCCGTACTTTTGTACGACATCTTAAGAAAAATTCTTATGTGACACGCCTTGAGATTTTGAACACAATATAGGGCTAATTAGGTAACTAAAAGTAGTAGTAACATTTAGAGGGAACGGTATCCCGAGATCATGCCAACGAACATTTCCACAGAGATTCATTCTAAGTGCGTTGTGGGCTGGCCACTACAGATACTGTATATCATCCGTCTTAGTGGATTGCAGTATTTGAACTATTATAAATAATGTTGAGCCATTGTTTCACTATATGAACATTGGAACTGCTAATACCGTAATTTTAGTGCAGTGGCTCTACGGAGAACTAGTGCATCATGCAAGTGCCTGTATATTCCTTATTTGCTCGGTTAGCTCATGTTCGGTACTGTCTGAGGATACCTATTATGCATTATTTCTGAGATAACCTCTTGACTCCACAAAATAGCAAGTCGTAGTGATTGGCCGATATAAGAAAATGGACTTGGTTTTGATTGTATTATTCGGTTAGTAGCCTAAGGAAATGGACTATCATAGTGTGATTGTTCAACCATTGTCCTTGTTTGGTTGTAGGGTTGGACCTTTGCGCTAGGATATGCCATGAACCAAAGTTACGACAATGAACCTATGTATTATTATATAATAATTTTCTTGGATTTTTGTTTCTCCATTTCGTGCTTTCTTTGCGGTACTTGCTACATGGGGTCTAACTCTACTGGTTTTGCATGGCCAGATTTCGAGTCAGCATCCGAGGATCCAGCGTACTATTCCTCAACTCATGGCGCATACCAGGAACATGGCCGCAGAGGATAACGAGCGGATTTTCTTCTTCCATGTCCGTCATTGTACAATTATTATTTTGGGCGTTTAGCCACAGGTACCTGTTTGCCGGTACGTCTGGACATTAGTCTCCTTACATAATTATATTAAATCAGACTACAGCTGATCACTGTCATGTACTTTTGATGCTCTGCCAGCTTATTATTTTGCACAGCTGGTCTCTAGAACATTTTGAGAAAGCGTTTGGGACGCCTTATTGCTTTATCATATATATATGCTATATGTTTACTATTTCTTATTTGAATGATTGAGACCTAGAAGTTATTGGCCATAGAAGACTTGATTGTAGCATGCACCCCCTTGTCTTATTACAGTCGTGATCGCCGTACGACGTATAGTACCTTGTACGGAATAGTTGGCCATGTCCGTCTCTGTATTCCGATATGTGGCATGACAAAGCTTGGTCTCCACCTTCTCTCAACTATTGGAAAATTAATTTTGATGGAGAATTTTATGACGGCCACATGGCAGGAGAAGCCATCACAAGGGGTAATGAAGGTACATTCCATGGTGCACTCGCTTCATCCACTCCAGGAGGAGGAACTTCATTGGAAGCCGAAGGTTTAGCCACCAACCTAGCTATGTAACTCGGCGTAAAAAAAGTTCATCAATGAAGGGGACAACGAAGTGATTATAGATGCTATCACTCAAAAGGAATCTAACATCCCATGGAGAATCAAGCACACTGTAGAAGAAGGGCGGGCAATTTCAAATCTGGGCAAGGATATAACATTCAATTATACTCCGAGAGGAGCAAAAGTAGACTGAGCTAGAAGTAACCTCTTCTTGAGAGACTGGAACATCGTGATTTGTCGGCAAAGTGACATCATCTTTTCTTAATTGATAATAATGCATGTGGTTCAATATTGTATTCCCAATTATAAGCCAAATTTTCATGTCTAATACGAAAAAATATTGATGCATATGTAAAACAAGTTGAATTAAAATAATAATAATAATAATAATAATAATAATAATAATAATAATTCTGTACAATAAGTTAATTTGTTTATAACTTCACCAGTATCAATTGCTACAACCTCAGCTCTAGCTTCTCTCACCAGTATCTAAGAATTATTTCCTAGACACCCATGAATTCATAAGTCCATATCCAACTGACTTTTCTTAAAACTAATGCATACAGACATTCCTTATTTATCATTAAAAAGAGAAGAAAAAAAAAAAAAGAAGGGAAAAACAATGACCAAGTACTTATTATACTTTCATCAAAGAAACCTATATGGCTGGTCACAAAATTGAAAAGTCATGGAGTCAGAATATACAAGCATATAACAACAAGACGGACACATAGACAATGTGTGTCAACTTGAACTACAGTGCCCACATCCGGATCTGCTGTCGGGATTACCCTGTTCCAAAGCTGCACGTTGCACCAACACCACTTGGGAGTGGTGGCAGTTATAAGAAATATACACCATACATCTCAAATAAAGATTTTAAAACTAAGAAGTACCAGAAATCTAAGAATAGATTTTGTCCAGGAGTGTTCCTTCACTACTAGAATAAGTCAAATTAGCGACGTCCTGTAACCGTCGCTAAATAGCCTAAAAACGTCGCTAAAAAAATTAACGACGTAATTAGCAACGTTTTAATGAAGTTACATTTAAGCTAGTCGCTGACAGAAAAAACGTCGCAAAACGTCGCTATAACGACGTTTTCTAGCGACATATTATCGTCACTAATATTTTTCATATTAGCGACGTTTAGCGACTCAACGTCGCTAAATTAGCGACGTAATTTGTGTCGTTAAATTTTTTCTATTTAGCGTTGTTTTGCAACATATTTAGCGATATTTTATTGACCTGACAAATACTGTCATGTCAACAATTTAACGACATTCAGCGATTTATTTAGCGACGTATTCAGCGACGTATTTAGCGACATATTCAGCGACGTATATAAATGTCGCTAAACGAAACTAAACGTCGCTAAATTTTCAGCGAAAAAAAAGAATGTAAAATGGTTTCCAAACCAATCTTCCTGCAGTTTATGAATTCCTAATTTATATAAAGAGACCCGGAGCAACCCTCCGTTAGTTCCCTAGGTTCGCCGACCACTTCGGTGGAATACTCAACACCGATAAATTAACATACATTAATATGAATAAAACAAATACACAGACTTATAATAGTTCGTAAAAATAGATAGACCCGGAGCAACCCTCCGTTGAATTTTTAACAGGTACAGAGGGGTGAGGATGCAAACATGGTGACCATCTTCCCGGCCACCCATCGAAAGGACGAAAATCTCATTGATGAGAGGACCTCGTAGACCTATGTAAGTATTACTTTACTTTGTGTTAATTTTAATATAACTTAGGCAATTATCGAGTATCCAAACTTTTCTAGGCCGAGTATCTTAGGCTTCGTGAGCGGACGACTGCTAGTGCACATACAGCTGGAGAGGCTGGTACTTCCTTCCAGCCCTCTCCAGCTCCGTCGGGGGACGAGCTGTGGGTGACCGCCGCTGGTGGTCTCCAGAGGGGTACATACTACGGTACGAGATCCTATGGCGCCCTTGTTGCGATGCAGTCATCTAGGGCCTCCCCGACAAGTGCGCATTCCCCACAGCCCTCACAGTCGTCGACCCGAATCCAGGAGGCCGTTGACCGTCAGATTGGGTCTCTCCGTGACGAGTTGCTGCGAAGGATGGAGGAGCAGCCCTGGTCCCAGCCGCAAGCGGACGATGCGACGCTCACCGCACGATTTGATATGTTCGAGCTCAGCATGATGGAGCTCCGGGATTTGATAACTGATCTTAGAGCCTCGACAGAGCGCAGCGTGATGGAGCTGTAGGCATCACAGCTATCCATGGGCGAGAGGCTGACGATGATGCAGAATTCAATGGTTCATAGAAGTACGAGACTGTTATCTACCATGAATTCATACAACCAGCGACTCGCAGAGTTGGAGCGGATACGTCCTCCTGGTGCGCCTACATCGACACAGACTCCACCGACGTCACTGCCTTCTCCATCGACATCGGTGTCGATTTTACGGGAGCAATATGATCTGTTCTTATCCTTCATGCGCACCGGTGGTCATCCTCCTACAGATCCGCAGTAGTCCTAGTTAGGACCATTTTATTATTGATTGTTTGTGTTTCAGACATTATTTCTTGTATTCTTTAGGGTGAGGATTTTAATTTACTGTATTCTTTGTATTCTTTAGGACGAGACTCAGTTGTATGGATATTTGCTGTATTCTTTATGACGATATTTTCTTCTGATTCGGTTTATAATTTCAATATTTTGTTTTCTTCTAATTTTATTATATTATTAATATTAAATATATGTTAATTTATCAGTGTTGAGTGTTAAACCTAAGGTGGTCGGCGAACCCAGTAAATTCAACGGAGGGTTGCTCTGGGTCTATTTGGACAAATTATGAATTAATAAACTGTAGGAAGAATAGTTTAGAAATAATTCAGTATTTATTTTATTTGTTTTTTCACTGTATCTTTAGAGACATTTTTAGCGACGTTTAGCGACGTTCAGTCACGTCGCTAAATACGTTGCTAATTACGTCACTAAAAATGTCGCTAATTACGTCGCTATACACGTCGCTAAACAAAGTCGCTGTCCGTCGTAAATTGCTGACATAGCAGTATTGTCAGGTCATAGTAACGTCGCTATAAACATCGCTACCTACATCGCTAATTTGTGACATATAACAACAAATATACACGTCGCTAATTTAGCAACGTTGCATCGCTAAACGTCGCTAATCTAGCGACGCAAATGCGTCGCTAGAAAACGTCGGCATAGCGACGTTTGGAAATATTTTTTCTCTTAGCGACTAGTTTAAAGGAGACTTCAGTAAAATGTCGCTAATTACGTTGCTAAAATTATTTAGCGATATTTTTTGATCATTTAGCGACATTTTTTTACGTCGCTAATTTGACTTATTCTGGAAGTGAGCGTGCAACTCGTCGAGTACGATGTTGCTGGTCGTGCCCACGGTGGTCTCGACGAGCGTGTACTCCTATGCCATCAGTAGTGCGAGCTCATCGTCGTCGACTTGCGTCAGATTGGCGCGCTCATCGCGCTTCAGTTTGCGGCAGTCCTTCGCCCAGTGGCCGTAGATGCCACAATTGTGGCACTTACCCTTCTTGCCCCGCGTGTCGCCGGACGCGTTGTTGTTGCCTTTGTTCGTATCGTCGCGACCACGACCTCTTGGCTTGCCGCGCCCTCGACCACAACTTTTGCCACCGTCGGAGTAGGCCTCGCCTTCCTTCCTCTGCTTCGTGTGAGCGAGCCACTCCTCTTCGGAGAGGAGAAGGCGGCTACTTGTGTCACCGGAGTTGTTCCCAAGATCGTACCGCTCCTCGACGGCTAGAAGACGACCGGTAAGCTCTTTAATTGATAGCGTCTTGAGATCTACTAAAGTCTCAATGGCGATGGTGACTTGCATGTACTTAGATGGAACGACTCGAAGGAATTTTTTAACTACCTTCTCGTCGTCCATTTCGTCGTCGAGTAGTTGCAGGTCGCTGACGAGTCCCGTAAGCCGCATCGTGAAGTCCTTGACAGACTCGCCGTCCTTGAACTTCATTGATTCAAAGTCGGCGCGCAATTTATGCGCCTTGGCCTCGCACACGCGCTCGACCCCCATCCGCATCATCTTCACAGCGTCCCATGCTTCCTTGGCAGTGTCTTTCACTGCCAGTGTCCGCAGCATCTCTGGCAGCACGGTACGGAGTATGACGAACAGGGCCATCCTGTCGTCGCGGTAGTCTGCTTTCCCTAGTTCGATCGCCTCCATAGGGCTTGCGCATGCATGTTTACTCTCATTAAGAGATCCCAATCCGCGTAGTTGGTCCGTGTCAACATGGGGTACTTAAAGGTGAATGAGGTCTCCTTCGTAGATGTCGGCATCGTGGGGCTTTGCTCGTCGTTGGTTGCCATAGCTCTGATACTAAATGAAAGATAAGAGGAATATTTGATTCTTGATCAGAATAATTTGTGTATGTGTTCAACCTCAACTTGGCCTTTAAATAGCCATTTACAACTTTAACAGAATGCATAAAAGTAGCACCCTATAACCATATTATAACTATGTGATAACAAATTAAAACAAATCAAAAGCATAGATCAAATAACAAAAATCCTAAAGTCTAGGATTTATTGAAACCCAAATAACAACATCTTCAACCTCCTCAACAGGACTAATTCTAACATATTCTTCCTGATTCCTAATATCCAAGTACTCTGCAGTTTTGCAGTTATGGAATCAAAGGGTCTTCCCAAATTGTCCCTGCTGCTAATGATGCTGTTCCAGATGCTTGTTGATGAAGATGAGTGTATAGCAAACCAGATGCTTGTAGTAGAGAGATACTTGCTTCTTAACAGTTTAACCCATTCTAATCTTGAATTCGTTACGAAATCGCAGGTTAATTTCATTAACATGGCCATGTTGGATAACTCAGGATCTCTAATTCCCAACCCTCTTTGAAATTTAGGTTTTGTGAAATTTGACCATGCACTGAAGTGAATTTTCTTAGTATCTTTAGAGTAACCCCATCAAAAAATTTGGTTGAAATTGAGACAGCTTATTAGCGACTGACTTTCTTGGCATGCATATAGGTAGAAAGGTAATAAGTTGGTCACAACTGTTCCAAATTGGGAAAAAAAAAGTTGCTACAAATTCACTGTAGCTTTGTAAGACTTATCATATGTAACGATTGGAGTTTTGTTGTGTGATGTTGTGTGCTTTCTTCATAAATTGACGCTCTATTAAGTTGTTGTAATGAAGCACTAAGACTAAACACTATACATTAACTCGGGAAGGAGTTTGGTTTATGCAGCTAGCTATGGGTGATGATGAGGAAAACTTCAGCCATTCAATTCTAGACCAAAGATGAGGAGTTCACTCTGGAGCCAGTGGGGGTTTCGAAGTCCACAACCATGCTATGTGGCATTTGAAAACCCACCACTCTGAACCTACCACATTTGGCATCCTTAGGTTGGCATCTTCCGGTTAATTGAACGAATTTCAGAGAATTGAAAGCAGGCCAGCATGCAAGCATCCAAGTGAGAAACGGCCCCGTGCACGCCACGACGCAGATGAGGATCGCGAGCCACTGACATTTCGACACGAGCACCACGTACGTCCCCGTGGCAAACGCCACAACCATCCCTCCCAGAGCGACACACATGAACTTCATCGCGGTACTTATCGAGTGCAGCCGGATGTCATGGTCCAGCGAGCCCGTGAAGATGAGCAGGCAGGTGACCGTGATCGAGCTGACCATCGCTATCGCGTCAGAGACGAGGAACGCTTTGAAGGCTGATTTCTTGGCTAGAATTGCATTGCCTTGGTCGGAATCCTTGTCGTCGTTCTTGTCTCCCCCAGGCAGGGTGAAAGCAGCAGCAAAGGTGACCGTCGCGATGAGGACGCTGACAATCGCCAGATTGTTCGCTAAGGCCCTGCACCGATTGATTTCCTCCTCTCGACTCCGATGAAACTTACTATGCCTGAGGTCCATTCTTTGCGGGCTGAGTCTGGAGCCAGCGAAAGCCAATCCTACCATGATCTTGTGCTGCAAAATGAAAGGAATAATAAACCACAAGTGACAAAAGATCTTCGCTTTAAGACAAGATTGAAGGAATAATAATCAAACACAAGTTACACTCTAGAACTAGACCTTCTGCAAATTGTAGCATAATGACCTAAGTTACACGAATACGATTATGGATACCGATAAGGACATGACAAACATATGGGACACGGGTTATTTTATAATAGGTACAGAAATAGTCATCTTGATGAGTACTAATGAGGGGACTACAAGTAACAAAAGATCTTCCCAATAGGAAAAAATTTAAAAAGTTACATTCTAGAACTAGACCTTCTGCAAATTATAGCATAATGACCTAAGTTACTACACGGATATGGATATAGATATGGGACATGGGTTATTTTATAATAGGTGTTGTGATAGTCATCTATGTCGTATAAATGCGGATACGGAGATGAGATGGGGATACAGATACCATTTTTTGTGTCAGGACAATGTAAGATAATAGGAAACGGCTAGGTGAATCGCAGTTCTGGCATGCAGAACTGGTCCACAAATACGTGTCAGCGCTTCATTGACAGGTCAATCGGCTGTGGGCCCAAACAAATAGGGGGTAGCCAATAGGATTCTGACACGTGGCTGCGGGTCAATTCATATATCATTTTCCAAGATAATAAGAGATTCATTGTTCTATATGACTGGCGTGAGAAATGGTACCATTCGGAGTCGTATGCTCGAGTCGGTGCACAAGGACGCAAGATCAAGAGGGGTGAGGCCCTGGTGGTTCCTCGAGGCCGCATCTACCCTCGTGTCCTCCAGCAGAAGTTGGATGATCTCTAGATTATGACCAATGGTAGCTAGATGCAATGGCGTGTTTCCAACGTGATCCTGGTCGTTCAATAGCTCCTTAAAGGCAGGCTCCCGAATAACGTACTTTATGACGCTCAATGCCTTGCTCTCAGCTGCAACATGGAGCAGATTCTGACCCTTCTTATCGATGAGCTCGACTGCGTCTGGGCAAGCCTCGACTATCCTTGTGATCGTGTCGACGTAGCCCATCCTCGCTGCGACATGAATCGGAGAGAGCCCGTCTTTGTCGAGGAGATAGGCTGCAGAAGCATCATGATGCAGTAGAAGTTGTACCATCTTGTGGTCTCCTAAAGATGCAGCATAGTGAAGTGGTGTGCTTTGGGAGTCATCTGCTCCTTGAGCCAGATGTGGTCTTTTCTCCAATAGCATCTCTGTAATTTCTGACCAACATACAGAAGAAAAGAAAAGAAAAGAAAAAAGAGGTTAGAATAATTAGCTTATATTACAAAAATATTGCAAAATAGTGACGCAAGTTTCCATGGCTGTTTTGACATATTCCGTCGCTAAACAATAACTTTGATGGAACAACGCTCGAAAAGTTCTGTAGCTAATTCATATGTCGCTGTTTATTTGTTGGAACGATAGACGGATTTAGCAATATCAGCGACGGACTTAGCCCGTTACTAGATGAGCGAGCGAGGGCCTCCTAAAAGTACAAGTTGTAGAGATGAAATAATTACCGTAGCTTCGACAAACGGCAGCGTGCAAAGCGTTCTGGCCTTTAGGCCCTCCGAGCTTGCTGCCCACAAACTGCAGCAGCATCCGGACGATCTCGGCCGCTCCCCTCTCCGCCGCTATATAAACTGCAGACTCCCCCGAGTCATTAACCATCTCAGTCAGACGCTTTTCCACCTTAACCAGCTCGCACGCAGCACCCAAGTGACCGTTCTTCACCGCCTCGTGCAGGGGCGTGTTCCCGCACCCATTCCTCATTTCGTGCAAGTGGAAGTGCCCACTGTCGTGGAACTTGGCACGACTCATCAAGTAGGACAGCACGAACTCGCGGCCGGCACGTGCCGCGCAGTGGACCGGAGTGTCGCCTCTGGAATTCGGTGCGGAGATGAAGGACGGCTGGAGGTTGCTGATCTCGGTCACCGACCAGAGGTAGCCGAGGCCTGCGGCGATGTGGAGTGCGGTGTTCTTCTCTACGGTTACGGTGTCGAGGCAGCCCGGGCTTTGGTCTAGCAGTGACTTTAGGGATGCTCTGTCGCCCCTTGTCACGGCACGGTACAGTCTTGGATCCATGGAACTACTACTACTAGCGCTACTTTTCTCTCAAAAGTTTTCTTAGCAACTTACTACTAAATTTTATACAAATTTATTGTCAGCTACTAACTTGACTAAAAGTAAACGTTGCTTGGATGAGCTGGTGTGAATGCATGCATGGAAAATGGCCACATGTTTCCGAAACGTGTGGGTCTGTAGGTTAGCCATCAACATCGAGACTTAAGGGGGGGGGGGGGGTGAGTAGACTTTGCCGTGACATATGAAATTCTTCAGTATCAAGTAATAGATTTCTGGAAAGAGAAATGCTGCTGGGCGAAAAGTCAAGTGTATAAAAGCCGGGCGGTCCAAAATTCGATCCGGGATTGGTCCGGTCAATGTCGGTCTAGGCCGGCTTGGGCCCGCTCAACGATTCGGACCGGTTCGGTCCAACCCCTCCGTCGGTCCGGACTTGGACGGCAAAATCGGTCCGTAAGCCAGGTCCGACCTCGTCCGGATGTGCAACGCTGCGGGTCCGAACCGGTTCAATGTCGGACCAGGCTGGTCCGATATATATATATATATATATATATATATATATATATATATATATATATATATATATATATATATATATATAGAGAGAGAGAGAGAGAGAGAGAGAGGGGAATATTGCATCAACGGTTATTGCAACAATTATTGCATAAATCAATCTCAGTCACACATTTTTTTTGAAATGTGTGGTTATAAAGCATGCTGACTTGACACCTACTTTATGGGATAATTTATAACCACATGATTGAAATAAATGTGTGGTTGGAATTGTGTTTGTGTAATAATTGTTGTAATAATTTGGTACAATATCCCGTCGCATATATATATAATTTAAAAATATATATAATTTTTTTTATGACCAGGTTGTACAATAATTTTCTTTTATAAAACCAACTGACTAAGGTTTGTGCCAAAAAAATCACCTATGGATCTCTATTTAAAGAGCATATCTTCTTTCACCCATGTGTGCAGCCGATGTGAGACTAAATTTTTTTATTACATATGAAATCTTTCAACCATGTGCTACATAGAAATAAGAACATTTGCTAGTTCCCTTTTATTCATTTAGTCCCACATCAGCTGCACATATGGATGAAAGGAAAGATGCTCTTTAAATAGAGATGCATAAGTGATTTCTTTGGTACAAATGATTACTACACTAGTCAGTTGGTTTTATCAAAAACAAATTACATCTGGTTATTTGTGTTGACGAAAATTATAAAAAAAATTACTAACAAATAACTTATAATTTTCTATTTATTATATACATAATATATTATATAACTTATATTATATATAATATAAGTAAAATAAAATAAATTGAGTCGTATCATGGCAATCAAAGCTACAAAAGTGTATCGCTCTATCCACTACAGAAGCTGAATATATTGCTGCTATAGAAGCCAACAAGGAGCTCTTATGGACGAAGAATTTCCTAAATAAGTTATCTCTCAAGTTAGAGAAGTACACTCTATATTTTGGCAGTCAGAGCGTCATTGACTTGAGTAAAAATGCTACCTATCACTCAAGGACAAAGTACATCGATGTACATCATCACTGGATCTGAGATGCTTTGGAGAATCGCTTGATGCATATTAAGAAGATTGATACAAGATAAAATTCGTCTGACATGATGATGAAGCCTCTACCAAAAGAGAAGCATAACTTCTGCCGTAGGAAGGCAGGTATGACTACTGTTTGAGAACTTTCTCCTCATGAGTATGGAGGGGGAGATTGATGGGAACGGAGTCCATCCCCATGATGAATAATCATGGATTTGATCAATGGAAATCGGCCACCCATAGTTGGGTTCGGCCAAATACTTAGCCATTTTTCTGGGTACAGTTTCTGTGACAAGATTCAGTTTTGGGAGGCTATTTAGAAGTTGTTGAAATCATTATTTGGCTCAGTCTTCAATACAAAAGTTGTTGAGAAAATATTTTTCTTTCATCCAGGCTTTGAACCAGGTCATTTGGAGGTATAATGAAGAAGTTATGACTAACTGAAGTAGCATATCTATTCATATTCTGCATGCATTCAGCTTGTATGCAACATTGATGATAGATGAACGAATCTTGGGAGAAGGAACGAATCTTCCCTTTGGACTTCTCCAAGCAACGAATGTGATATACCCAAGAGGCATATCCTCCCTATAAATAAAGGGGAGATGGTGAAGGTTGAACACAACAAGTAACAAGAAGAACAATACACAACTTGTAATCCTCACACTTGTAATCTACCTCAAGTGAGTTTGTGAGAGAAAATGATCCTCAAGTTAAGTTATACCAACTTGAAAGAATGTCCTTATAATCTTTCATTTGTTTATAGTAAAAACGGTAAAGGAGGGACGGACGGAGGATGTAGGTTCAAATTGAGCTGAACCTTGGTGAATCTTGTGTGTGTTCTCTCTCTCTTAATTTTCTCTTCTCTTTAACTTTTATTTTTATCGCATCATAAAGACAAAAAAGATCATGTTTTTTCCATCATAAACAAGAACACGAAGCACTGAGACTAAAATGTATACATTAGCTCAGTAAGGAGTTTGGTTTCTACAGCTAGACCAAGGAAGAGGAGTTCTTTGTGGAGCTAATGGGCGTTTCGAAGTCCACAACCATGCTATGTGGCATTTGAAAACACACCACTTTGAACCTACCAGATTTCGGATCCTTAGGTTGTCCTCTTCCGGCTAACTGTACGAATTTCAGAGAATCGAAAGCAGGCCAGCAGGCAAGCATCCAAGTGACCAAAGGCACCATGCACGCCACGACGCAGATGAGGATCGCTAGCCACGCACATTTCGGCACGAGCACCACGTACGTTCCCATGGCAAACGCCACAACCATCCCTCCCAGAGCGACACACATGAACTTCATCGCGGTACTTATCGAGTGCAGCCGGATGTCGTGGTCCAGCGAGCCCGTGAAGATGAGCAGGCAGGTGACCGCGATCGAGCTGACCATCGCTGTCGCGTCGGAGATGAGGAACGCCTTGAAGGCTGTTTCCTTGGCTAGAATTGCCATGCCTTGCTCTGGACCGCCGTCGTCGTCGTTCTTGTATCCCCCAGGGAGGGTGAAAGCAGCAGCGAAGGTGACCGTTGCGATAAGGACCCCGACAATCGCCAGATTGTTCGCTAATGCCCTGCACCGATTGATTTCTTCCTCTCGACTCCGATGAAACTTACTATGCCTGAGGTCCATTCTTTGCGGGCTGAGTCTGGAGCCAGCAGAAGCCAATCCTACCATGATCTTGTGCTGCAAAATGAAGGAATAATCAACCACAGGTTACACTCTCGAAGTAAACCTTCTGCAAATTGTAGCATAATGACCTAAGTTACTACACAGACCGGATAAGGACATGATAAAGATATGGGACACGGGTTATTTTAAAATCGGTACTGTAATAGTCATCTATGTCGTATAAATGTCGATATGAAAATGAGTGCGGATGAGACGCGGATACATATACCATTTTTTGTATCGTGGTACAATGTAAGATAATAACAGATTCAATGTTCTATATGACTGGCATGAGAAATGGTACCATTCGGAGTCGTATGCTCGAGTCGGTGCACAAGGACGCAAGATCAAGAGGGGTGAGGCCCTTGTGGTTCCTCGAGGAGGCGTCAACCCTCTTGTCCTCCAGCAGAAGTTGGATGATCTCTAGATTATGACCAATGATGGCTATATGCAATGGTGTGTTTCCGTCTTTTTCCTTGTCGTTCAATAGCTCCTTAAAGGCAGGCTCCCCAATAACGTACCTGATGACGCTCAATGCCTTGCTCTCAGCCGCAACATGGAGCAGATTCTGACCCTTCTTATCGATGAGCTCCACTGCGTCCGGGCAAGCCTCGACTATCCTCTCGATCGTGTCAATATAGCCCATCCTCGCGGCGACATGAATCGGAGAGAGTCCGTCTTTGTCGAGGAGATATGCTGCAGAAGCATCATGACGCAGTAGAAGTTGTACCATCTTGTGGTCACCTAAAGATGCAGCATAGTGAAGTGGTGTGCTTTGGGATTCATCTGCTCTTCGAGTAAGATGTGATCTTTTCTCTAATAGCATCGCCGCAATTTCTGACCAAGATACATAAAAAGAAGAAGAAGAAGAAGAAGAAGAAATTTTTTTTCTGGTTAGAATAGTTAAGCTTAAACATATGTTTTAAAAACCGGACCGAGAATTGAAACCAAAATCTTTGATATGGGTTCAACCATGGTTCAAATAAGCTATTTACGATAATCAAATGATTTGAGACATGTAAGATATCGCTGTATTTACTTTTTGGTTTGGTTTGGCTTGGTTCTGAGTATGTTTTGTTTGGTTTGGTTTGGTTTGGTTTTACAACTATAAGGTCTCTCAAAAGTAAACTAAGAATCAAATGATCTTAATCTCATGTGAATAACTTTTTTGAGTATTTTTTTTCGTTTTTATCGGGACACAACACTTTTTACTCGGGACTAGCTAGTCCAGAATTGGGACAAGATCAGTTTAGAGGAACTTTTACTCAGGACAGCCATTTTACTACTTGAAACTGTCCACATCTCTCAAACACTCCCCAAACTCTCTGAAACCATTTCCAATATTCTACAAATCATCTTTCCAATCTTGTTCCTTCATATTATCCATCTATAATTTCAGGATTTGTAATTTTGATTTTATTTTGATAAACCTTTTTCTCGACCCATCTAATTGTCCAAATGATCATTGTATAGTAAAATAAAATATGTTTTAGATTAAAAAAATTAGAATCGACCGGTTCAATTGTGTATCGATTCAGACGGTTCACTGGTTAAACATCGGTTATCGGGACACAACACTTTTTATTCAGGACTAGTCCAATTTGAAAAAAAAAATTACTCGGGACAACCATTTTACTACTTGGGACTGCCCACATCTCTAAAACACCCCCAAATCCTCCCAAATTATTCATTATAACTTTCTCACACACACTCTCTCTCTCTCTCTTTTCAAAATCTAAACCTCCCTTTTCCACCTCCTCCGTCTCCTCCAAAAGCATAATCTTCTTCCCGATCTTCTACAAATCTTATTCCCAATCTTTTTCCTCCATATTATGTATCCATCTATAATTTTAGTATTTAAAATTTTGATAAATCTTCTTCTCAATCCTTCTAAACGCTCAAATGATTATTGTATAGTAACATAAAATATATTTTAGATTAAAAAACCAGAATCGACCGGTTCAATTGTGTATCGGTCCGGACGGTTTACCAGTTAGGCCCCAGCCGGTTATGAAAAAAAAAAAAAAAAACTACCGGTGGTTCTTAAAAAAATTCGGTTCCAAGTCAGGCCGGTCGAATTTTTTTGCCGAATTCGTACAGGCCCGTCGGCCCGGTCCGGTTCTGCCGACACTGGAATGGGTATACAATGTAATATATCCAGTCTTGCTGTGACAGCAAGCGACGTCGACCTCCCAAAATGAGTAGTAGGCAGTTGTGGAGAGGAATGAATTACCGTAGCTTCTTAGAACGGCAGCGTGCAAAGCGTTCTGGCCATTCGGCCCTCCGAGCTTTCTGCTACGCGGGAACAGCAGCAGCATCCTGACGATCTCCGCCGCCCCCCTCTCCGCCGCTATATAAACTGCGGACTCCCCCAAGTCGTTCACCGTCTCCGTCGAACGCTCTTCCGCGCTAACCAGCACGCCCGCCGCATCCGCGTGGCCGTTCCTTACCGCCTCGTGCAGCGGCGTGTCCCCGCACCCGTTCCTCATCTCGTGCAGCGGCGTGCTCCCGCCGCTCAGGCAGGTTCTGATCATGCCGGCCAGCACGTCCTTGTGGCCCGCGCGCGCGGCGCAGTGGGCCGGGGTGTCGCCTCTGGAATTCTTCTCGAAGAAGAAGGACGGCCTGCACGTGATGATCTTATCTACTAACGGCATGTAGCCGAGGCCTGCAGCGATGTGGAGTGCGGTGTTCTTCTCTACGGTTACGGCGTCGAGGCAGCTCGGCCTTTCCAGTAGCAGTAAGTTTAGGGACGCCGTGTCGCCCTTTGTCAAGGCACGGTAGAGGCTTGGAACCATGGAACCACTGGTACTTGTCATTTGTTATCGCATTTTTCTCCCAAAAGTAGCTACAAATTTATAGTGAGCAAATTTGATGACGCATATAACTTGATTACCCATAAATAAGAAAAAAATTATTTGACGTACAGTATACGGGAGTTTATTAGTAGTACATAAGGGTGAATAGTAGACTCTGACTTCCCGTTATGACAACTAAATTTGTGAAAACAAATTTATTGCGAACGAATTTGATGAGGGGGTGTGATTTGCACGCATGGAGAATGGCCACACGTTTTGGAAACGCGTGGGTCTGAAGTCGGATTTCTTCAGGTTTTGGTTAGCCATCAATATCGAGACTTAATGGTGTTGCCGTGACAAATCAAATTCTTCACTATCAAGTGATAGATTTTCTGTATAATTAGAGTAGAGACAGGTTTCTTACATTGAGTCAAGTCAAGTCAGCAAGATTATGCAATCAAATTAACATAATGGTCAGGATTCATTTGAGATAAATAACCATCGATTATCCGCCGTAACTTACACGGGTAAGTCACTGATGGAGATGGAAGGGCGACGAGTTTTCCGTTGATGCTTTTAGGCTGAGCGATGGACAGACCATCTGCAATCAAATGCTTAGCTAGCTCGATTTATAGTTATGCTTGATTAAGTTACAACTATGTGTGATTGTTACTAGATGATGAATTATCTTACTAATTGTCCACCCTCAAAGAATGCAGGGATGAATTATTTACTGAATTGATTTATTGGATAGGTCGAGGTGAATGAATTTCACTAGGGAGAGGCTAGGAGAAGAGTTGAGCACTATAACTACTACGCAAATGCGAGTTTGCATTTGGTGTGGACTTCTGGTAATTCACAAGAATACCATTGTATTTATTGTTGGAGGCATGGTCAATCAAAACTAAAAGCTATCAACAATGAAATCAGACAACCCAAAAGTTCCTGATAGAATAGGTAGGTATATGACCCCAACTAAAAATATCATGTGTGTTGGAGGCATTATGTAGTTAGTGAAAATAAAGATTGCCATAAATTGGAATATACTTCTGCTCCTATGAGTGTGCATCATAGCAAATCATCAAATTACCTTTAGGACTTGTTTTGTAAACCGAATTTGGATTTGGAATTCCAAGATTCAAATCCAAATCCAAATTTTAGATTTCCAAACCCAAATCCACTGTTTGGTAAATCAGATTTGGATTTTGCTTCAAATTATTAATAATAATAAAAATCCATTGTTTCCAAATCAAAATCCAAATAAAATAATAATTAATAAAATGATAAATTAATAAATTATTATATAAGATTATAATTATGATTATAATTATAATTATAATTATAATTAATATATTAAATAATTAAGATTATAATAAAATATTAACTAATAAATTAATAATTAAGATTATAATTATGATTAATAAATTATTAATCAAGATTATAATTAAATAATAATTTATTAATTATGATTTTAATTATGATTAATAAATTATTAATTATTATTATACTGATGCTTATAATTATGATTAATAAATTATTAATTATGATTATAATGATGCTTAATAAATCCTTAATTAAATTATAATAAAATATTAATTAAGATTAATATATTATTAAATAAGAGTATAATAAAATATTAATTAATAAATTATTAATAAATAAATTATTAATTAAGATTATAATTATGACTAATGAATTATAAGTTAAGATTATAATTAATTATTAATTAATATTATAATTATAACTAATTAATTAGTAATCAATATTATAATAAATTATTAATTATTAAATTATTAATTAAGATTATAATGATGATAATAGTTATGATTCATAAATTATGAATTATAATTATAATAAAAATTATTTATTAAATTATTAAATAAATTATTAATTTGGATTATAATTATGATTAATGTATTATTAATTAAGATTATAATAAAATATTAATTATTAATTATATTAATTAAGATTATAATTATGACTAATAAATTATTAATTAATATTATAATTAATTATTAATTATTAAATTATTAATTAAGATTATAGTTATTAAAAATTGATTATTAATTAAGATTATAATAAAATATTAATGCATAAATTTAAAAATTAATTAATTAATTATGATTAATAAATTGATGAATTATTAAATAATTTATAATAAATTATTAATTAATAAAATTATAAATTAATAAAATCTAACTCCAACCAAATCCTAATTTTGGATTTGGTACCAACCTTCCATATCAAAATCCAACTCCCACCAAACATAGGATTCCATGGATTTGAATTCAAATTCATAAAATCCTCAAATCTGACTCCAAATTCAGTTTATCAAACACATTTAAGGAGAATATTTTTGTAACTTTTCAAGCTTGTTTCCTATGGATCATGTTAGTCAGCTTTCTTCCAAGTCAAATAGTAATGAGTTGTTGAATCAGTTGAACTCAAGATGAAATTGTTATCGAGATGAAATTGTTATCGTCATAGAAGTTGTAGCTTTACATTTAGTTTGATGCACTCGGAAGCAAGATTTCTTTTTCATTTTTTCGAATCTATTTTCAACTTACTAGATTTTCTAAACCAGAGACATGAGGTCGTTGATTGGACTAAACATGGGGGAGAACTATTGGTTGATGATCAAAGGAAGATGGATGCCGATCTCGTTGTTGAAGCATCATAGTCTCTTACAGTCTTCTGATGCTCTGCATACATGTACTATTGTTTCCACTCATTGGATACGGTCCTTTAGAGGTATTCAATATTTTGACCTTGTTCTCATATATTGATGTACTGTCCCTTCAAATGATGATGTACAGTTATTTCTCTAAAAGAACTCACTGTATGAAAAGAGTTGTAGCCTCTCTTGAGAAAAAAATTTGTAGACAATCAAAATACATACATCAAAATCTGATTGCCACAGGATCTTCAATGTGCAACCATAAGACACAGTTGATGTCATTATATTGTAAGTGGAAAGAATAACAACTATAGCGTAGAATTCAAGGCTTTGCACATTCTTCTATCATACGGTTGTTTGACCCATGGGGGAAGATCAAGTCGTCAACGACTTCTATCCTAATCCATGATGGACAGTTACCGTGAGGAACACTCAACCCATATATATATATTGAGGTATGTGAAAAATTGTTGGAGTTTTTTCTTATGCTTGTGGAAAGTTTTTCTTTGCAAGGCTAAAAAGTTTGTCCCACATTGAAAAATATTTCAAGTGGGTATTTCAATATAATATCATGCTTAGTGTTGAGGTATGTACATGGGGTGGTGGCCTAAGTGGGTGCATGTGAAATATTTTTCTAGTAGGATTAAATTTTAACTTCTCAAGAAAGTATTTATGCTTTTTGTCACTCTCTAGAAAAAATTCACATAGGAGGTAAGTCCCAAATGGACTTAGTGACTCGGAGTCAAGAATACAAAATGACGCTTTGATGGCACACTTTGCACTTAGCACGTCAGCATCGTTGTATGACGTTTGTGTACATATGTTGCGCTCGTGTGCTCATTTTATGCGTGATTTGTATGCGTGGTTGCTAGCGCGAATGCATGCGCGTGCGCATGGGCGAGTGTATGTGTGGGCTATGGGAGGCTATGTGCGGCTGCTGTGTGAGTTGCATGTGTGGTTGCTGCGTATATGCGTATGCACGATAGGCACGGTTATGTGATGTTATGCGCATATACTTGCATGCATGACATATGCGACTATACGCAACTGCGTGTCTAAGAGCCTGCGCACATTTGCTGCTGCATTGTTGTATGCATGCGCGGGCTGCGTAGATTGCACGTGACTCTGTTGATTGCGGGATTTGGAATATCAATCCTTAATTTGGGAGTTGGTATTTTAGTCCCACATCCGCTAGGATTGGAGATGTGTGTTCTTCCTTCTCTATAAATGGAGTCCTTATCCCTCCTTTTAGAGACACTGAAAATGGAAAAAGGGGAGTCCAGGGAGTCCGTTCGAGTCACACTCAGAGGTGACTACGAGCGTTCCAGAAGTTCTCTTGTGAACTTGCTGGCTCTATCCCAATTTTCAATTGCAACTACGTTTGCAAGGAAGAACAAGTTCTATTTTGTTAAACGTTCTGTCCCAATTGCAATTGTGTTTTTAAGGAAAAATATATTTTGGTTCTTGAGTTTTGTAATCCAGAAGAAGTTGTAATTTAATCTTGTATATTTTTTCGTTAGAATCGAATTTCTTCAAAAAGCAAACTTGTTTCCATGAATCTCTGTTTGTCTCAACAACAATATCACAAATGGTAGACTGTAAAATTTGCTTAAACTTCTGTTCCTAGTCTTCGTTCATCCATCTTTTGATCAGCCTCGAGACTAACATATAGCTCTCCAGTTCATTCTTCAAACATTTACTGAAATCCAGTATAATCTATGTTCTTTTACTCTTCAGTTCTCTCCATATATCCTCCCGCCTTTAAGATTCTTGCATATTTGTGTGTTTCTCTATGGATTCTCACTCCTTCCAATTGAGTTTATATTTACTAGCTAGGGCTCTACATGATATCCGATATTGCAATAACAACCACCTGTTTCTCCATGCTTTTTCTGATGGAGACTTGAAAGATACCTGTAATTTCAATAATTTTTGATGGAGACTTGAAAGATACCTGTAATTTCAATAACCAGATCTGATTCGTTTATGTTGTTAGTTTATCCTTGAAACCTCTTCACGTCTTTCTGCCTGGTTAATTTAGGCTGATGATAAGGACACTATAAAATTCATTTGAGACATTCCAAATTTTCAACATTGATAATTACAAGTTTGTCACTTCCAAAATTTACTCCGGACTGTCCATTTCTCTTCTTCTATAATCAGGACTGTCAAAATTTTGACAGTCCTAAAAAGTAGGTTGGTTGGTTACTTCCAATGAGCATGAAGTTATAAACCATTTTAGAAATGATACTTTATTTAAAGAAAATATTTAAAGAAAATATTTGCAATGTTCTTTCTTTCCCTTCAGTAAATATATGATGACGTTTTGGCTGCTTTATCAACTCGGGTGCCTTTTTCTATCATATATATGAAAAAAATTCCGTCCAATTTATGGATCTCATAGACAATATAGTACGATAAGAAAATTGTCTTTTCTACTGAAACTAATGCAATTCTTTTACTTCATTGTTGTTGTAGGTATTTTCTAAATTGAAGGAGCAGAGGTTCCCGGGTGAACTCGAGTTGAGGCAACTGATTGGTAGTAGACTGTCTGATGCTGCGTTTGGGAGAAACCTTGATTGTATTTGATCATAGAAAGTTGCACTTACCGTGTTAGGCAAAAATCCAGAGCTGCTCCATTCCTCTACTCGAGCTGCTCTACTCCCCTACTCAAACCAGTCTATTTGTTGTCTTAATGAAACCATGACAAAATATGCTATTGTTGATTGTAACATTTTGCTTTTGTTGTTGTATTAATTTTTTTTATAATCAGCACTGTCAAAATTTTGACAGTCCTAAAAAAATAACATATATTTTTAGGATCCTTCCAATTGGTACGACTGTCAAAATTTTGACAGTCCTGATTTTTTTTACAGTCCTATACGGCGCTGGAGTGGAGGACTTGGGGGTGGCGGCAGAGGAAGGAGGGGAGGGATGAGCGACGAACACCAAGGGTGCCGAGGTAGTCGAGCTTGAGCTGGGTGAGGGTGGGACGGGGGTAGAGGGAGGTGGGGGGGTGGGTTCGGGTGGTGGATCCTGTGCAGAGGTCGAAAGGGAAGACGAGACGGAGGAGCGGGAGGGGAAGGAGGCGGCGGGAGGCGGGGGAGGAGGCAGAGGCGGCGGCGGGAGGTGGCGGTGGAGGACGGGGGAGGAGCGGGAGGGTGAGCAGGAGGAGGGAGGTGAAGAGGGTGGGCAACCCTAGTAAATTTTGGGCTAGCCTGAGTAAAAAAATTTCATAACTGGACTAGTCCCAATACTTGGCTAGCTCTGAGTGTGCTTTGTAGTGCCTTTATCACAAACCTTAATTTAAGCTCACTCCTGGTGCTAGTCATTCTTGATTAGATATTAGCAATAATTTGATATTTTAATAACTAGAATGATTGTTTTAAGTAGACTTATAAAAAAAAATGGGCTCACACTTTTCGTCGCCAATCTATCGCTAACCGTCACCAAATAAAGCGACGTACGTAAATATTCCGTCACTAATCCGTCGCTGTGATTTCGGCCCGAATCCGTTGCCATGTCGATGGATTAGCGACGAAAATATGGCAGCGACACTTTAATTAGTGACGTCACATTTTTGTCGCTAATCCGTCGCTATATTAAAATGGCGACGGAAATAGATATTTTAGCGACAAAAAATTTCGTCGCTAAAATTCTGTATTTTTGTTGTGTTTTAATATAAACTAATCCATGAGTTGAAAAGGTTCATCGCATTCCGTCCGTGATCGTTTGGACCATAAAGTTCTCTTGATACTCAATTTTTAACTGATTCAATAAGCCACGGGTATTACGTAGTGGATCACTGGAAGCAATAAAAAAAGGGTTTGGACCTGGAGTTTGAAACTTGTTTGATGACGACGACATGATGTTTGGCTGGAGAAGACGACGGAGCCGGTGGATCTCTCTAAACAGTCCTAGGATTAAAAAAATTCTATGCTCTGATACCAAAGAAATATCAACAATATTAATTTTATTAATGGATGGTATAAAAATTCATTCAACTATGAATATATATATATATAGAGAGAGAGAGAACATATTCATATCTGGATAGGGAAAAAAATTTGAATCCGAATAGGAGAATATAATATAAATCATAAACTAATTATATCTTAACAATGTCAAAAAACAAAAACATGCGAAAGAGACTCTTTATAAAGAGTTCTTTCTTCAAGCACAATTCATTACATTTTGGACTCAGATTCTTTTATTTCCTACAATTCTGATAGCAGCCAATCCATTGGATGGAGAGGATCTCAATTAGTTTGTTTTGATCGATCGATACTGATAGGATTTTTCATGCAGTGCCCTCTGCTAGTAGCTGTACACTACATCTCTATGATAATTTGGTACAGGTAAGTTCTTCGACTGCCTAAGTTCATTTGATGAATCAAACATCATCCCATTCTTGATTGGTTCACTGGCAATCCTGCCTGGTGCACCTAAGTCCAAACCACTCTGTAAAGAATAAGTGTTTGCTCAGCACTGCTGCTAATTTGTAGCACGCTGTTTTTGCACTCCATTCTGATGGGAGTGGGGGTTTGGCAACTGATCTCTTCTTACAATATCTTGCAATACCAAGGATATGAAATCTTGAAATAGGAGTTTTAGTTACATTGTACGGTGGCTCAATATGATCAGCGATGGTCAAAATTGAATCGTCTAAACCGTTTATAAATATTTTATTAAACATTCAAAAAAATTTAACTAATTATTTAACTACAAAATATAATTTAATTATAAATAATATTTATAGTTCAAGTGATTAAGGTGGAAGACATATTCTTTGTTTGCTTGAGTTCAATTCTTAGAAATGATAGTATTTATAATTGTTGCTAATATATATATATATATATATATATATATATATATATATATATATATATATATATATATTTCAGAAATTGATAAGAGAACAAAGAAACAAAAAAAATGTTACCGGCCTTCGGGAAAGTCGTGCACGAAGACCGAACTTAGCTCTGCCCAGAGCAAGAATTTAGAGAACATAATGTGGTTCGAGAGATCAATGAGAGATAGCTTTCATGTAGGAGGATTTTCTATCCCAAAGGAAGGAGGAGGAGAGCACAATATATAGGTAGTCCCTAAACCAGAATGATTTTCTATCTCAAAGGAATTGCTGTCAAATGAGCTGTGACAGAAGCTGTCACAAGTGTTCAATGAATCTGGACATAGAGCCTCAACGTTCAAAATTTGAATTCGTTCAAAAAATAAAGAGGAGCAAATTTTTTTTTTGATCCCAGCCCGAAGAGAAATTGGATCGGCATTCGACGCCCGCAGATGTGGGCACGTACCCGCACCCAACCGAACTGAACCGAGCCGAACCCGGCCGGACGGTGGCATACGCTTGTGGTCCAAGGAGTTCTCCACACAACATCTTTAAGAGAGCAATGAAGAAGAACTAAAAGAAAAAGGGAAGTTGAGCTTTTGCTCAAACACAACTAACAATAATAAATTTTCATATTTTTTTTTTAATAATATTTTTTAATGCACATGCAAGATACTAGTTTATCTAATGTACTAATAAATGATACTCATCTTATTGACAATTGATGGGTTAGTCGCCTCTATATTCTTCTTTAGTCAACCACAAAGTCCAAAAAAAAAAAAAAAAAAAAGAGTAGAGTTCTTGGTAAGAAAATATAGTCAATATTTCCATGATATATTAAAAAAATCCGGGGTTCCCCTTCAATGTGGGGGGGTGGGGGACCGACGCGTGGCTACGGATTAGTCTCCGCACGGACCATCTAGCAGCGTCCTTAAAACATCTCTACTTTGCTGATTTCCACCGGAATGAATAAGTAACTCATTTGACACTATAATAAGAACTACAAACCCTTTCTTCTTATATTTGGGAAAGGAAAAAAATCGAAATCTCTACACTAATTTTAGCAGTTATAATTAAGGTTGTAGTGTACTCGATCATCGAAGCATACCCCCTTACAATGGAATGAACAAGATTTCATGACCAAGAATAGCCCATAGCACGAAAGGAGAGCTGCAGCAGATGAAGCACACGACGACGGCCAGCCACATGCAGTGCTTCGCCACCACCACGTACACCGAGGTCATCAAGGCCACGAGCATCGCCACGGACGCGAGGATGATGAGCCTGTGCCCCCACGTCATCTGGTGGACCTTGAACCGGACCGGGTCCTTCCACGCCCATATGAAGCAGAACACGACGATGAGCGAGCTGCACATGGCGATCGTGTTGGAGATCACGAAGGCCTTGAACGCCGCGTGCCGCTCCAGCAGGGCGTAGCCGGTTTCGTTGTCGTAGCCGCCCGGCATGGTGAAGGTGGCCGCGAAGGTCACGGTCGCAATCAGGGCCGCCACCAGGGTGTACGTCTCCGCGCAGGATTTGAAGTGCTCGTCCGTCGCGGCGGAGTACATCTTCTTCCGGAAAGATCCGCGATTGTTTCCTAATGCGGATAGTAGTTCAGGATGTTTCTTGCGTCTCCGATCTTCGCTTTTTTTCAAGAGCTGCATAATATGAATCTGGCGTGCCATATTGTGTCAGTAGTTGCTTTTGAATTTTAAGTTTTGTCTTTTTTTAGGTTCTTCCTCTACTAGAGTTGATACCATTGGACATTAAATGCATATTTTGTAGCATCGCCAATCTGATACGACCAATATCGATTCGGTTTGACATGATCGATATCCGATACCGATATTGCATATCTCGTTTTCGTTCAATTCGGAAAAAAAATTGAAAAAAGAAGAACAATTAACAAGGATGTAAAAGCATAGTAAAGCGGTAAAAGTATGTAAATTAAATGAAGAAAAAATTAAGGGTACAATTAGTTTTAGTACACTATATACATACCTCATATGTGTCCATCTGTTCTGATGATTCAATAACTCCTCTAGGAGTAAGCCCCTCCTTGTTCACAACGCATGGATCAACCCTCTTGTCTTCCAAGAGGACCATCGTCGAATTTATCCTCGACTTCTGCGCTGCGAGGTGGAGAGGAGTGTTCCCTTCGTCGTCGGCGTGGTTAATGATCTCCTCGAGCTGAATGATCTTCAGCAAGAACTTCAGCGCCGCGACTCTCCTGTTCACAACAGCAATGTGAAGGGCATTCCTGCCCTGGAAGTCCACCTGCTCTGCTGCATCCGGACACTGCTTCAGGAGCTCTTTGATCGAAGAGTTGGAGCCGTGGGCCGCAGCTTCATGTAGGGAAGAATACCCTCCGTCGTTCTTGCGGTACGCGAGCGAAGGTTCGCACGTTAGCAGCATCTCCACCATCTTGGCATTGTTCTTCCTAGCCGCGTAATGAAGCGCTGTGTTGCCTTCTTTGTCGACGACGTTGATGAAGTCCCGTCTCTCTTTCAGTAACAACTCCAAAATGACTGCAAATAAATGTGAGTTCTAGTTTGGTTAGGTTAATATAAATATATAATCCTTAACCATCATTAAGAGTAAGTTCAACAAGACTTCGGACTTGAACAACTTTCTATCCTCTGCTTAGAACAACTCCTATGTTCAACGTGATACCAACTATCAGTGACCGGACCGAACTTACAGCAATGACCACCTAGCACAGCCTGGTGCAGCGGTGAGCCAGTTCCGACTGGCGGCAGTTCTTCCTCCTCCTGCGGAGGTACCCACGGGTACTGCAATATCTCAAAGACCACTTGAATCAACCCCTCCCTCGCCGCGATGTGCAGCGGGGTCTCCTTCTTGGCGTTGAGCATGTGGCCGGTGGTCGGCTCCGCGTTCAGCAGCAGCACCGCGATGCGCGAGTACCTGTTCTTCACGGCCTCGTGCAGCGCGGTGTTCCCCAGCCTGTTCATCAGCCTCAGGGGCCCTTCCTCGTCCATCTCGACGTCGGTAGGCCAGGCCACGGCGTGGTTGATGAACAGAGCCACCATTTCCAATTGCCCGGCCCTCGCGGCGATGTGCAGGGCGGTGTCCTCGTCCGCGTTCTTCAAGATCAGGAAGGCGTCGCTCCTTCCCAGAAGCTCTTCGGCGAATTCTCTGTGGCCGAGCCTCGCGGCGATGTGGAGGAGGGTGTGCTCTTGGGGGGTTACCGAGTTTATCATCTTCGGTTCCTTGTCTATCAGTGCTTTCAGGGCCTGGACATTCCCTTGTGTTGCTGCTTTGTACAACCTTGGATCCATGACACTTTTTCCTTCTTTCTTTTTTTCGATCCACAACCTAACAATTCGAGTTTTTAGTTTGATATCTAACTAAAATCATAAATTTCTACCAAAATGATTCATAGTAGTCTAAATAATCGGATTGAGGTAGTAAAGAAGGATCGCAAAAAATTGCAATAAAATGCTCTCTTAATATAGGCTATGAATGTGCATACCTGCGCGCGGATGGGCTAATCCGAAAATGCAATGGATGTCTCGCAAATTGGTTCAAATATATATGTGCACAAACATAAATATTCTAGTTATTATGTTCCTTGCTTTGCTTCCTGCTCACATTGCTACCTTACCACTGTGAATAGAATGGTATAAGGAGAAGTGCTCTCGATATATATATTTTTCTATAATGCCAAAAGTAAGGGCCACTCACATTCCCTCCCATAGGGTCATGTTGCTCTTGGTGCAACAATGTTTGCCTGCTCTCATTTCAAGTATAGTATCTTCTCATAAATAATTAAGCCTTTCCACCACTACTCAAAGTATCATCAACCTTCCAATTAGGAAGCAGAGGTATAAAGTTTGCAGCAAATGTGAGCTTTCTCAAACATGCATCAGCCTTTTAAAGGGCGTACCAATGCCATATATATTCCTCATTCTCCATTTGATTGCATGTGGAAGTGAACTTTTTATACCGTCACCGAACTTGTGAAACTAGTAACTTCAACCAGATAGTAGAGACATTTTTTCTTCCATGTTTGACAATAGTGACTTGAATTATATTCTATCAAATTTTTGCATGATTAGTTCTATAAATGTTCAATTTTTTGGGTATGTTAATTAGATTCTACCACATTAGTTGTATAATTGGTATGTAATCAAATTTTGAAAAGTTGTTAAAACTATTCTTTCCTGCTTGCTGTTAACAAAAGTTGTAATATCTGTTGATTAAAAATTTACTACTTTCCATACCAAACTAAGGATATCACATTTGTGACATTAGGAATCAATTCTTTTTCAAATACTTTTGACTAGTAATCGGTTTAGTGATATTATAAACCCCTTTAAATCTAAATTTTAAGTAGAGATTAATTTGGGTACAAGTCGCGAAAGGATCATTCTGTCAAAAATGATGTAAATAAACTTAAGCGACACGGTATTTAAGTATCTTCGAACCTTCGCTAGCTGGGAACCGGTCCCTACAGCTAATCCAAGCTGATCAAAACTTGATAGACCGAAGATTTGCTAAGGTTGTTAAGCAAAATTCATTGAAACTATTGCACTAGTACTCTAGATCGTCATATTGATTCATTACACTATGTTGCAGAACTTTAGACTGTTACAATTGTTAATATGGCTGGTAAAGAAAAATTTCTAGTGCTAAACCAAGAATGTTCACTAGTTCATACTTTAAGAGGTGGCAGAGTCAGATGAGTTTTTGCTCAATAGCCTAGTGATTAAATCGGCTATTTATGGAATTATACCTATGTTAATTCCAATGACACTGAGTCTGATTTATGTGTAACCAAATATTCTAGCTCAGTCAAGTCAAATCCCTAAAGAAATAGTATATCATTATTTTTATAAAATTCTAAGTAATTTTTTTGAGTCTTTTATGACATTTTCTTTGAATGTAAGCACTTAGAAAACTGAGATACAGTGGAAGATGAATGAGGGTTCACCTGTGAAACAACTTAGATACTCATAAGATAATAGGTCCATGTGACTAACTATCATGGCTAGGAGTATTATATGCTCTGAAATGATATATTTATCATAGCATGTATTGAAGCTATATGGCTCAGACATTTTATTTTACATGATCTACATATTTTTTACCTATCAATTTTTATATATTGTGATAATCAATCTGATATAGACCTGCTAATTAAGCATGATTCTGTGAATTCTAAGAACAGGTACCTGCAGTTGTCTAGGATATAAAAGTCACAAAAGAACCATATAGATCTCTTGACGAAAAATATGTCTAGGATATTAATCCTAATATCATTGAAGGGGATTGGGTTAAGCCCATAAGTAAGTCACCAACTGTCACGCCCCAATCTCCTGCAAGCTCGATCGTCTCCGCTGAACGTGAATTAACGCGTTGCAGCGCTCCCGCATGACGATCGTTCTCATCGGGACGTGATGACGTACGAGCCTGGAGTTGCTCTCGCACAAGACGATGTTGTCAAGCATCAAAGTTATCATCAAAATGACCAAGTTGCAGCGAAAGTCAAGTATTGTGTACCAAGCACACATCAGAGTATACACAGTGAAGCTCTCGATAGGGTCCAATTAAAATTGCCACAAAGGAGAATTATAATCCAAGCAATGCGTGAACTCAAACCCAAGCAATGCGTGAACCTATCGAACCACAATCCAAGCCTCAATATCCATCCTCAAACCAAGCCATAATCCAATCATCGATATGCATACTCTTGCCGAGGTAAGGTAGCCGCCGCCTACACGAAAAGCACAAACCAAAGCAAAGCAAAGCAAACCAACTCTTATCTATATGAAGTCACTGGCCAAGCCATAAATGACTAATCAACTGCAGTTCTATCCAATCCAGACTAAGTAGTTAGCCCGCCTGATCGTATCAAACTGCCGGCACCGCGCCCAAGGCACGTTACCATTGTCTCCTCCATGGCCGAACGGTCCCGGTGCCCCAGAGCCTATCCCGTTCGAGGAAATCAAACCCTGTGCGTAACAGGTTGTCCATGACCGATGCAGACACTAAGTAGGTATGACTAGAGAATCGAGCATTCTCGCCCCACCAAATAATACTCGCCGTAATCCAATCAACTATCCATAACCATTCTCTAACTTATATCCCAAGGCACCATCTCAAGTTATCCCTATAGGCACTATGCCTCTTCGACACAATGCTCCAATTGGTGCAACATCCCTCACTTAGAAAACTTCGTGGCACAATGCCCAACAGTGGCACAATGTCCTCACCGATGCAGTTGTCCGGTTTTGAACCACAACTGCACGCTTTGCACGAGAAAGCGCCCAACTGATACTCGTGCATGGATGCACTCTCGCTCGCCCGCCCGAATTGCCTCGATATTCAAACCAAGATAATCCACTCAAGCTCCAACTGCCTACTTAAGCTCCAACTGTCTAACACAAAATCAACTCAAGCCACAAATCATATCCAACCAAATGGCGTACACTCTATGCACGCCATAGTGTAGTAATTTCCAAGTTTTACTCCAAGTGTTTAAGCCATTACGTGTGTTCCATATTATTAGGCATGAAGTAGTATAGGAGAAGGGACAGAGCCCACTAACCAAGTTTGATTCTGTTAAGTACCCTGCCTTGTCGATACGGCCGATCCTTTGAACCTGTGGTCTGATGCAAAGCATGATCTACTCAATTGGTATGACCGTGCGAGTAGACCGTGCTCTCCAAATCATCCGACCGATCAGGCTAAGGAAGACGACATTATCGCTCCAATCCAGCTATACCGGTACTGCTCTGAACGAACATCTGATTCTATCGAACTCCGCTTATAATCTGCACATGAAACCAACTCAAATCAATATTTATTTCCAAATTCAATAAATCAAAATATAACCAGCTATTGTCTCATTCAATCCAACTCAGCGTAATGCACATTGCGGTTGCGGAATATTACATAATATACCACTTAGAATCAGGTTCATCCTCGGACCATACTAGTATCCATTCCTTATCGCATGTCGCTTGTCCAATTCATAACTCTGCTCCATGCAACACACATTCTTTTAATCTAGACTCAGCATCTCGCTTGCGCTGAACGATCGCACAAATTCTATATTTCTACATCCTTCTTGCAGCTCAAGTAGAATTCCTCATATCACTTAGTTTGGATCATACAAATATTTAAGGCATCCCTAAAATATTCAGTCGAGATTAGCGATAGCGAATTTAAACAAGTTACAAGGGTATCTTTATGTCCGAGGCATTCATTCGTTTCACTCCTAATTGAACCAATCCTGACGTTCATTCCAATATATTCGCACAAGCGCTATTCTCAAATACGATAATTTTCTACTAACGATCTTCCCACCTGACTCAAATCGGTTCGTGTTACAACTCAATCCATCAAACTATTTCTGAATCCACACTAGCAACATCCAAACTCAACTAACCAAACTCTAGCATGACTCCAATCACATAATGTTCTGCTAGCACCATCTCCAAATATTATCTCATGCTCCAAACAATCATTATAACTGATACTACCCCAGCTAGGTGACTTACCCATATATCAAACTATGCTCTTAGATCAGCTCAGCCAAACACCTCTTTCTCAATCTCAATACCTCACTGGGTGAACATCTATATTGAGGTTCATGTGATCCACAAAGATTTTGCCGCCACGCCATAGGGATAGTGTCACCACGATTTCAACGTGGACACACTCGCCATAATTCCTAGGTCGCGCATGGAATAGTTCTTTGCGCTGCTTCAACTATCTCGAAGCACATGATATCACCTTCGTATTCTGTACGAGCACTCATCCCAGACTAAGTTTTGATACATCTTGTAGATCTGAGGCACATCTGTCCCTTCCAGTATTGCAAGGATTTGATCTGAATGAGCTACTGCTTTAACTTTACAAGCTAGTTTCATAATCGTTAATTCATATGAATGTTATTCCCTTCTGGGGCACGACGAGTCAGAGGCGATGCCATCTTCAAAAATCTGCGACTCTGAATCTCATCAGTTGACTTAGGCCATTTCCACCATCGCTTAGATCTTTCGGCTGCATCTTCAACTGAAGGTTATCCCAAGGATCTCTCAAATCCAACACTCAGTCACTAAGGCAAATCTCCAACATAGGCTACTCACATCCACCCTCAACGCATTCCTAAATACGCTATCGCAAGGGTCATTCTATGGGTCTACAATATTCATCTCTGGTTTGACAGTCAAGTCGCTAGGGTCAGCTATCCTAAAGCTACGCTCGATAATTGTAAGTCATCACGATGGACAGTTACTATGAACCATGCTATATCTCCTCTGCAAATCTGAGCCATAATCCAACTATGCCATCCAAACGAACTTATGACTCTGAAAACTTCATGTAATACCTCTGACGATCTGTCAAACAAATATTGCTTAACCACCTAGAGTCTTACTATCTATCTAAGCCACAAATTGAGAACTGTGCTCGTTGAAACCGTCTTCCATCAATCCGCCGTTCTGTCCTAAATCCATCAAATTTTCTGAACTGCCATGTCCGACTTCTCGCACTATCACTTGCCACAATTTCTGAAACCATAGACTTGCTCAAATTGTTATCTATATACCAGCTTGACAGTGCGCATCCAACTTGCTCGAGCAGCACAATATTTTGCTCCAACGTTGCTCTCTCGTTTAGCTATCTTCAAAAGTCCATCCGCCATAATTCTTGTTCTTGTTCCATTCCTTAGCCCGTCTTGATTTCTCTATTTTTCGATTAGTTCACACACTCTCAATGACTCGTGCATCAGTTCCAACACAAATCTTAAATCATATTGTCTTTACTTGTTGCCTCAATCCGTCTTAGTACTGTAAGTGTTAACTTCCAATCTGACTTAACATCAACTAGACTTGTCTCACGCCCGTTTATGTCTTTCGGAGAATCCGTCTACCATCGTTGCACTATTTTGCCAAATTTTACTTTCGCTAAACCATGAGTCCAACTTCTCGAGCGCCAATATCCAAAATCCTTCAAGTCCATACGAATCCATCGCATTGTCCCTCCAAACCAGATCGTGTTTCATTACTCAACCAACAGCTCCAATGTGTTGCCAAAATTTATAGTCCATGCTCGCTATCTTTCGATTCACCCATCAGTCACTCAAGTGTATCCCAACTGTTCATTCCTCATGCTCAACTTTCTTTTTGCATCCATGAATGCTCCACCAAACTTCTAAATGGTGCAAGTGAACTCTGATATTCAGCTTTTCATCTGATCGATCTCCACTTATTTCTAATAATTGATCCGCATCAATCCTTCAAATTCTAAATACTCTTTCCATTGCTTGTTTCGATCTCGTCCATCTCTCAAGTCCAACGATACTTCCATTGTACAAGTCAGTTCTTGATTTCTCAAGTCTAATGTATCGAAGAATACCTGAGTCAAATTCTATTATACTATATACCACTTGAAAATAGATTAGCTCTAGCGCTTACTATCTGTCAACGAACGTCTATTCCAAACTGACTTATTTCAGGGTGATCTTGTCGATCGCAACTCAACATTCGCTTGCTCCATATTTTATTTCCTAACTTAGCCGATGTGCACCAACTAACTTATATTTCTGTTACCCTTGTCCATTGAGGCAATTACTTTGAGGTCTATCCAACATATTCCAATGCCAAGTTCACTATGTGGTATACCATATACCACTCTGAATCAAGTCACTACTCGCATCACAATTCCTTGCACTGATCCAAGATCCGTTTGAACCATCCCTTATGCGTGATCCTGCCATCCCCAACTCAAGTCTAACATAAAACTCAGTCAATGCATGAACCATCTAACTCTTTTATTAATCACGCTATGCAACGTATGCCATGTTCCATCCTCAATGCTTCCAACTATTTCTCAAATTGTTCGATATTTTTGCTACACGAGCAACCCGTGCAACGAGCTCTTCCAATTAATCCAACCCAATACCCAAGTATTTCTCTCATTTACTGTACGAGCAACTTGTGTAACGCTATCATGATATCCCCAAGCCAACTCAAACATGCTCAACCAATGTGACACACAAGCAACTCGTGCAATGCTCTCTGTGATATACCCAGCCAAAAATTAAACTCCATCAAACACATTCGTTATACGAGCAACTAGTGCATGCAACGATCCATTCTCATCAGATTCTTCTACTCATAACATGCCACATAACCAATCTCGTCTGCCAACCAACTGATCTACTGATGCAACCAGAAACTCCCTGAACGATAAGCCAAGCCAACGCAACAAAACCTCTCAACTTGCTGCACAAATGCAATAACGCCACATAACTTGCAGCACGAATACAACAACGCCCTACGATGCTAAGCGATCTACCAAAAACCAACAAAAGCAACACAATAAAAAATAATATGCACCCTCAACCAACAAATATGTAGACTTATTGCATGAAATATCCAATGCGGTGCCGAGTAGAGCCAAGAGCTAAACGATATGCGAAAGTGTCACGACCCGCACCCGGAAGTTCGGGCACGAGTGCGTGGGTACGTCCAGCCTACGCCGCAGAGTCGGCGGTAGTACGCTGTCTAGGTCAATCCATCTAACTAGTCTAACTCATTCACAATTAACATAGGCAAGATAATAATGGGAATAGAAACTTAAAATTTGCAAACTGAAATAAATGTGACAGCAATTCAAATGTTTAATACAGAAATTTCAAATGAAATCGGGGACAAACCCGATTAAATAAGATAGAAAACAGAATAAAAGATAGCTAAAACTAGCTACTCAGCAGCAGGGGTCTCCTGGGTGGGTTCTGGCTCCTCATAGGTATCATCTGTACCCTCATAAGGACCATAATAGGTAGGGGCAAGATCCTCATCATCGCCTAAATCAACAGATCCAGTCAGGAAAGGAGCAAAGTACACAGTACACAGCAAGATTAAACTAAATATTTATGACAATTAAATACTGAGTATCATGTTAAGGGAATTGCATAAAAGAATGTCAATATCTCAGAGTCACAACTATAAGCAGGAATATGAGAAAATAGAAGTAAATGAGCAGGAAATGAAGCTACTACAATCAGCAAGAAACATAACATGACTAGAAACTATCTGTATGAAACTTGTGTTTGTTTTTAGAATACTTAGTTGGCATGTAGGGGTTTATAAGGCTAATCCGGCCGTCATGAACGGCTATTATTCATGAATAATCGAGATCCGGCTGATGGACAGTCGTGTACCAACAGCTATTATTCACGACAAGGGGAAGGGTAAACTACATGCCTTTCAGTATTCTCCCACCCGACATGATAACAAGACATGGACTAATATATTCAAGACATGAAAATCCAGCATTTATGACACTAGGTGTAATCATCAAGGGTACTAGAAAAGCAGGAATTTAATTATCACAATTAGATTTAACTTGAAGTGCAGGTACTTGCCTGTTGTTTGGATCTGTTTAACTTGGTTCTTGGGGGAAATTTCCACAGATGAGTCCAAAAGCTGAAACAGACATTACCATCATGCTCAGAAGATGTCAAATAGCTAGAAACGCCTGTCCTTGGGTCCAATTTGGAGACAAGGGCAAAAACGGCAGTTTCGGGCCAAAACGGGGTCCGCCGTTGGGCCCGCTTTGCACCGAAAAACGTGTCCAGGTCAACGGTCTCCAAATTCACCAAACTTAGTGTCAACAGGTCAGGAACGCTGATACGAACCCAACGGAACTTCCAGATTTGAATTCCGATGAGCCGAACACAAAATCGCCCGTCGAGCGGGGCCTGTGGGGCCCACGACACGCGATTTCGTCAACGTTCTCAGAATCGAACCAAACTTGACCCACAGGACCAGCGTATCGCTACGAGTCCGATGGCGCAAGTTTCGTCTCGATCCGACGAGTGTACAAGAAGTTAGGGTGAAATGCAGAATTTGCGGATACGGGGCGATGTCCGCGGATACGCGTTGATTCCGGTGTGTACGCACACCCGAATCAGCCTCCGCGAAAACTCACACGTCCGTATCGACGCTGCGCACGTATCTCTAAAGACCGTGCGCGACCAAGTCGTCCCGTTTGGCGGGACGTACTCGGTTCCGGGGTGAAACAGGGTCTGGTTTTTTTTCCTGTTTTTGGATCGCGGTGTGCGATCACCACAGGACGCGGTGCCACGAACAGTTTGTCCGGACACCGAGAGGGTCATACAGGCTACGCGTAGGAATTGACGGAATCAAAAACGGAGATCAGGGTTGCAAGTTATGAATACCTGAAGGGGACCGAGAAATCAGGGTTTCTGAACCGAGTCCGACACGCGATTTGTGTCCTGTGCTGTGTCCACTGTGTGTCCGCGGCTAGGGCTCCCCGTGTCCGGGTCTGCTGCCGTGTCCGGTGCTCGGGGGGGCTGGCCGTCGGTCGGCAAGGTCGGGCCGGGGCTCTGGCGGCTCAGGCGAGGTCGTCCGCGCGGCTAGGGCGGCGCCGAGGCTCTGGCGGCGGCTCGAGCAGTCGTCGAGCGGCGGAGGGAGGTGTCTGGAGGTCGGGGAGGAGAGAGGAGGAAGGGGAGCTAGGTGGTTGGCGGTGGGCGGATCTGGGAGGAGGTCGTCGGGTCGCCGGAGATCGCCGGAGGGGGTCGAGCTAGGGTTAGGGTTTAGGCTAGTTGGGGGAAAGGGACGGAGGAGGGGGAGATATAAATAGGGGTCGGCCGGGTGGTCGTGGCCGTGGGATCCGGCGGGGAAGACGACGTGGGGAGCGGTTCTCCGGCCACGTCGCCGGAGAACGCGGCGGGCGGCGGATTGATCGGGTCGTGGGGGGGGGACGACGGGTGAAAGGCTGGCGGGTCGGGTCGGGCGCGGATCCGGGTGAGCGGACCCGCCCGACCCGCTAAGAAGTGAGGGCTGGGCCGGGTCAGCAGCTGACGGGCTCGGCCCACTGGGCCGGGCCGGGCCCAAGGCTAAAAATAAGAATAAATAAATAAAATATAAATAATAATAATAATAATAATATAAATACAGAAATTAATTAATAATTAGGAAAATTAGTTTTTAGGCTTTTAAAAATAGGTCTGGGGTCCGATAAATTCCAGAAAAATTGCCCTAAGTCCAGTTTTCTATTTTACACCCAAAAATATTATTTTCATGATATTTTAATATTATTTATTGCCATTTAAAAATTATTTATTAATCAAAAACCTTGATTTTAATTACAGAAAATTCACAGAAAATTCCAGAAAATTGGGAAAAATCCAAGATTTAATAATTTGAAAATTCAGGGGGTTTACAACCTACCCAACTTACAAAAATTTCGTCCTCGAAATTTAAGAATAACATGGGACGAAAAGAAAAAGCCGGAAATTACAATATACCTCAGGGGTCAAAAAGATAGGGGTATCGCTCTCTAATCTCGTCTTCTCGCTCCCAGGTGGATTCGCCGGGAGAATGATGCTTCCAAGCTACGCGAACCAGGGAGATAACCTGATTCCGTAGGACTTTCTCCGAGCGATCCAAGATCTCCACGGGTTGCTCTTGGTAAGTCAAACTTGGGCCTACTTCGAGCTCTGAGTGATCCAAAATGTGGCTGGGGTCTGACACATACTTTCTCAGCTGCGATACGTGGAAGACGTTATGGACTCCTTCCAGAGAGGGTGGCAATGCCAGACGGTATGCCACTTCTCCGATTTTCTTCTGTATGCCAAAAGGTCCGATGAATCTTGGGCTGAGTTTTCCACTCCTTCCGAACCTAATGGTGCCACGTGTCGGGGAAATCTTTAAGAATACCAGTTCTCCAACCTTTAATAAAGTCACAATCAAGTCTTAGTTCCATAAGCAAAATATTTAAATTGACTTGAATTTCATAAATTTAATTACCTCAAATTCCAAGGGCCTTCGGTGGCTATTTGCCCAATGTCGTTGCCTGTCTTGAGCCACTCGAAGTCTGTCCCTTATTTGCTTTACCTTCTCAGCTGAATCGATCACCATCTCTGGTCCCAGTAGGGCTCTTTCTCCAACGTCGTCCCATGATAGCGGGGTACGACATCTTCGGCCATACAGGGCTTCAAATGGAGTCATCTCGATACTGGCTTGGTAGCTGTTATTATAAGAGAACTCCACCAGATGTAAATAGTCTTCCCAAGATCCTCCAAAATCCAGAACACATGTACGGAGCATATCTTCAAGTGTCTGGATTGTACGTTCCGATTGACCATCGGTTTGGGGATGATAAGCTGTGCTGAATTTGAGTTGAGTCCCCAAGCTGGCCTGTAAGCTCTTCCAGAAGTGAGAGGTGAACCTTGAATCTCTGTCGGAGACAATGCTTACTGGAACCCCATGTAGCTTAACAATATGTCTGATATATAACTCTGCCAGCTTCTCTGTAGATAGCCCTACTTTGAAAGGTAGAAAATGTGCAGACTTGGTCAGTCTATCTACTATCACCCAGATTGCATCCTTTCCACTAGGTGTCCTTGGAAGTCCGGAAACAAAATCCATTGTGATATGTTCCCACTTCCACTCCGGAATGGGTAGTGGTTGAAGCAACCCTCCAGGTCGTTGTCTTTCAGCCTTAACTTGCTGGCACACTAAACAACGAGATACGAACCTGGCTACTTCTCTTTTCATGCCATACCACCAAACATGCGTCCTCAGGTCCTTGTACATCTTGTTGGCTCCTGGATGTATAGAGTACTGCGATCTGTGCGCCTCTTGCATAACTTCTTCTCTTATGTCTCCTTGAGGTACACATAATCTGTCGCCATGCCTCAGTGATCCATCTTCATGAATCCTGAACTCTTCTACTAATCCAGCTTGCACTTGACCTCGAAGGCTTCGCAGGCCTTCGTCTTGAAACTGAGTCTCCTTGATCTTGTCTATTAAGGTAGACTGAATCTGCAAGTTCATCATTTGGCCCTCTTTTCCTGGGATAATTACTTCAATACCCAAACTTTCCAAGTCCTCCAGCAGGTGTCTGTCCATAGTCAAATACATCGCCATAGGATACCTGCTTAGAGCATCAGCAACTACATTTGCCTTCCCAGGGTGATATTGAAGAGTGATATCAAAGTCTTTCATTAGTTCCAGCCACCTTCTTTGCCTCATGTTTAGCTCTTTCTGAGTGAAAATATATTTTAGACTTTTATGGTCTGTAAATATTTCCACCCTTTCTCCATAAAGGTAATGCTTCCAAAGTTTAAGAGCAAAAATGACAGCTGCCAATTCTAAATCATGGGTTGGATAATTCTTTTCATGTGGTCGAAGCTGTCTAGAGGCATATGCTATTACTTTCTTATTCTGCTCCAATACACAACCTAGACCTTTTCCAGAAGCATCACTATAAATAGCGAAACCTCCGGTTCCAGAAGGTAAGGTCAGAATAGGGGCAGAAGTCAGCCTTTTCTTCAATTCCTCAAAAGCATGCTGGCATTCATCAGTCCAGGTGAACTCTTCATCCTTCCTTGTTAACTTTGTCATGGGTTCAGCAATCCTAGCAAAGTCCTTTACAAACTTCCTATAGTAGCCAGCTAGTCCCAGGAAGCTTCTAATCTCAGCTACAGAGTCTGGAGTGGGCCAGGATTCTACTGCAGCTATCTTCTTAGGGTCTACTGCTATTCCATCTCCAGTCACAACATGTCCCAAGAACTCTACTTTGTCTAGGAAGAAAGCACATTTAGACAATTTTCCATAAAGCCTTTCCTTCCTCAAAGTCTCCAATGCTAGCCTCAAATGTTCTTCATGTTCTTCGGGGGTCTTGGAGTAGATCAAAATATCGTCAATAAAGACCACTACAAATTTGTCTAGGTATGGCTGGAAGACTCTGTTCATTAAGTTCATAAAAACTGCTGGAGCATTCGTCAACCCGAACGGCATCACTAAGAATTCGTAATGTCCGTTCCGGGTATTGAAAGCAGTTTTAGGAATGTCTTCCTTCCTCACCCTTACTTGGTGGTAACCAGACCTCAAATCAATCTTTGAAAAGACCCGAGCTCCACTCAACTGATCAAATAAGTCATCTATCCTGGGCAGGGGATACTTATTCTTAATTGTTAAGGCATTTAAGGCCCTATAGTCAATACACATTCTGGATGTTCCGTCCTTCTTGGGCACAAAAAGTATTGGGGCTCCCCAGGGTGAGACACTAGACCTAATGAACCCTTTGTCTTCTAGCTCTTTGATTTGTTCGTTAAGTTCTATTATCTCATTCTTGTTGATTCTGTAGGGGTTCTGAGATACTGGTGCTGCTCCTGGCACTAAGTCAATGGAGAATTCAACTTCTCGGTCTGGGGGTAATCCTGGGAGATCCTCAGGGAAGACATCAAGGTATTCAGAGATGATAGGTGGCAATTCTTCTGTTACTAGGGCTCCACAAATTATGTTATTACCCATTTCTCTAGAACCTCTAGCAAATTCAAATTCTGGCTTGCCAGGGGGTCTGAAGATTACACTGCCTCTGTGACAGTCTATTGTGGCATGATGTTGACTTAACCAATCCATACCCAGTATAATGTCAAAACTGGGCACTGGCATTACAAGTAGTCTAGCATACAGTTCTCTTCCACATAATGTGATAGGACAATTGTTACAAGCATCACTAACCGGAATGATTCCTCCACCGGTAATGATCTTATAACAATTCCTAAGGGGTTTAGTGCTTAAGCTATGCTTCATAAGAAATTCTACTGACATGAATGAATGTGAAGCTCCAGAGTCAAATAAAGTAATAGCTGGTATTGAATTTATAAGCACGGAACCTGTGATCACGTCCGCTGTGGCCTCAGCTTCTTCCAGAGTCATTGCATAAGCACGGCCTTGCTGCGGTGCACCCCTCTGTTGCTGCTGGTGCTGAGCAAAGCGTTATTGTTGTGTTGGAAGCGGGGGTCCCCTTTGTTGTGCTGCTGGGGGCCTGGCCTGGACTGGAGCCTTTGGTGCAGCTGGACGTCCTTGAGCAACAGGGCAGTCCCTCAATTGATGTGCTGGGGAACCACAATAGAGGCAAGCACCTAGCCTCTTTCTACAGTCTTGCCAAGTGTGGCCTGGTTTTTGGCAATAGTTGCAAGGGGGAGCTCGCTGGTTCTGTCCTTGAGCCTGGGGTGCTGGAGCTCGAGGGAGAGGACGCTGATTTTGCTGCGGGGCCCTCTGCTGTTGTTGTTGTTGAAAAGGGCGTTTGTTGGGTCCCGCATTTCCGGTATCTCTTTCTCGCTTCAGTTTGTGCCCCATGTCTCTCTCGACTCCTTGTGCCACGCTCAGGATTTCTTCATAGGTGCGAGCTCGGCTGGTGGTGACAGCAAGGCGGATATCCGGAGATAGCCCCTTCTTGAATCTTCGGGCTCTGTCCTCCGGGGTACGAACCATGTACTCCGCAAAGTGGCTTAACCTGCTAAATTCAGCAGTATATTCATCAACAGTCATGTTACCTTGTTCCAGTCTCTCGAATTGGCTTTCGAGAGCTTCCCGAGCCACTTCGGGATAAAATTTCTCCTTGAATAGCCTCTTGAAGTCCTCCCAGGTGACGTCGGGAGCAGATAGTTGGGGTTCATCTCTGAACCAGGTTCGAGCAATATCGAACAGTTGCAGGCTAGCGGATTCCACTTTGAGATCATCGGGAACCCGAGCCGTCTTCAGGAGTCTCTCGACATTCTCTATCCACTCATCAGCGTAGAGAATGCCCTCAGTTCCATAAAATTCCAGAGGCCTAAGGTTCTTGAAGTCTTTAGCACTCCCTGGCCTCTTGAGTGACGACTCCTGGGGTTTAAGAGCTTCTGAGAGGCTGGTCCGCAGAAGTGCCGTCTGTTCTTTCTGGGATTCTACTAATCCCTGGAATACTCCTATTAGCTGTGCCCCATCTAAGGTAACTGCCGGAACAGATGGGGGCGGCGGGAGTGCAAGAGTCTCGGGCACATTCGGCTCAGCTGGTTCTGATGTGCCTCCTACTGTGTTCCTGGTCTGGACCATTCTGAAAGATTAAGGGATAGGAAGATCAGAATAGAATACTTGGAAATCAAGGGCGATAGAAAAATTGAGCAGCAATGATATCAAGAATTGAAATAAGGACGCTATACTGTGAATGAGCTTTTCCTAAAATCCTCAATTTTATCCCATACCCTATCCTAGGGTATTACCCTATTTTAGGATAGGACCTGCATGGGCCACCATAAAAACGTGTCACGACCCGCACCCGGAAGTTCGGGCACGAGTGCGTGGGTACGTCCAGCCTACGCCGCAGAGTCGGCGGTAGTACGCTGTCTAGGTCAATCCATCTAACTAGTCTAACTCATTCACAATTAACATAGGCAAGATAATAATGGGAATAGAAACTTAAAATTTGCAAACTGAAATAAATGTGACAGCAATTCAAATGTTTAATACAGAAATTCCAAATGAAATCGGGGACAAACCCGATTAAATAAGATAGAAAACAGAATAAAAGATAGCTAAAACTAGCTACTCAGCAGCAGGGGTCTCCTGGGTGGGTTCTGGCTCCTCATAGGTATCATCTGTACCCTCATAAGGACCATAATAGGTAGGGGCAAGATCCTCATCATCGCCTAAATCAACAGATCCAGTCAGGAAAGGAGCAAAGTACACAGTACACAGCAAGATTAAACTAAATATTTATGACAATTAAATACTGAGTATCATGTTAAGGGAATTGCATAAAAGAATGTCAATATCTCAGAGTCACAACTATAAGCAGGAATATGAGAAAATAGAAGTAAATGAGCAGGAAATGAAGCTACTACAATCAGCAAGAAACATAACATGACTAGAAACTATCTGTATGAAACTTGTGTTTGTTTTTAGAATACTTAGTTGGCATGTAGGGGTTTATAAGGCTAATCCGGCCGTCATGAACGGCTATTATTCATGAATAATCGAGATCCGGCTGATGGACAGTCGTGTACCAACAGCTATTATTCACGACAAGGGGAAGGGTAAACTACATGCCTTTCAGTATTCTCCCACCCGACATGATAACAAGACATGGACTAATATATTCAAGACATGAAAATCCAGCATTTCTGACACTAGGTGTAATCATCAAGGGTACTAGAAAAGCAGGAATTTAATTATCACAATTAGATTTAACTTGAAGTGCAGGTACTTGCCTGTTGTTTGGATCTGTTTAACTTGGTTCTTGGGGGAAATTTCCACAGATGAGTCCAAAAGCTGAAACAGACATTACCATCATGCTCAGAAGATGTCAAATAGCTAGAAAAGCCTGTCCTTGGGTCCAATTTGGAGACAAGGGCAAAAACGGCAGTTTCGGGCCAAAACGGGGTCCGCCGTTGGGCCCGCTTTGCACCGAAAAACGTGTCCAGGTCAACGGTCTCCAAATTCACCAAACTTAGTGTCAACAGGTCAGGAACGCTGATACGAACCCAACGGAACTTCCAGATTTGAATTCCGATGAGCCGAACACAAAATCGCCCGTCGAGCGGGGCCTGTGGGGCCCACGACACGCGATTTCGTCAACGTTCTCAGAATCGAACCAAACTTGACCCACAGGACCAGCGTATCGCTACGAGTCCGATGGCGCAAGTTTCGTCTCGATCCGACGAGTGTACAAGAAGTTAGGGTGAAATGCAGAATTTGCGGATACGGGGCGATGTCCGCGGATACGCGTTGATTCCGGTGTGTACGCACACCCGAATCAGCCTCCGCGAAAACTCACACGTCCGTATCGACGCTGCGCACGTATCTCTGAAGACCGTGCGCGACCAAGTCGTCCCGTTTGGCGGGACGTACTCGGTTCCGGGGTGAAACAGGGTCTGGTTTTTTTCCTGTTTTTGGATCGCGGTGTGCGATCACCACAGGACGCGGTGCCACGAACAGTTTGTCCGGACACCGAGAGGGTCATACAGGCTACGCGTAGGAATTGACGGAATCGAAAACGGAGATCAGGGTTGCAAGTTATGAATACCTGAAGGGGACCGAGAAATCAGGGTTTCTGAACCGAGTCCGACACGCGATTTGTGTCCTGTGCTGTGTCCACTGTGTGTCCGCGGCTAGGGCTCCCCGTGTCCGGGTCTGCTGCCGTGTCCGGTGCTCGGGGGGGGCTGGCCGTCGGTCGGCGAGGTCGGGCCGGGGCTCTGGCGGCTCAGGCGAGGTCGTCCGCGCGGCTAGGGCGGCGCCGAGGCTCTGGCGGCGGCTCGAGCAGTCGTCGAGCGGCGGAGGGAGGTGTCTGGAGGTCGGGGAGGAGAGAGGAGGAAGGGGAGCTAGGTGGTTGGCGGTGGGCGGATCTGGGAGGAGGTCGTCGGGTCGCCGGAGATCGCCGGAGGGGGTCGAGCTAGGGTTAGGGTTTAGGCTAGTTGGGGGAAAGGGACGGAGGAGGGGGAGATATAAATAGGGGTCGGCCGGGTGGTCGTGGCCGTGGGATCCGGCGGGGAAGACGACGTGGGGAGCGGTTCTCCGGCCACGTCGCCGGAGAACGCGGCGGGCGGCGGATTGATCGGGTCGTGGGGGGGGGACGACGGGTGAAAGGCTGGCGGGTCGGGTCGGGCGCGGATCCGGGTGAGCGGACCCGCCCGACCCGCTAAGAAGTGAGGGCTGGGCCGGGTCAGCAGCTGACGGGCTCGGCCCACTGGGCCGGGCCGGGCCCAAGGCTAAAAATAAGAATAAATAAATAAAATATAAATAATAATAATAATAATAATAATATAAATACAGAAATTAATTAATAATTAGGAAAATTAGTTTTTAGGCTTTTAAAAATAGGTCTGGGGTCCGATAAATTCCAGAAAAATTGCCCTAAGTCCAGTTTTCTATTTTACACCCAAAAATATTATTTTCATGATATTTTAATATTATTTATTGCCATTTAAAAATCATTTATTAATCAAAAACCTTGATTTTAATTACAGAAAATTCACAGAAAATTCCAGAAAATTGGGAAAAATCCAAGATTTAATAATTTGAAAATTCAGGGGGTTTACAGAAAGCTATTTAGAGTTTGTGATGAACCAATGGACCAAGTCCAAGGAAATGAACCGGGTGCTCAGATACCAATATGTCATGCCCCAATCTCCCGCAAGTTTGATCATCCCCGCTGAACATGAATCACCATATTGCAGTACTCCTGCAGGACGATCGTTCTCATCCGGACGTGATATCGTACGAGCCTGGAGTTGCGCTCGCACAAGACAATGTTGTCAAACATCAAAGTTATCATCGAAACGACCAAGTTGTAGTAGAAGTCGAGTATTGTGTACCAAGCACACATCAGAGTATACGCAGCGAAGCTCTTGATAGGGTCCAATTGAAATTGCCACAAAAGAGAATACCACAAAGGCGATGCAATACTCTTGCTCTTTCTCTAGCCCACAAAGGTACTTACCATTCATACATCATGTCCCGTATATCCAAGCAGCACCACTACACCTGCGTACCTGAAATAATGCCCACAAACGTGGGTCAGTACACAGCCGTACTGGTAAACGGGGTAAACTACTCGTCTAAACTGACACTAAGTAGAATAGTGAATGCAAACAGTTATATGGTAATCTTTCTACTTAAATTCTAGATTTATTTCATGGCAGAGGTATGACATATTAAAAAAAACCATAATATAGGTTAAACATGCAAGCATTCAACTCAAATCTATATACAATAGATATATCCAACTCAAAAGAAAACTAGCATACAAACCGTCCTACTCAAACCCAAGCAACGCGTGGACCTATCAAACAACAATCCAAGCCTCAATATTCATCCTCAAACTAAGCCACAATCCAAGCCTCAATATTCATCCTCAAACCAAGCCATAATCCAAGCCTTATTAATCCAATCATCGATATGCACACTCTTGCCGAGGCAAGGTGGCCGTCGCCTACACAAAAAACATAAACCAAACCAAAGCAAAGCAAACCAACTCTTATCTATATGAAGTCACTGGCCAAGCCATAAAGGACTAATCAACTGTAGTTCTACCCGATCCAGACTGAGTAGCTAGACCGCCTGGTCATATCGAACTGCGGGCACCGCGCCCAAGGCACGTTACCATTATCTCCTCCATGGCCGAACGGTCCCGGTCCCAGAGCCTATCCTGTTCGAGAAAACCAAACCCTATGCACAACAGGTTGTCCATGACCGATGCAGACACCAAGTAGGTATGATAAAAGAATAGAGCATTCTTGCCCCACCAGACGATACTCGCCTCAATCCAACCGACTATCCATAACCATTCTTCAACTTATATCCTAAGACACCATCTCAAGTTATCCCCATAGGCACTATGCCACTTCGACACAATGCTCCAATTGGTGCAACACCCCTCGCTCAGAAAACTCTATGGCACAATGCCCTCACCGATGCAGTTTTCCAGTTTCGAATCACAACCGCACGCTTTGCATGACAAAGTGCCCAACTGATACTCGTACATGGATGCATGCTCGTTCGCCCGCCCGAATTGCCTCGATGTTCCAACCAAGATGATTCACTCAAGCTCCAACTGCCTACTCAAGCTCCAACTGCCCAACGCAAAACCAACTAAAGCCACAAATCATATCCAACCAAATAACGTACACTCTATGCATGCCATATTGTAGTGATTTCCAAGTTCCAGTCTAAGTGTTTAAGCTATTATGTGTGTTCAATATTATTAGGCATGAAGGAGTAGAGGAGAAGGGATAGAGCCCACTCACAAAGTCTGATTCCGTTAAGCACCCTGCCTTGCCGATACGGCCGATCCATTGAACCCGTGGTCCGATGTAAAGCACGATCTACTCAATTGGTATGACCGTACGAGCAGGCCGTGCTCTCCTAATCATCCGACCGATCTGACTAAGAAAGATGATATTATTGCTCCAATCCATCTATCCCGGTACTGCTCTGAACGAAAATCTGATTCTATCGAACTTCGCTTGCGATCTGCAAATAAAACTAACTCAAATCAATATTTGTTCCCAAATTCAACAAATCAAAATATAACCAGCCATTGCCTCATTCAATCCGACTCAGCGTAATGCACCGTACGGTTATGGGACATTACACCAGCAGTGGCAAACTTTTATGCCCCAGTACTGGAATACGAAGACGAACATAGCGAGCTACCTTGTACTAGGTACTATACGTCGTACGACGATTATGACTGTATAATATAAGGGGGTGCATGTTACAATTTTAAGTCTCCTTGGGTCAATAACTTCTATGTCTCAATCATTCAAACAAGAAATAAAATGCATAGAGCATATATGATAAGCAATAAGGCATCCCAAACTCTTTCTTAAAATATTCTGGAGTCCAGCTGTACAAAATGAGAAGCTGAAAGAGTAACATAAGTACTTGACAGTGATCAGTCCAGTCTGATTTAATACAATCATGTAAGAAAAACTAATGTCTAGACGAGCCGGCTAACTGGTGTCGGTGGCTAAACGCCAAAAAGAAGTAAATATGCAAGACGAGCATGGAAGAAGAAAATCTACTCGTTATCCCTTACGACAATATTTTTGGTGTGCACCATGAGTAGGAAAAAAGTACGCTGGATCCTCAGGTATTGGCTGGAAACCTGGCCATGCAAAACCTGGTCATTCCTTCGTTGCATCTTTGGAAAGCCAACAATGAAGTCCATGCTTATGTGCTCCCACTTCCATTCTGGGATAGAAAGATTCTATATCTCTCCTCCTGGTCCTGGTCTCTGGTGATCTTCTTTCACCCTCTGACAGGTTATGCATTGCGAAATGAAGAGCGTCACATCTCTATTCATGTCATGCCAGCAAAAAATATTGTGAATGTCTTTATACATCTTCGTGCTCCTGGGATGGACTGTATAGGCTGCATAGTAAGCTTCCTCAAGGATCTCCTTTCTGAGTTATGTGTCATTGGGGACGCATAGCCTTCCCTTAACTCGCAACACTCCATTCTTATCTACTGTAAAGACCTTCGCCTTCCCCGCAAGAATCTGCTCACGCATTTTCCTTAGGAATGGGTCATCCCTCTGAGTAGACATGACTCTCTCTAACAGGTTGGGTACGAATCGCATATGAGCAACTCGTGCGCCGTTATATCGAATTCAGAGTTCAATGCCCATTTTCTCTAAGTCCCTTTGTAACCTGCGATCAACGAACAGGGACCCCCCAAACACTCGACTCAACTCATCTGCTACAACGTTTCCCTTGCCAGGTGTGTAGTCGATCGTCAAGTCATAGTCTTTGATTAATTCTAGCCAACGTCGTTGTCTAGAATAAGTACTTCAAGCTTTTGTGATCGTCAAGTCATAGGTTAAGGTTCGCTTGGGTGAATAAGTACTTCAAGCTTTTGTGATCAGTGTAAATTCGGCAAGCCACTCCATAGAGGTAGTGTCGCCACAATTTTAGCGTAAACATAATTGTTGCTAATTCTAGGTCATGCGTAGGATAATTTTTCTCGTACTTTTTTAGTTGTCTGGAAGCGTAGGCTATCACCCTATCATGCTGCATGAGCACACACCCCAAGCCCTGTCCTGACTCATCGCTGATTATTTAGAATTCCAAGGTCTCATTTGGTAGTACAAGTAGTGGGGCAGAGGTGAAGCGTTGCTTTAACTCTTCAAACGAGGCTTCGCAGTCGACGGGCCACTCGAATATGACTTCCTTCTGTGTGAGCTGAGTCAGAGGTAATACTAACTTTGAAAATTCTTTAACGAAATGCCTGTAGTAGTCCGCTAGCCAGAGGAAGCTTCGAATCTCACCGACGGATGTAGGCCTCTTCCACTCGACGATGGCTTCAACTTTCTTTAGATCAACTGAAATGCCTCTCACAGAAATAATGTGCCCGAGAAAAGATACACTACTCACCCAGAATTCGTACTTACTCAGTTTTGCGTATAGCTTGTTGTCCCGAAGAGTTGTAGCACGGTCCGCAAGTTCTCTGCATGTTCCTCCCTATTCTTCGAGTACACCAAGATATCATCAATGAACACTACTACAAACTTGTCGAGATATGGCCGGAATACACGATTCATTAAGTCTATAAAGGCGGCAGGGGCATTAGTCAGTCCGAATGGCATTACCAAAAACTTATAGTAGCCGTAACGAGTGCGAAAGGCTGACTTTGGCACGTCATCCGGCTTGATCTTGAGATGATGGTAAACTGAGCAAAGATTAATTTTTGAGAATACCGTCATACCTTATAGTTGATCAAAGAGGTCATCAATCCTGGGGAGGGGGTACTTTTTTCAAACAGTGGCCTTATTCAATTCACGATAGTCGATGCAGAGCCGCATCGAGCCATCTTTTTTCTTTACAAACAATACAGAAGCACCCCACGGAGACACGCTAGGATGAATATATCCATGATCTAGGAATTCTTGCAACTAAACCTTTAAATCTTTTAGTTCTACCGGGGCCATCCGATACGGAGCTTTGGAAATTGGTCGAGTCTCTGAAAATGTATCAATAGTGAACTCTATCTCTCGGTCGGGCGGCATGCCGGGCAACCCATCGGGAAACACATCAAGAAAATCTGCCATAATGGAAGTAGACTTTATATTTGCACAATCTTGCTGTATGTCTCGAACGAACGCTAAGTATCCATCACAGCTGGAATGTATCATCCACCGAGCAGACATTGCAGAGATCACCATGCAGGCATTCAGCGTTCTCTACCGTGGATTGCACGTATAGCAAAATTCGATCTCACCAGGTAGACGAAATACGATCTTCTTTTTTGCACAATCAATGGTAGCCGAGCAAGCGCCGAGCCAATCCATTCCCAGAATGATATCGTAGTCCCTGATGTCTAAGACTATCACATCAAATAATAATTTCCTTCCTCTGATGCAAATATTACCTTTACGATAAACTAAGTGAGCCGGCAAATCTACGTTCGATGGAGTACGGACGCTAAGGTTTAGGCCTAGCAGTGTCATAAGAAATGTGTTCTTAACGGCAAAGTTTGCCATAATAAAACTATGTGTGGCACCAGAATCAAACAATACTCGAGCAGGTACATTATTGAAAAGTAATATACCTGACACTGTCGTGTTTGATACGAATGCCTCTTCTCGAGTCAGAGCATAGACCCAGCCCTGAGCGTTTTGTGGTGCCGTCTAGTTCGCTCGAGGTACCTGACCATGATTCGGAGACAAAAGTTGTTGTTACTGTAGACAGCGCGGAGGGGGATCATTGGGGCGATCCAGACAATTATGAGCTACGTGGCCAAACTTACCACAAATAAAACATCTTCCTTTTCGAATACGGCAGTCGTTGATATGGTGTCCTGGCCTGTGACAGTAGGCACAAGGTTGCCCCTAGTTCTTCCCTGGATCTTGGTCCTGAGAGCCATCCTTATTGTGGCGCTTGTGCGCATTGTTACCACCTGTGTTGCTAGGGCGCTTGTAAAGAAAATTTTGCACAACGCCATTACGAACTGGGGGGTACTACGACTCTAGGGAGAGGGCATGGTTTAGAGACTCATGCATGGTTCGGTACTGAGGGACGGTGATGTGGGCTCGAATGGAAGGTCATAGTCCTATCTCAAACCTTCGAGCTCAACTTTTGGCGTCACAGAGATGAGACTTAGCAAATTTTGCAAGCCTGTTGAATTCTGCAGTGTATTACCGCACTGACATATTTTCTTGTTGTAGATGTGTAAACTCGTCTTCCTTCTCGCAATGGACGACGGGTGAAAGGTACTCCTCTTCAAAGGCCTTACGAAATACGGACCAAGAGATAATCGTATTGTCATCTTCACTCAATATAGCTTGTTTATGCACATTCTACCAATCATGTGCATTTAAATGGAGCTGAAGCTGAGCGCAAGAAACTCTCTTTGTTTCATCCATGCAAATCACTTCAAAGTGGTCTTCCAACTCAACCAGCCAATCCAATGCCACAAAGGGGTCCTCGGCCCCTTTGAAGGTAGCATGACACATCTTCTTAAAATCGGATATCTGCAGGACATAACCCTTTTCGTCTGAGGGCGGAGGTTCCAGAGAGCCCTGAAGTCCCGCGGTCTTGGCTACAACTGGCACCATCACGGCGGCCGCTGATGCATAATGGTTGCTGACGACGAGCGTTGTCATAATCGTTTGCAAGGTATCCATTTGCTTCTGCTATGCCTTGGCCTGAGTCCGCTGCACCTAAAATTGAGCCTCAATTTGGGACTCGAAGTGGCTTTGATGCAGTTCCGCCTGCCTCTGTTGCGTTTCCATCAAACGTATCATTCGCTCAAACGGATCGACCGAGGGCGTGGGTGCTGGACTTCTCGAGCTGCCCGAAGTGCCGGAACTGTTTCCTTGCACCTGCGCCACTACCTGATCTTGTGCATCCGGCTCTGAAGACATTCCTTTAAAGAAAAGTAACTTGTATCAGTTTTAAAATATATTATGGACTCACTATATGGAATGCATCTCATTTTGGCCAAGCGAATTCAAGAGTTCAACTGGGAGGGACATGGTCATTTCAAGAAAACTCTTCTGACACGAAGGTCAAAGGATCTAAAGCCATGCTCTGATACCAATATGTCACGCCAAGATTTTTGTTAAATCGATAATCGTCCCCCGGACGTGATGCCGTGCACGCGTAAGGAACGCAAGCACAAGGCCTATAGATAATAATATATTTTAGAACACATGCAACAGAGTACGCAAATAAGATATCACACATTGAGATATATAAAGTTCTCTCTTTATTGATAATGAACATCTGTTTACAGACTCTTGACCCAAAAGTAATAAGGATGCCGCACGGGCTTACAACTTGGACGTAAAATGAGATATCCGATCCATATATTTCATCTTTTACTAATATTTCAAAAGGGCAAGGCACCTTGGGTGCGTGTTAGCACCATCGCCTAGGAGCTTCAAAAGGTAAGTGCGAGCTCCTTTTTTGATTATGTACTTGAGCTCCAAAAGTCACAACATGAACCAAAAGTCACGACACGAATACGCCAGGTCAGTGGAAGATTGGGGGAAGCTTCAGCTCCTCGCCGCGTCGCCTCGGCTGTAACGAGGGTCAGTACTTCAAAAAGTACCGGTGAGGGCGAGCTAACCCAACATACCAAAATCGATATCGTATACATTTGAACATGTAATATTACTATTATGTGATCTTTCTATCTTGCCTTAGTTTATTTCTTTATATACGATAAATTGGAATGACATAACAAAATGTGCCACCGTTCGGTGACTTTACCTGTACCGTCTGAACCACCTGTACAAAACTTACCATGGCCTTCCCTGTCATGAAGACATAGTTAGTCTGCACAGTTTAAATATACATAAGGATCACTGTCTTAACTAGCTGTCATTGTCACGACCCGCACCCAAAATTTGGGGCACAAGTACGTGGGTACGTCCAGCCTACGCCGCAACATCGATGGTAGAACACTGTCTAGGTCATGATACTATCTAATCAATCTCTCACGAATATCCAACTCTATAAGGAGACACAGATATCACAATATAATATGGAATACTCAATCACATAAACTAAAGCACGATGAGATATCAATGAAAACAAATAAAATACAAGACAAGTCTAAACAACAATAAATAGTCTAACCTGCAATCAATAACATCCAAATCTCCAAGTATGCTGGAAATAAGTCCTCTAAGTCATAGTCTAGGTAAAAAAATATCTAGTCAGGATTGGAGTGAAGTACAAGCACTAACAGCAGTTCTACATATATTGACAAAAACTATAATACAGTGTAAATAAATACAAATATAAATATTGGCAATAAGAAATACTAGAATAATAAAGTACTGGAAATTGGAATACTGGAGCATATATCATCAATGGTGCAACTAGCAATGAACAAGAATACAAGTGCATGCTAGAACAATGAACTGGAATATAAGTAAATGCTAGAGCAATACTAGAATATAGAGAAATGCTAGATTAATATACTAGAGATACATGTCAGAACATCTAGCTAAGTGTGTAAAACATCAGCATATCATGTGATCGACTTGGGACTGATTAGGCTTGTTACATATGATTAACTATGATTCATGTAAGGTCAGGCTAACCATCCAGATAGCTATGATGCGAGCAATAGTCAGGCTAATCACATGTAACAGACTATGAGGCATGTAATTGTTAGGCTGTACCGATGTGAGGTGTGGGTGAGCTATGATGCATATAGAGTTGGGTATGATCACATAAGCTACTAATATTTCTCCGTTTTCCCAACTAGCATGATGGATCCCAATCACGACTCCTCGTGACAGGTCTCGATGATGCCAACTCTTATAAACAATAGTATCAGAATCATGTACGCTATACAACTAGAATTATAGAGATAATCAACATAATAAAAACTGTCAGAGAATGTACTCGCCTGGGGGTCTTGCTGCTGGAAATAACAATGTCCAATTTTTCGAGGTCTTATCTGAAATCCAACAGTCCTAAAGACAGCATTTAGTACAATATTGCATCAGATATTACACTAACACATACACAAACACAAATACTCTGAACTCAGGGCTACGCTAGGTATGACACTGGTCAACTAGCAGGGTCGAATATGCGTCTAGCTGCACGGGTGTCACGTCTGCAAATACGGTGCAATTAGACAGTCAAAATAATACGGTTCTTGCCAGTACGTCAGTGTACATATGGCAGTCTGCTAACAATTCACATGGTCACAGGTCAATATAACTACAAAATATCCGAAATTACACTAGGTCATCTAGTACATATATAAATACATATACTAGTATAGTATTTAATTGCTACATAGTATACACACATACTAAATATATATATATAGATATATCAAATTGAATAATATATACATACTATATATATATATATATATATATATATATATATATATTGAATAATGTACACATACTAAATATATATATATAGATATACCAATTTTAATAATATGCGCATATGCGTACGTATGCATATGCGAGTCACTGGGTTTATCGACACGGGTCTCAAGAGATCAACATCTGATGAATATGTTAAATCCTAACATTTCACACATACGTACATAAAATCATGAAGGAGGACAGGAACGAACCTGCGCGGGCACGCACGGGGTTGACGATGATGACGACGATGACGATGATGACGATGACGATGATGACGATGGTGATGATGAAGATGATAATGAAGGTGATGATGATGATTAAGTTGACTGCCAGAGTAGAAAAGGAGGAGTTCGGGATGCAAGCTGCTCGGGCTCCGGGGATGGCCGGAGAAAGGTGGTGGAGATACGGTGGTTGCTGGCCGGGGTGAAGGGTGGTTGCATTAGGCTGCTGTGGTGAAGGGACGATGGTGGAGATGGTGAAGACGGTCGTGGTGGTAGAGCTGTGCTCAGTCGAGATAGCACTGGAGGAGAACGACGGGATGGGTGGTCGGGCGTTCAGAGCAGGTGGGTCTGGTCTGCTCGTCTTCCGGCGATGAAGTGGCCGGGAAGGGAAGGACTGTCCCGGATGTGCTCAGTCGAGAGAGATCTCAGGCCGTCGATTACGGTTCAGGTGGTGGTGCACGGTCGAGTCAGGCGGGGGTCGACTTCAGGCGAGCAGGGTCGGGTTCCAAGCGGTTGGCAGCGGGTCGAGGTCGAGTGCGGGATAGTTCAGTTCAGGCGAGCTCTTCGGTCGACTCTGACGAGGTCGTGGCTGCAAGGAACTATGCGAAGCTTTGCTGCTCCGGTGATGAGGAGAACAGGGAGCGGCGGGTTCAGTTGAAGTCGACGGCTTGTAGGCGGTTCAACGGGGCAGAATTCGCTCAGGCGACCGGAGGGAGAGGAGGAGGTCGTATGGAGGAGTCGCTCGGCGAGGCTGTTGGGGACTGCTCTTGGACGGAGGAGAAGACGTGGTGGCAGTCTAGGTGCTATTGCTCCGGCAAGGATATCAACGAGGGAGAGACTGACAGGGGGGTCGGGGACGAGCGGGTCAGGCGGTCATGGCAGCGGGAATGGGGGTTCATGGCAGCGAGAATAGTGGGGAGTGCAGCCGCGACGGGTGTGCTTGGCCGGAGGCGGTGGCCGGCTCGGTTTGAACCAAGAATGAAGAAGAGGTAAAGAAGAAAGGAAGAAGAAGAAGACTACGGTTATGGAGAAGGAGGGAGGAGACAAAAGGTGGAGATTTTTCTTATGTTTTGGGGATTAGGGCCTGCTTGGGGAAATGTGTATGAGGAGACATTTTATAGGGAAGGGTGATGGGGAGTGTGTGGTGGTGATGAGTCCCCATTTGAATGAGTGGCTAAGATTTAACATGATAAATTTTTTTCACACAATGGAGAGGGGGAGTGTGGTTGGACCGGTCATGGGTGAGGGGCTTCTTCATTTGGTTTTAAACCAATGAGGTGATGACACCTAATGCAAAATTTGCAAATAAGTCCCTTAAATTTGGGTATTTGCACAGACACATGAAATGATAAAAAATTGGTGGAGGATTTGGTGTTTGGTGGTTTTTAGGGTGAGGGAGTGTTGTGTGTTTTGCATGGGCTAAATGAATGAGGGATTGGGTTAAATTAGGGTTAAATTGGGATTAGTCAAAGTTGGTATCCCTAATTTAATTAAAATAAATTATCATGTACTCTTAAATTAAATGGGGGTACATGGAGTCTCAATTTGGAGTGACACAAAGGTCATAAAAGGTGTAGGCCTGGTGTCAATCTTTGACCCTTTAATTGGTCTGGCTAAACGGATTGAGTTGGTATCTCAAAATTGATCACAACGACACAGGTGTGCGACACAGGATTAAATAATGGATTTCGGATACGAGATGTTGTGCAATTAAATTAGAGCACAAAGAATTATAATTTTGAGTGACAGAAAAGTCTAGCGCCTAAGTTGGCGTGTCAAGTCTAGAATACAATAACTTGTTGAAAAGTATGGGCTAATATTGGGCTCCGAATATTGCAACAACGGTAGGGTATAACAATTAAATAAAATCACAATAATAATTATAATCCTCAACATTTACTTTCTAATACTACCAATTAAAATCATAACCCTATAATCTGGTCAGAGGTTCAACTAGTGGGCTTCTAGGTCTAGTCTACTAACTCAAACATTAATGAACACTATATGTCACTACCACATTCTGAAAACAGGGGTATTTTCAAATTTTTACAATATTTAATATTATGTTATTTACAATTTATTTAATTGCATGATAGTGTATTTGATTTAAATAATTTTGTGCGATGAGTAATTAAATATATAATTATATGCAGTGTTTATTTATTTTATTTTTAGCTAGCAGACTAGACCTAGAAGCCTAGTAGACAAACACCTGTCGGAATTATAGAATTTTGAGGTTAATTGTTTTATTTTAGAATTAATTTATTTGAGGTGTAATTAATTACTGTATTTTTATTTAATATTTTTGCGCATTGCCTTTGCTTCGCTATTTGGAGCACTATCCAGACTTTGTCTTCCAACAAATTTCACAATCTTGCCCTAGACATGCCCGCCTTCAATTCTGCTATTTTTGCAACTCATAATTGTGCTTCCTGTACATTATTTCTGGCCGCACAAAAATCGTCGCGGACGTTTTTAATAAACTCCTATTTTTTATCGTTGTGCGTTCCAATCGAAAATTGGAAGCCATCTTGACCTATTTTTCATGCGGCCCAAATTAGAGAAATATTCTGTTCTGAGTCTTCTTCAATATTGGTATTGATGACCTGACCTGATTTTGGCCCCATGTACTCCTAATTAATTGTTGAACACAACTTGCATTTTATTTCTATTTAAATTGAGGATACCATTTTATCTGATTTTAAAATCTCCATTTAATTCCAGTGCCCTGCAAATTCAGCCCATACCCATCTTACAGTGCCCCCTGACCCTAGAAAACACCGGACCCCGAATCGCCCGCCAAATTTTCGTCATTTTATGTGTTTGTGCAATTTCCCAAATTTAAGGGGGTTAAATTGCAAATTGGCATTTTGTGCCAACACCAATTATTTAAACCAATGAGGAATACTTAATATTTTAATTAACCTCACCCTAAATCCCTACATGAACTATTTCCTCATGTTCAATCCTAGCCACACATTCCAGGGATGCATCCTCACCCTCCATCAAAACACCCTCTATCCTATTTAATGACATGTCCCATCCTCAACCCTAATCCCTAGGCAACCTAGAAAACACCACCCTCCTCAAGCCTCCTCCATCCTCAACGTAGGTAATTTTTTCTTCCTTCTTTTTCTTCTTCTCATTTCTTCTTTTCTTCTTCTTATTGTTTCTCTTCTTTCATTTGAAATTGAATTCAATAGGGGGGGAACACTGTTCACCTTTCCCCCCTACTGTTTATTCTCCGGCGGGCCTCAGATCCCCGGCGACTGCTCCGGCGCTCTCCCCGCTGCTGCTGCACAGTCCGGCTGCTCCCGCTCCGAAGCCGAGCTCCTCCCTCCCGAGTTCCTCCCTCTGCCCACTGATCATCTCCGGCGTGCACGGTCCGGCCTGCCCGACTCCGGCGTGCACAGTCCGGCGAGAGCCCCGACCTTTCTCTGCTGTACACCCCGGTGGCTCCCTCTGAAACTGCTGGTAGCAGCCCCCTCGCGCTCGAGTCCCCGGCCGAGCCCAGCACCCCGACGAAGTTACTCCAGTCCGGCGGCTTCCACATCAGTCCGGACACCACCATTCACCACCACCATCATCTACTCCCATCCCCTTCCTTCCCCGATCAACTACGGCCTCCCTGCACACCTCCGGCGGCCGGCCAGCGAGCCTCCGGCGACCCCCACTGCTGTAAGTTCTCTTCTTCTTCCTCTTCCCTCTTTATATATATATATATATATATGTATATATATATATATATATATATATACATACGTATATATATATATAATACATGTATATGAATGATATTTAGTACATGAATGCAAGATGTATATGTATTAATATATATAAAAAAAAAAAAATGTGTAGTATATATATTAATGTATGTATATAATGTATTAAGGATTTGTATATGTATATATAACATTTAATTGTATATGTATAGTGTATATCTAGTTAGTATATTTTAATATAATGGGTATGAATATATATGCATATGTATAAAGCTAATTAAGGGGTAAATTATTATTTTGGTAAAATGTAGGCATATGTGTATAGGTATATGTGTATAGTATTATTTTATTAAATGTTTAATAGTATATATAATATTAGTATATACACCTTTAAATGAGATATATTAAATATTGTATTCTATTTTCATATAGACTATATGTATTAAATATGTAAATGTATAGTATCTAATTTATTAATAATTAATTTTTATGTAGGTATGTATGTAAGTTTAATTATGCATATGAATAGGTATATTATTATTTTTAGTAAATTGTACAATCAGGTATGTATTTAATTACTGCTTTAAATACATGAACATGCATAGCATTTATTTAATTAATATTAAATACATAATGTATTAGTATGTTAATAAAAATTTATGCATTAGTAATGTTAATTAAAGATAGGTATATTATTTCTTTTATTGATATTTAATTGTAAATTAGAGTATGTAGAATTAATTATATATATGTGTATTTAAAATATGTATATGTACATTAATTATTTTATTGTATAAAATAGTAGGTGGTCAATTATTAAGTATGTATAATTAAATGCCTAAGTATATGTATGTATATTGGGCATTTTATATGGTGTATAAAATTATTTTATATGTATATATATATATGTATGTTTATGGATATTTTCTTATATTGTGTATTTAATAAAGTATACTAGTATAATTTAAATTTGTGTGTTAGTAGGTACTAATATCAGTGAAGGATATAATTATACTGGTATATATGTCTATATACATATTGGTATAGGTGTACTCTAGTATGTGTGTATTGATATAAATATATATACATGTATACAGGTATATAATATATTTTGGTATATGATACCTATATATAGAAATAACAAATGTATATTTTTCACTAAAACATATATATGTATATATGTATATTCTTAAATATAGTTATGCATAAATGTGTTATGTATATTTATAACATATAAATATATATCTATATACTTCTATTAGTGTCAATACACTTATATGTATTTTGTACAATTTACTGATAGGCTTATATAGGTATATATATTATATACGTATTATTGACATAACCATAAATACATATTAATTTAATTGTGATGTGATATTGTGATATGTTTTTAGGACTGTTGGTTCCTCCAAACGATACTCTGGGACAGGACATTGGTTTTACCAGCTAAGGACCCAAGGCGAGTACATTCTCTGATTAGTTTCTAATTTATGATATCTCCTATGTTCACTGTATCTAGTGTAAATATCCATGATCTTGACACGATGGTTACACGGATTGGTATACACGGATCTCGTCATGAGATGTTATTCCTTATTCATGGTGTAGCTTGTACGAGACTTGTTTCCTTGATATCTTGTGCATGTACAGACACTAATTCCCGGGGAGATTTGCTACCTTCCTAGGGAATCCTGTGCCATAGCGTACCATGATTGGATCTACTATACCAGTCGGGGGTTTGGGGAGTACTTTAGTGTAGATATGTGATCATACCCAACTTTATATGCACCATAGCTCACCCCACATATCACGTCGGGTGCGGCCTGACCATTTATATGTCTCCTCCCTGTTACATCGGTTAGCCCTACTAACCCATGTAATGAGTTTACATGCCTCCTCACTGTTACATCGGTTAGCCCTACTAACCCATGTAATGAGTTTACTAGTCCCAAGCCGATCACATGTTAAAGCTAGTACTCACACACTTAGTCATAGGTTTCTTGCTCAGTGACATATGGTTCTTTTCCTGCATTTACTTACAGTATTTCCAGTATTTCTCTCATTGTACATTTCTCGTACCTATACATGCATCTGGTATGTTTCCATCTAGAACTGCTACATAGTTTATGTCATTTATATAGAACTGCTATTTAGAGATGTACTTTGCTCCTTCCTGACTGGAAAATATTTTTCCAGACTGTGACCATAGTAGACTGGTTTCTGACACTTGGGGATTGGAAGTTAAGGATTGCAGGTATGATTATGTTGTCATTAGACTTGTATTGTATTCTTTATTTCTTCATTTCCTATCGTGCTGTAGTTGTGATTGAGTATTTCTAGATTTATTAGTGTTATCCGTGTCTCCTTATGGAGTTGGATACTAGTGTGAGATTATTTAGATAGTACTTGACCTAGACAGCGTTCTACCGCCGATGCTGCGGCGTAGGCTGGACGTACCCACGCACTCGTGCCCCTAAACCGGGTGCGGGTCGTGACACGTTTTTAGTGGTGGCCCATGCAGGTCTGACTTCGCGAGTTGTGCGATGTCGTAGTAGTGTGGCATCCTTTTTATACTACTGCGTACCTGCTATTGAATATAGGACATAGGATACTAGGATGAGAGAGGATACTCAATCACAAATTCTTGAAAGATTTCCTGGGATGACCCCATGAGAATCTTATTTTCAATTTAAATCTTTTTCCTTGTTTCCGTCCGCTCTCGCTTGTTGTTACTGGACTTGATTCTTGTTGAGCAGTTATTAAATTAAATTCTTGGTATCATTGTTGAGTTTGATTCTTGTTGACCAGTTGTTAACTTTAATTCTTGGTATCACTGTTGAGTTGATTTCAAATTGAGATGAATTTTACGGGCTAAAATTTACGGTATCATCTGATGACATATATTGATGAGGACAGTGAGAAAGGTAAAACGTCTACTTTGGTTATGGAACCTAGAGTTTATCGCAGCCATATCAGCTGTCGTGACGAGAACGTAGGAACCTAACTTGGATGTACATACTTTAGTTATGAGATTTAGAGTTTCTCGCAGCCATACCGGTTGGCGGGGCGAGTATTCTAGATGACATGATTATAGAGTTGCATACCTTAGTTACGGAACCTGTCGTTATCGCCTCTATGCTTACTGGCGTGGCGAGGATTCTGAGTGTCATGATTTCAGACAGACGTGTATGATTATCAGGTTGTATCCTAAATTGGTTCTTAAAATATCATCTCAAGACTTATCTATTTCTGTTAATCCAGGACTTTGTTCCACCGCTTCTTTCTTTACTAGCAGTAAGGATACCCTCTGTCCTCAATTCAGTCCTTGAGCTCCTATTCCTTGAGGATTTTTTGTTAAGTATGATAATTAGTGGCTTGTAATTTTGTTGTGTCTTGTATTAGTATTGACTGTGTTGCTAAGGAGTTGTAAGTGTTTCTTAGTTGGACATGTGAGCAGTAGGCTTTAATCTAGAGTTAGCCCTTAGTATAGTACCTTGTACCAATGATTCTAGGAGTAGTGTCATTAGAGACTGAGAGTTAAGGAGAGTATAGAGTATCGGTGATAGTTCTCAGAGTTAGTATCAGAGCCAATTACCCGTCCTGGATAATCATGATTATGTAATTGAGTGATCTATGTAAACGATTAAGTATCCGGGAATTGTGTTAAGGATTTATGGAGCATGATGTCCAATTTGATGATTGATATCGGAAATGTTAAAGGTAAAGAAATGTATATGTATAAAGGGTTTAATGAGATGTCATAAGTAGAGAAATATCAGGATTAGTAATGGAAGTTGTGAAGCGTATCACGGATTAGTTTAATAGGCTTTAAAGGATTGAAGGAAATACATATACAACCATCGATATGAGGAACCATACACATACCCATGAGAGTAAAGAAACATGAGTGTTATAGAGGATACAGGTGATCACGAGTCTAATGAGCTTGATGAGATAATCCATTAATGCAGCTAGTGATATAATACCAAGAGTGCTAATGATTCTACATCGAGGATGAGTCGAGGATGACGTTAATAACAGTAAGCACTCTGTGTGTTGATAATTAGATGATATACCAATTGACATAAATTGAAATCATGAAAGAAAACACCGTTGATGATAACTTTGATCATTGGAGGTAATAGTGCAAGTGATTCGGGCAGTACAATTTAGTACACAGTTCTAGACAATAGAGGTATTGAGTGCACCTTGAGTATCAGAGACCGTGAGCACTAATATGTACATTCAGGAGTTATAAATTAAAAGGTGGAAATGAATTTTAAATTTTCAGAATTTTTAAGGAGTTGAGATTTTATGTTGTTAAAATATTGAGGATTTAAATTTGATTCACTAAACATAGTTAAGGCTACAAAGATTTTAGAAGTGATTAAATTTTATTTTGTGAAGTATCTAATTTTGAGGAGGTATATACAATTTATTCGACCGAGAAGTTAAACCTTGACGATTATTTTGAGGATTAATTTTTGGCAGATGAGAGATATGAATATTAATATATGAGTAGTTGATATGGGTACCAGTGTACATGAATAGAAATTTGTAGTGAATGTGCTAGAGTTAAGTGTTTGTTAGAGATAGTAGATACTACAAGTAAGATGTTAGCAGGTTCTTTTTCTAATGTTCCCGACTCTTGATTGATTGATTTTCCTAGTACTGTGGTTCACATGCATGATTTCTTGTTATAATGTAGTTAGTAGCACCCTGATACAGAGACTGCAATACCATGACAAGGACACCATGATCATACATATTTCCCTTAGGTTGCATGTTGTATGGTTGTAGGTAGAATTCTCTTAGACTTTAATTGTTGAGAATTTAACTGTAGTAAAGATTAACGAAGAGGTTATGACTTGACAAAGAGAGACAAGGCGCTTTAGATTTTGAAGAAAAAAAAAAAAATTAAATTAAACAAAGAGTTGGGAATTTAATATGGCATAATTGAAGTTTTGTTAAATCATTGATTTTTAAGAAGATTATGAAATGATTGAATTTATCATTAAATTTGAGGAATTTAAGAAGGCCATCGATATATTTGTTGGACTGCAGGTCGTGAACTTATATTTTGAATATTGTATTGGAGGTTCCATAAGTATTACATCGTTGCATATTATGGAAAAAAAAAAAAATCGAGGGATAAGAACACAAATGGATTAGTGTTAAATTCAAATTTGGGACGAGATTCAATTTTTGAAATATGCATTGATTGGAGTTCAATTAGAGGATTGAATATTAAATTCTTGTATTTCGTTATTAACTTAAAAATTTTTGGAGGATATTGTGATAAGAATGGGATTTGATTTATTTTGAAGATTTTTAGGGATATGCTATTTATAGAATTATTGAAAGAATTTATGGTGAAATAACAATATGGAGTAGTTCATGATTATATGATTTGAGAAATTTAATTTTTGATGGTAGTAAATACATAAATAAAACAATCGAGGATTTAAAAAAAAAAAAATTCGAGGATAAACATTGATTTAAATAAAGGGTCAAGAATTTAACATGACGGAAATTATGATGTATTAATTTCAGGAAAGATTATGACATGTTTAAGTTGATTATTAATTTGGAAATTTTGGGAGATTTATCAATGTATTTATTTAATTGCAAGTTATGAATTTTAGAACTTTATAATTGGATGTAACATTTGGAGAATCCTTAAATATCATAATGTTGAGTATTTTGAGGAGTGGATATTAAAATTCCGGGTATTGAATTATAACTCAAAACTTTCAAGAAATTTTGATGGACTTTGATTTACTTTGAGGATTTTCAGGTTATACAACAATTTTAGAATTTTGAAATTGCGAAGGGACCTTGTGGATTATTAATTGATTCGTGGTTGATGAATAAAATTTGAGGGAAATAATAATGTGTATGAATAAACGCTGCTATGAGGATTTTAAATTTCGAGGACGAAATTCTTTTAAGGTGGGTAGACTTGTCACTACCACATTCTGAAAACAGGGGTATTTTCAAATTTTTACAATATTTAATATTATGTTATTTACAATTTATTTAATTGCATGATAGTGTATTTGATTTAAATAATTTTGTGCGATGAGTAATTAAATATATAATTATATGCAGTGTTTATTTATTTTATTTTTAGCTAGCAGACTAGACCTAGAAGCCTAGTAGACAAACACCTGTCGGAATTATAGAATTTTGAGGTTAATTGTTTTATTTTAGAATTAATTTATTTGAGGTGTAATTAATTACTGTATTTTTATTTAATATTTTTGCGCATTGCCTTTGCTTCGCTATTTGGAGCACTATCCAGACTTTGTCTTCCAACAAATTTCACAATCTTGCCCTAGACATGCCCGCCTTCAATTCTGCTATTTTTGCAACTCATAATTGTGCTTCCTGTACATTATTTCTGGCCGCACAAAAATCGTCGCGGACGTTTTTAATAAACTCCTATTTTTTATCGTTGTGCGTTCCAATCGAAAATTGGAAGCCATCTTGACCTATTTTTCATGCGGCCCAAATTAGAGAAATATTCTGTTCTGAGTCTTCTTCAATATTGGTATTGATGACCTGACCTGATTTTGGCCCCATGTACTCCTAATTAATTGTTGAACACAACTTGCATTTTATTTCTATTTAAATTGAGGATACCATTTTATCTGATTTTAAAATCTCCATTTAATTCCAGTGCCCTGCAAATTCAGCCCATACCCATCTTACAGTGCCCCCTGACCCTAGAAAACACCGGACCCCGAATCGCCCGCCAAATTTTCGTCATTTTATGTGTTTGTGCAATTTCCCAAATTTAAGGGGGTTAAATTGCAAATTGGCATTTTGTGCCAACACCAATTATTTAAACCAATGAGGAATACTTAATATTTTAATTAACCTCACCCTAAATCCCTACATGAACTATTTCCTCATGTTCAATCCTAGCCACACATTCCAGGGATGCATCCTCACCCTCCATCAAAACACCCTCTATCCTATTTAATGACATGTCCCATCCTCAACCCTAATCCCTAGGCAACCTAGAAAACACCACCCTCCTCAAGCCTCCTCCATCCTCAACGTAGGTAATTTTTTCTTCCTTCTTTTTCTTCTTCTCATTTCTTCTTTTCTTCTTCTTATTGTTTCTCTTCTTTCATTTGAAATTGAATTCAATAGGGGGGGAACACTGTTCACCTTTCCCCCCTACTGTTTATTCTCCGGCGGGCCTCAGATCCCCGGCGACTGCTCCGGCGCTCTCCCCGCTGCTGCTGCACAGTCCGGCTGCTCCCGCTCCGAAGCCGAGCTCCTCCCTCCCGAGTTCCTCCCTCTGCCCACTGATCATCTCCGGCGTGCACGGTCCGGCCTGCCCGACTCCGGCGTGCACAGTCCGGCGAGAGCCCCGACCTTTCTCTGCTGTACACCCCGGTGGCTCCCTCTGAAACTGCTGGTAGCAGCCCCCTCGCGCTCGAGTCCCCGGCCGAGCCCAGCACCCCGACGAAGTTACTCCAGTCCGGCGGCTTCCACATCAGTCCGGACACCACCATTCACCACCACCATCATCTACTCCCATCCCCTTCCTTCCCCGATCAACTACGGCCTCCCTGCACACCTCCGGCGGCCGGCCAGCGAGCCTCCGGCGACCCCCACTGCTGTAAGTTCTCTTCTTCTTCCTCTTCCCTCTTTATATATATATATATATATATGTATATATATATATATATATATATATACATACGTATATATATATATAATACATGTATATGAATGATATTTAGTACATGAATGCAAGATGTATATGTATTAATATATATAAAAAAAAAAAAATGTGTAGTATATATATTAATGTATGTATATAATGTATTAAGGATTTGTATATGTATATATAACATTTAATTGTATATGTATAGTGTATATCTAGTTAGTATATTTTAATATAATGGGTATGAATATATATGCATATGTATAAAGCTAATTAAGGGGTAAATTATTATTTTGGTAAAATGTAGGCATATGTGTATAGGTATATGTGTATAGTATTATTTTATTAAATGTTTAATAGTATATATAATATTAGTATATACACCTTTAAATGAGATATATTAAATATTGTATTCTATTTTCATATAGACTATATGTATTAAATATGTAAATGTATAGTATCTAATTTATTAATAATTAATTTTTATGTAGGTATGTATGTAAGTTTAATTATGCATATGAATAGGTATATTATTATTTTTAGTAAATTGTACAATCAGGTATGTATTTAATTACTGCTTTAAATACATGAACATGCATAGCATTTATTTAATTAATATTAAATACATAATGTATTAGTATGTTAATAAAAATTTATGCATTAGTAATGTTAATTAAAGATAGGTATATTATTTCTTTTATTGATATTTAATTGTAAATTAGAGTATGTAGAATTAATTATATATATGTGTATTTAAAATATGTATATGTACATTAATTATTTTATTGTATAAAATAGTAGGTGGTCAATTATTAAGTATGTATAATTAAATGCCTAAGTATATGTATGTATATTGGGCATTTTATATGGTGTATAAAATTATTTTATATGTATATATATATATGTATGTTTATGGATATTTTCTTATATTGTGTATTTAATAAAGTATACTAGTATAATTTAAATTTGTGTGTTAGTAGGTACTAATATCAGTGAAGGATATAATTATACTGGTATATATGTCTATATACATATTGGTATAGGTGTACTCTAGTATGTGTGTATTGATATAAATATATATACATGTATACAGGTATATAATATATTTTGGTATATGATACCTATATATAGAAATAACAAATGTATATTTTTCACTAAAACATATATATGTATATATGTATATTCTTAAATATAGTTATGCATAAATGTGTTATGTATATTTATAACATATAAATATATATCTATATACTTCTATTAGTGTCAATACACTTATATGTATTTTGTACAATTTACTGATAGGCTTATATAGGTATATATATTATATACGTATTATTGACATAACCATAAATACATATTAATTTAATTGTGATGTGATATTGTGATATGTTTTTAGGACTGTTGGTTCCTCCAAACGATACTCTGGGACAGGACATTGGTTTTACCAGCTAAGGACCCAAGGCGAGTACATTCTCTGATTAGTTTCTAATTTATGATATCTCCTATGTTCACTGTATCTAGTGTAAATATCCATGATCTTGACACGATGGTTACACGGATTGGTATACACGGATCTCGTCATGAGATGTTATTCCTTATTCATGGTGTAGCTTGTACGAGACTTGTTTCCTTGATATCTTGTGCATGTACAGACACTAATTCCCGGGGAGATTTGCTACCTTCCTAGGGAATCCTGTGCCATAGCGTACCATGATTGGATCTACTATACCAGTCGGGGGTTTGGGGAGTACTTTAGTGTAGATATGTGATCATACCCAACTTTATATGCACCATAGCTCACCCCACATATCACGTCGGGTGCGGCCTGACCATTTATATGTCTCCTCCCTGTTACATCGGTTAGCCCTACTAACCCATGTAATGAGTTTACATGCCTCCTCACTGTTACATCGGTTAGCCCTACTAACCCATGTAATGAGTTTACTAGTCCCAAGCCGATCACATGTTAAAGCTAGTACTCACACACTTAGTCATAGGTTTCTTGCTCAGTGACATATGGTTCTTTTCCTGCATTTACTTACAGTATTTCCAGTATTTCTCTCATTGTACATTTCTCGTACCTATACATGCATCTGGTATGTTTCCATCTAGAACTGCTACATAGTTTATGTCATTTATATAGAACTGCTATTTAGAGATGTACTTTGCTCCTTCCTGACTGGAAAATATTTTTCCAGACTGTGACCATAGTAGACTGGTTTCTGACACTTGGGGATTGGAAGTTAAGGATTGCAGGTATGATTATGTTGTCATTAGACTTGTATTGTATTCTTTATTTCTTCATTTCCTATCGTGCTGTAGTTGTGATTGAGTATTTCTAGATTTATTAGTGTTATCCGTGTCTCCTTATGGAGTTGGATACTAGTGTGAGATTATTTAGATAGTACTTGACCTAGACAGCGTTCTACCGCCGATGCTGCGGCGTAGGCTGGACGTACCCACGCACTCGTGCCCCTAAACCGGGTGCGGGTCGTGACACTATACAATAATATATATAAATATACATATCATACAATTATTTAAATTTAATACACACAATACTTATAATATATAAAAAGACAAAAATACCCCTATTCTGGAATATGGTAGTGACAGTCATGGAGTATAGTCTGGGTAGACAGCGATGCTTGCAGCGTAGGTAGCGAGATCCGCTATAAACTCTCGTCTCACTCGTGCTAAGTTGCTAGCATGACTAATTTTTGTTCCGCCCGAGACGAATCAGCCACAGTGCCTCGACGATCATTCGCAAGAACCATCTACCTTATGCACAAGTTGTCCATGACCATTGACGATCTAAATACTAAGTTAACATACGAAGCATTTCAAGACATCAACATGAACAAAACTACTTTAGCACAGTGCGATGGCATAGTCTACTAGCTGATATGATCAATTTACAAGTTATGTACTACCTATTGAACAGTCATAGATGAATAAGTTCTAACTACAACTAAACATAAAATAGCTGTATGTATAGCAGACAAGCACGCAACAATGTGACCATTAAAAATTTTGTGTGACAAGCATTATAAGTATTTCAAGTCTACTTCTTCTTTTATCTTGACTCAATTTTATTCTTTTGGTATCGTTGATCGGGATGCACAAACGAGTCAATTTATTAGGAATGAAGACTTGGAAGAAGGGCGCTAATCGAAGTAAAGTCACTCACAAGTTGGTGAATCAGGAGAGAGAAAAGGGAGATCTTCAAGACTCCACTTGTGCATTGCTTACATGATCACCTGCATACACCAACAGATGATCAATATCTCCTGCTTTGGTCTCTAAGAATTTGATACAAAATACAAAATCTAAAGAACGAAGACAATAAAATCCATCAAAACCGTTCAAGAAAATGCAAGTCACAAAACCAACAAGAAAATAACCAAGCAGCATCAAAAACGGGCAAAGAAACCAGCGCAACAGAAAGGCCCCTCTCGACTCTGTTGTCGAGTCATTACTTGAGGCACGATCCATTGAATGTGGGACCTGATTCCGAAAAAACCAATCCATAACGAGGAAAGGATCATAATTCAATCTATTTCGATCGAACGATACCAAGTATTTCTTAACCGTGCTCCCCGAATAGGGCGAACGGGGCACTACACCTATGACCATGATACCCCACAAGTCTGAAGAACAGACCTGCATGGGCTACCACTAAAATCTTGTCATGCCCTAGTACCATAATACGAAGATGGACATGGCCAGGTAGCCCGTACAAGGTACTATATGTCATACGACAATCATGGCTGTATAAGACAAGGGGGTGCATGCTACAATCAAGTCTCCTAGGGTCAAAAAATTCTATGTCTCAATCATTCAAATAAGAAACAATAAGCATAGAGCATATATAATAAGCAATATGGCGTCCCAAACGCTTTCTCAAAATATTCTGGGTCCAGCTGTGCAAAATAAGATGCTTAAAGAGTAACATAAGTACATGACAGTGATTATCTATAGTTTAATTTAATACAATCATGTAAGAAAAACTAATGTCCAGACGAACCGGCTAACAGGTGCCGGTGGCTAAATGCAAAAAAAAGTAAATGTTTAAGACGAGCAGGGAAGAAAAAACCCATTCGCTATTCTCTGCCACTATATTCTTGGTGCATGCCATAAGTAGAAGAAAAGTACGCTGGATCCTCAGGTGCTGGCTCGAAACTTGGCCATGCAAAACCAGTAGGGTTAGACCCCAAATAGCAATTACCACAAAGAAAGCTAAAAATAGAGAAACAAAAATCCAAAAAAAACATATAATAATACATAGGTTCAATGTTATAACATAGGTCCATTGCCTATCCTAGCGCGAAGGCTCAACTCTACAACCAAACAAGAACAGGGGTTAAACCATCATACTATGATAGTCCACTTCCCTAGGCTACAAGATGAATAATATAATCACAACGAAATCCATTTCTTATATCGGCCAATCATTTGTACGGCTCATTATTTTGTGGAGTCTGAGGTTATCCTAAAATAATGCATAATAAGTATCCTCATATCACGCCAGTGTCGAACATGAGCTAACCGAACTAATAAAATAAAATAGGTACTTGCAGGATGCACTAGTCTCCCGTAGGACCACTATGCTAAAAATACGGTATTAGCGGTTCCAGTGTTCCTATATTGAAACAGTGGCTCGGCATAATAATAAGTCAGATACTGCACTCCACTAAGACAGATGATATACAGTATCTGTGGTGGCCAGCTCACAACGCACTTAAAATGAATCTATGTGGAAAGGTTCGTTGGCATGATCTCGGGATACAGTTCCCTCCAATATTACTACCACTTTTAGTTACTTAATTAGCCCTATGTTGTGCTTGAAATCTTAAGGCGTTGTCATATGAGAATTTTTCTTAAGATATCGTACAAAGTATGGACACGCTAGATACAAATCCATGGAAGTCAAATATGGATTCACCCGAGCGTGTATGCAACATTCATACAATCAATATCCTAGCCATGCTTTGGTAGTTTGACTCGCTTATTATGCCCGTACTGGGAAAACAATATGCATATATATAATATTACACGTTCATGGATTTGGAGGCATTCTCGATGCACAACCCAAGTATAGTCACTTAACACGTAACATGATGTGTCGCTCTTCGACGCACATAAAATCATGAATAATAATCAGGCAATAGTGGTATCAGCATGGATACAGTCGAGTACAATTACCAATTATACATTGGGTCACATGAATCAAGAAGACATTCAGTAAAAACAAGCAAGGCCGTATAGGTCTCTAAGCCGCATAAAGTCAGGCCGCATAACAATCATGGTCGCATAAGAAGTCAGGCCGCATAAAGTCATGCCGCATGAACCACTTGGCCGCATGCTTAGGGTTATTGTCTACTCCTAGGGACAAGTGTTGAAGTGACATACAATAAATAAAGTGTCAGAGATATGACAAAAAGTGACTAATGTGACAAGCCATAAAGTGTGTCAGAAAGAAAAGACCAAACTATAGAAATAAGTGCCAATGGTTCAAAGTCATACGTCCAAGAAATAGGGGTCGCATGTTCTCCTGGCCGCATGGGTGTCGGTGCTGCATGAGGTTCAATGTCGCATGAAGTCAATGGTGCATGGGGTTTAATGCTGCATGAAGTCAATGCCGCATGGAGTCAAAGACGCATGGAGTTCTCTAGGACTTAACATAATTTTTATTTGTTCAATAAGTGAAAGCATAAGGTATTCAAGGACACTATACAAATTAGTAGTCATGCGTCCAACAAGGTGGACGCATGCTGTTAGTATGCGGCTAGAGTTTAGGCCGCATAACCCTCTCGGGCCGTATAGCACTCTTAGCAGCATAGCTCGCTGGCCGCATGAAGACTTCGTCTTCTCCAACAGCAGGTTCAGCCATGGCGGAAAAGCTCCAAAAACTGAAATCTTATTTTGTTCATAAAAATCTCATTTTTAGTCCAAATTGGGTGAACCAAAAGCCAAAATGCTCTAAATTGAAAGCTCTATCATGTAGAAAAAAAATGATTTTCAAAAACACAAGTTTAATAGATCAAAACAAAAAAAAACTCATAAAATCCATAAAATCATAAGTTTAGAAAAATAGATCTACACTAATCTATCCATCAAAACAGAAAACTCCAAGAACTAAAAGTGCTTAGAAACACATAATAAACATAATAGAACAATAATATGGAGTGTTTCTTTATTTCTCATGCAAGGTCTACTTGACTTTGAAATGGGGAGAGAAAACTAAAGAAGGAGGAAGTAATGAAGAAGTGAGGAGAGAGAGAAAATATTGGGTCATATATGGTAGGTTTTGAGAGTTGAACCAAATGTTCTCATGAGTTGAACCAATCCACAAAATAAACCATGAGAAAGTTTAAACCAAAGAATGGGTCTAGTCTCCATGCACATACAACCATGCTAAAAATAAAAATACGTTCCAAATACGTATATCGAGAACGTGGAGTGACACAACCCAACCAAATCTAATTGGAGATCCCAAGAAGCCGGTTCAGGGGGTAGGAACAAGCAGGACTTTGGTGACTAATATGGAATACTGGTCCTGAGATTAAATTCTCAAAACTAATGCCCAAATTGCTGTACAAGGTGTACAATGATACACCATCCCAATTGAGACAATATTCCAGTTTGATCTGGTTAGGATGAGTATTAAAACTCTCAAATAGGTCCAAGCATTTTATGCAGGGTTGACACCGATCTCCAATCCTTTAAGGACTTACCTATACGAGAGGTCGTGAAGGCCCTGACTATGGAAAAGGTGATTCCAGACAACTATCATGAATATGGAAAAGTGTGCATGACCAATCAAAAGTGTCATCCAGATAGACTCAAGAACCTCTAGCATACTATGTGTGCTAATTTTTGAATCTGGTTCAAGAAGTTTGATTCAAGACATTGTCCATCAAGCACTACTTCAGACAATGACAGTAGTCACTAAGTGAGATTTATGGCTGTAGTCCATCTCATTATGCATAGTATATACTTGCCCAAAAATTCTCGACTCTTATTCTTCTCTCTAAGTGTGTGTGTGTGTGGTGGTGTTGGGGGGGGGAGAGATTGTTGTTACTGCTGCTAGTTCATGCCAAAAAAACCAACTTCCTATCCCCATTTCTTTAGTTCCACATCATTTCGGAGAGTGGCTATAGAATGTTTATATTACACCCCTCTTATTACTCCCTTGAGAGCTAATGTGGAGAGCCAAAATCATTTTTTGCATTTGCTTGTTCTGGCCGTTTCTTTCCATTAAATACATTTGAACGTTGGATATTGATGACTCTTTATTTCCAACGTTACATGTCCTAATGACTGTTGTAACAACTGGTTAATCATTACTAAAAATATTTATTTCTATGTGTTGGATGATGGCCTATATATATATTCTCAGTCCATTCTTCTATTAAATACAAAACAAAAAATATAAACCGAGATTATCACCATCCTTCCCTCTCTTCTCACCCAGTAACAAAAACTCACTCTCTTCTAATCCTTCTCTAGGCAAACCTAAGTTCGGATCGATTCTTTCGAAATCGTGTGCGGTGACGGGAAGCCAGTAGCAAAAAAAATTTACCATTAGAAGAATTCGAGAGGATGTCTGCACATAAACCTCGAATAAACTCTTAGGGTAATACTTCGTGCATAACTTTTCTGTAGACCGATAAATCTAACACATTATTATTTTTGTTTACAAGAATTGAAGGTAAAATTTTCAACATGTATATCATCAATTAGTAATATAAAAAAATTATAAAATTAACTACCGCGTGGGTTCTTACGTAGTTGAAAAAAATTCACCTGAAAATATAACCCATCATAAAATATATTCAAAATTTAAATTAAATTCAAGATATTATCTAATTAAACACATATGCAAGATTTTAAAATATATATTTATAACAAATTATAATTCAAATATGTTCAAATCATATTTAAAATATTCCATATAATTTAAATTTCTATCTAAATATTTTAATAATATCATAAAAATAATACGTACAACGCACGTCGAATTTACTTGTGTGTGTGTGTGTATATATATATATATATATATATATATATATATATATATATATATATATATATATATATATATATATATATATATATATATATATATATATATATATATATATATATTGTGAATATTTATTTGTTTCTATTGTTATTACTTATCTATTTTTATTAAATAATAATATACTTTTCTTATTCTTTATTCTCTTTCCATTCCAAATTATTTGTTTAATTAAAAGCTTAAATTATTTTAAACTCAATTATATTTGATTACTTATCTACCTACCAATTTTTTAAAAATTTTCCTTCTAATAATTCTTTTGTCTATTTTTTAATTATTAAATCAGAAGATCAATAACTAAATATTATGAAAATACCTATTTCAGAATGGGGGTTTACACTTTGATTTTAGATTATAGATAGATACATAAAGTAGTAACATAACATTATAAAGAAGTAATAGGGATACGAAATCAATGGACTTTCAATGAATTTAGACCGTAAACTTAAGAAGAATATTTTCTAGTAGGCAATAAAACAAAATATAACAAGTTATATAATTCATATTGAAAAAAATTAGGATTGATTTGATTAGGAGATGTCATGGTTAGTACTTCAACTTAGTAATACTAGCTGTGATCCTGCGATTAGGAGATGCTCATTCACAATTAGGATTGATTTGAATTTAGGAGAATGACTAGGATTAGGTATACAATTGGAAGGCCTTATTTTAATTGTATTGCTTGGGTAGTTAAGGTGTTACATAGGCTACGTGATTAAAAATAGATATACATATTAAACTTTTAGGTAAACTCTAGTAAATAAACTTGAAAAAATTAAGTGATTATATATTATGATATTTTTATAAGTTGGTGTGATCAAAGTTAGGGGTAGACTGCTCGATTGGTAAATTATTTTCTTAAGGTTACACAATTATTGAAAATAAGAATTATTAAAAAAAATCTGCTTTGAGGTTTAAATTTCTTTATTGCTTGATGATTATAATTTTCTTGCTAAAACATGGTTGAAATTTCAAAAAAAAAAAAAGGAAAAAATAGTTTTAACTTAAATGATGATAAAGACAAAAAGTTAAAGATTTATGAAATTTTAGATTTTTGCAGATTATTATAGTGGATTTAAGTTTAAGTTTGAAGAATTTAAATTTTGAGTATTTGATTTAAAATTTTGATTATGGGTTTATTACTTTGTGATTTTGTCGAATAAAAAAAGATTAATATTAGAGCTATTGGACTACAAGATGTGGATTTAAATTTATAATTTGAAGATTGGAAATAATTTTAAGTTTTGAGAATTTTTGAGGAGTTGAGTTTTTATGTTTTTAAAATTTTTGAGGATTCAAATTCAATTCAATAAACATAGTCAAAGCTATAAAGATTTTCGGAAGTGATTAAAATTTTATTTTAATATTTGACTTTTGAGGAAAGTATATTCATTTTATTTTAATTGTTCGAGAAGTTAAATTTTGAGGATTTTATTTTAAGGATAAAATTATAAGGTTGGTAGAAGTTATCATATTTGATTACTGACAAAAATAATAATTTTAAGGATAATATTGAAAGTTTTTAAAGTTGTGGATAATCTTGAAAGTTTTGAGATATAATTCGAGAAATTCAAGGATAATGTTGAGAAATTGAGTATTAGGAGTTCAATATAATATTGAGATTTAGTTTATGGGTTGAGTTAGACCAAAAGAATAATAATACAAAGAATGATTTTATAACTTGTTGAATTCGACCTTTAAGGACTTAATTTGAATTCAAAATTTAAATTTGTCCGAGAGAAAAAAATTGATGGAGTAAATTTGAAATTCAAATTTTGAGGATAAGACTTTGAATTTTTTTAAATATTTCATGAAATATAAATTAGTAGGATTTACTTTGAAGATTGGAATTAACTTTTAAATTTTTAGGATTGAATCATTAATCGATATTTACGCAGGTCATGCTTCGCAAGTTGTGCGATGTCGTGGTAGTGCGACGACTTAGTTGTACTAACCGTGAGCCTGCAATAGGATATAGGACATAGGACACTAGGATGAGAGAGGGATACTCAATCATAAATTTTTGAAAGATTCCTGGGACGACCCTTCAAAATCTTATTCTAAATTCTAATTCAAATATTTTTCCTTATTTTCGTCCGTTCTTACTTGTTGTTATTAATCTGATTCTTGGTGATTGGTTGTTAAATTTAATTTTTGGTATCATTGTTGAGTTTGATTTCATATCGAGATAAATTTTACGGATTAAATTACGGTATCATCTGATGACATATGTTGATGAGGACAGTGAGAAAGGTGAAACGTCTGCTTTGGTTATGGAGCCTAGAGTTTATCGCAGCCATATTAGTTGTCATGGCAAAAACGTAGGAACCTGACTTCGGATGTACATATCTTAGTTATAAAATTTAAAGTTTCTTGCAGCCATACCGGTTGGCGTGGTGAGGATTCTAGATGACATGATTATAGAGTTGCATACCTTAGTTATGGAACCTATCGTTTATCGCAGCTATGCTTACTGGCGTGGCGAGGATTCTGAGTGTCATGATTTCGGACAGACGTGTATGATTATCAAGTTGTATCTTAAATTGGTTCTTAAAGTATCATCTCAATACTTATCCATTCCTGTTATTGTAGGATTTGTTCTATCATTTTTTAGCTTAGAAGTAGAGCCTTAATGCACTACTAGAAAAAGCGGAATTAGCGACGCATTTTAGTGACTCCATGTAAAAATGTCGCTAAATTAGCGACTCCAAAAAAATATCGCTAGACGTCGCTAAATGGGGACATTTAGCGACGTTTAGTGACTTTTATTAAGATTTTAAAAGATTAGTCGCTATAAGTTCAATTAAGGTCGCTAAACGTCGCTAATATGTCTAATTTAGCGACGTTTAGCGTCGTATTTAGCGACGTATATATTAAAAATATTTAGCAACGTGTTTAGCGATGTCTTTGACGTTGCTAAATTTTAATTTAGCGACGTTTTTATTTGACGTCTCTAAACGTCGCTAAATTTTGGTTAATTAGGGCTCAGTTTTCTTTTCCTCCATCTGTCGAAAATTTCGAAAGTTTTAAAAACCTTTCGATTTCTCCCACCTCCCTCTCCGGCGACCGGCTCTCCACGGCTGCGGCTACTCCGACATCCCCCTCCTCCTCCTCGAGCTCTAGGTAAACCCTAACTCTCTCTCTCTCTCTCTCTCTCTCTCTCTCTCTCACACACACACACACACACATGTGACACTGACACAACACACACTTGACAGACACGACACACACACACAGACACTGACAGACACACACGACACACACACACAGACGCAGACACACACACACACACACACTCACACAGACACTGACATTGACACTGACACGACACACACACACACACACACTGACACAAACACTGATCAGGACCTAGGGTTAGGGTTAGGTTTTTTGACCTGGGGTTAGGGTTAGGGTTTTTGATCATGATTGATTCCTATACATCTATTTTATTCAATATTGTCAACTATTAGTTTATTCATACAATATTTGATCTATTGGATGTGTCCATATGAATTGACGATTGGTATCATGGTGGTGTGGTGTATGGAGGATGTATCCTAGAGTATCTTGGTGTTGCACACCAAATGTTTATGAATTGGACTAGTGGTTGTGTGTGTGTGTCTATTTATGCCTTAGAGTATCATATGATATGTATATATAAATTGGTGTATTATCTATTTGCATATGAGAGAGTATATGCATATATAGGTGTATCTCGATATATATATAGATAGGTATATAGCTACTGTTATCTGTGTTAGTGTTCATAGTGTCTTCTAGTTGTGTTTGATGTGGGAGATGGTAGAAGAGCGAGTTGTGTGTGGGTGTCACTACTGAACTATGAGGCTTCAGGAACTGAACTCAATTCAGTTTGGCCTAGTGCATTAGGCAAGCTGGCAATGTGTTCCAGTGGTGTCGGGTTGGCACTGTAAGGAGGGGATTGGTTCCTGTCATCTTCTGCAGTGGGAGAGTATTGGTGCACACTTAAGCAGCATCAAACACATGCATGCTTGAGTAATGGCAAGGCAGCAGCAAGCACTGCTGTGAGCCATGGCAGTAGCTAAGGGCAGTTGGAAACAACTAAGTGAAGGGAAGATTTAGCCACTGCAGCAGCAGTACAAAGTATCAGAGGTTGCAGACCTAGTTAGGGTCTGCAGGCATGTGTTTGGGTTAAGGTATAGCCAAGTATCGGGTAGGTGTTCACAGGTCACTTGTTGCATGCCAATATAGCCCTTAACTGATACTGTGGTATCAGGGATTTAATTGGCAAGAGTGATCAGTGCAGTGCAGTTCAATTAGAGCACAACAGTGCTGTAAAGTGAACTGATACTGTGGTATCAGGTATTATATTGACATACATTTATGAGCTAAGATGTGAGTTGGGGTAAGGTAGGATATTAGTTAAGTTATACTAGTAGTATTTAGTATAGCTAATATTAACTAGTATACTTAGTAATAACTAGTATTAGCTAGGCATTAACTAGTATAAACTAGAATTCCTTAGTACGACCTAGAAGACATAGTGTAGCAAGGTATTAACCTAGTATTGACTAGTATAAACTAGTATGGATCTAGAAGTGGCTTAGAAACATCACCATTAACTAGTTAACCCTGTTTATCATTTCAAAACACTCATTAACATTTATATTCCATATCTAGGGCTCTTGGACTTTGATAAATGAAAGTATATATTATATCAGTTATGAAATGAAAGTATTGCTTATTTTAGACTTTGATAAATGGCCAGTTGTTTTAAATATTGCTTATTTTAGACTTTGATAAATGAAAGTATGTATTATATTAGTTATGATTTTTATAGTACGGTTAAGTTATGAAGTTAGGTGATAAACCACTGTATGTAATAATTTATATGATACATACTGTCATTTTTACAGAAGTATCTAGAAATATATATGAATTACTATCTGCGTCATCGTTCGTGGATGTACAACAATCATCCTGATGATATGTGCGGTGTGCGGGATAAATTCATTGAGGGTGTACAGCAGTTCCTGCAGTTCGCCAAGGCGTTCCCTCAGTACATGGACGGTACCAAAATTAAGTGTCCGTGTGTGAGATGTCGCAACAGAAAATATCATCCATAAGTGGAAGTTACATATCATTTGTACTCGAAGGGCTTCACGCCGAACTACTATCAGTGGACCGTGCACGGAGAACTTGTATCTCTAGCATCGGAGTTGGAGCCCTATGTGGAGCAGTATATGGATGTCCACGACCATGATGCTTACGACGACGGGTTGGTGAACATGGTTTATGATGCGATGGGTTCTAGTTTCAATCCGGACAATTATGATGCGGCGGGACCTAGTTTCAATCCGGACAATTATGACGCAGCTGAGGAGGTACCGAATGACGATGCTGTAAAGTTTATGGAGTTGCTGGAGAATGCAAGGACTCCACTATATCCTGGTTGTGAGGATCATTCACCGTTGGAGGTGGTTACAAGATTATTGAGCATCAAGTCCGATTTTAACATGTCGCAAGAATGCTATAATCGACTGCTCGATTTGATTAGTGCAAAGTTGCCTAAAGACTTCTATCGATCTAAGAGGATGGTGAGATTGCTTTGGATGGGATACGAGAAAATTGATGCATGTCACAACGGGTGCATGTTGTACTACAAAGACGACAAGAATGAAGTTGCGTGCAGATTCTGTGGTGCTGATCGCTACAAGGCCACTGTTAGAGGAAAGTCTGTCGGTGCAAGGAAGCCTACCGATTCGATGCACTACTTGCCTTTGACGCCGCGGTTGCAGCGGTTATTTATGGTTAAGGAGACTGCAAAAAATATGAGTTGGCACAGGCGAAAACAGATCGAAGGAGTATTAGATCATCCGATGGAGAAGCATGGAAGCACTTTGATCGAGAGTATCCACATTTTGCCGAGGAAGCGCATAATGTCAGATTGGGGCTCTCCTCTGACGGTTTTACCCCATTCAGACTTTCGGGCTCCCAGTATTCGTGTTGGCCTGTGATCGTCACTCCGTACAATCTACCGCCTTGGATGTGCATGAAGACTCCGTATATGTTCCTAACCGTTATTATCCCGGGTCCGAACAATCCGAAGAGGAACATCGATGTGTATTTACAGCCTTTGATAGATGAGTTGAATCAGCTGTAGGAAGTAGGTGCCAACACATACGATGTTTCTAGAAAGTAGAATTTTCAGATGAGGGCAGCACTTATGTGGACCATCAACGACTTTTCGGCCTATGGAATATTATCGGGATGGAGCACCCATGGTCGTCTCTCATGTCCGTATTGCATGGACCGTACTCAGGCTTTCCGTTTGAAACACGGAGGCAAACCATGCTTCTTCGATTGTCATCGACAATTTTTGTCGAAGGATCATCCGTACCGGAGGAACCGGAATGCTTTTCGTGCGGGAGTTGTGGAGAAGGCCAATCCACCGCCAAGGTGGCCCGGATACACGATATAGAAAGAGGTAAAAGATTTACCAAGTGCTATCGAAGAGCCTGCTAAGGGGTACAAGTGTGACGGATTTGGTCGTACCCATAACTGGACGAAGAGGAGTATATTCTGGGATCTGCCATATTGGAGCACCAATCTGATCAGACATAACCTTGATGTCATGCATATCGAGAAGAATGTGTTTAATAACATAATTAATACTATAATGGAGGTAAAGGGGAAGACGAAAGATACTTCGAAGGCCAGGTTGGACTTAGAAGAAATATGTAGACGTCCTGTATTGCATTTGATAGAGGAGGGGAATGGAAAGTTAAAGCAACCTAAGTCAGTTTTCTCACTGGAGAAAGAGGATAAAGGTAGACTTTGTAGGTGGATTCAGGGTCTAAAGTTTCCAGACGGGTACGTATCGAACTTGAGAAGATGCGTCAACCTCAAGGAGAACAAACTGGTGGGTATGAAGAGCCACGATTGTCACGTATTCATGGAGAGGTTAATTCCGATTGCATTTCGGGAATTCTTACCGCAGGTCATTTGGGACCCATTGACAGAGCTGAGCATATTCTTCAGAGATCTTTGTTGTACTAAGTTGCTCGTCGATCGTCTAGAAAAGCAAAAGAAGGACATTGCGGTAACACTATGTAAGCTCGAGAAGGTGTTTCCTCCTGGATTCTTCAACTCTATGGAGCATTTGCCAATTCATCTTTCCTATGAGACACGTGTTGGTGGTCCTGTCGGTTATCGGTGGATGTACCCCTTCGAGCGGCATCTGAATCACCTAAAGAGAAAGGTAAAAAACAAGGCACGGGTTGAGGGCTCTATTTGTGAAGCTTATGTTCTCGAGGAGATTATAAACTTTTGCTCGACGTATTTCAAACGCATGTTGCTACTAATAGGACGAAAGCTCCGAGAAACGACGACGCATATCAGGAATCTAATGATGCAATACTCAAAGTATTCAATGCGTCCGGAAAGCCTTCGGAAAAAATAAAGAAGAGATATTTGAATGACGATGAGCTAAGGGCTGCTCAATTGTATATATTACTCAATTGCGATGAGGATGAAGTGGAGAAGCTAGAGGGGTAAGTAATTAATACTTTCACGTTTACATCATCTCAATATAATAGTATAAGATACTATTATGCTACTAATCAGCAGTTGCTTCATTGTTTTTCAGCACATATAATGATGAGTTGAGGTCGGTTAGACCCTACATAACAGACGAAGAAGTAGAACAAGATATGAGATATCATTTTCCTTCTTGGTTAAGCGCATACGTAAGATGCTTGGTAATTACTTTTTATTTCTGCACTTGCAAAACAAATAACTTACTATCGCTACTTTGGTATTTAGGTCGATCGTCTAATAACATCCGAGACTGAATCTATTAGAACTCTAGCCAAGGGACCAATTACTGTCGTAAAAATATGGCCAAGTTTCTGTGTAAATGGGTTCAGGTTCAAGTCAACAAATGCACCTATCAGAGATACCTTTCTGGATCTTGATTCCACGAAAAATAGTTGTTTGTGTATCAAATCTTCGAACTACAAAGACGTCAATCCGGGCAATAATTTTTTTGGCATCTTACGAGAGATTGTAGAGTTGACATATAATTATGGCACAGAACCTGCTAATATCGTGCTATTCATGTGTGAATGGTTTGATCCGATTCAAGATCAAGGTTGGAAAATTGACAAGCATGGCCTTGTGGATATAAACTACAAGCGTAGATATCAAGGCTACGAACCATTTGTCCTATCAAGTCAGGCTCAGCTTGTGTACTTCACAACTTATCCTAGATGGGGGACAACGAGGTCGAATTGGTGGGCAGTATGCAAGACAAAAGCTAGAAATACCTTTGATATTGACAAAATAGCTTATTAGGAGGACGATCTACCTCTTGTAACAAATATTGTACATGTGGACTCAACGAAAGTTACTCATTACACGAGTAATAATGTAGAAGATGTAGAATTATCCGAAGAGGAAGACGAAGTAGATGAAAGTGAAGACGAGGAGGAGAAAGAGGAAGAGGAGGACGAGGAAGGCGAACAAGATAAATTTTCTGAAGATGATTGAAAATAAAATATATTGCCTGTAGAATGTAACTATATTTTGACTGTAGAATGTAGATCAAGGTTGGAAAATTGACGAAGTAGATATACTATTTTAACGAATATATGTATTATATTTTGACTGTAGAATGCTTTGAGATATGTATCACATTTCGACTGTAGAATGTACTATATATTTGTGTTTCTCTATATTCATCATATGTTGTTATCAGATATGACAGGACGACGCGGAGGATTCGGCAGGTCCCGAGGTAGACAGAGTGCTCCTCTGGTACTGCCTACTGTTGGTTCCGGATCATCGTCGCCCAGTACTCCAGTATATCGATCACTCACATCTCCGTATGTTAGGACGAGTAGTTCCAGGCATGATAGTACACCTTCGTCCAGCGTTCCTCCTGCTGACGGAACCATGGGGACAGATGAGCATGTCGAGGAGGTCGTGCCCACGTTGTCCCAGCATCAGCAAGATCCTCCATGCGCACCTCCGGAGGAGACGACGACAGAGATTTGGGCCGACGGTACAAAGTAAGTCAATTAGATGGTTTAGTATAATATATATCGTATATTTCTTTATTCATCGTATATTGACTTTTTCAGTATTCTAAATTATTATCTCTTTATAGATATCGTCCATCGTCGGTTCAGAGACGCCTGGGCCAATTTCTGAGGAACAACTACGGTGGCCCTTGGATCAACTACTCTGAGGCTCCGGAGGAGAGAAAGGTATTCTGGTTTGCGCACTTCCAGGTAAAAGTATATTAAATAAATTCTCTAATTTATGCATATTATATAACTTATCCGTGATGCTCACTTACTAAATTATTTATTGTAGCAAATGTATTTTTATCCTCCGTACTGGGCCGAGTTGATCGAGCGGCTCTTTCCTACCGTTGCCTCCAAGCTTATCCGAGATGCTCTGGATGACCAGAAGGCTCGTGATCGTGCTGAAAAACCGATCCAAGATTGGATCACGCCTGAGCAGTGGACTGCAATGAGGGCTAGATTCGACGATCCGAGCTATAAGGAAAGGTCTAAGAAGGCCAAGGCGGCTCGGCGGAATGCTGCCAAGTGGTGTGGTGGCTCGATTCCGATGACAAAATATTTCTGTCGTTTGGTATGTTTTTCTTTTAAAATATATTATTTTAATATAAGTACCATAAAATGGTAGTAGAAAAAAATATTTAAGTTTAGTACTAAATAATATAATTTTAACAGGTACGGAGGGGTGAGGATGCAAACATGGTGACCGTCTTCTTGGCCACCCATCGCAAGGACAGAAATCACATTGATGAGAGGGCCTCGCAGACCTATGTAAGTATTACTTTACTTTGTGTTAATTTTAATATAACTTAGGCAATTATCGAGTTTCCAAACCTTTCTAGGTCGAGTATCTTAGGCTGCGTGAGCGGGCGACTGCTAGTGCACCTACACCTGGAGAGGCTGGTACTTCGTCGCAGCCCGCTCCAGCTCCATCGGTGGATGACCTGTGGGTGACCGCAGCTGGTGGTCTCCAGAGGGGTACGTACTACGGTACGGGCTCCTATGGCACCCTGGTTGCGACGCAGTCATCTAGGGCCTCCCCGACAGCTGCGCATTCCACATAGCCCTCGCAGTCGCAGCCCTCGCAGTCGTCGACAAGAGTCCAGGAGGCCTTCCAGGAGGCCGTTGACCATCAGATTGTGTCTCTTCGTGACGAGTTGCTGCGAAGGATGGAGGAGCAGTCCCTGTCCCAGCCGCAGGCGGACGATCCGATGCTCATCGTACGATTCGATATGCTCGACCGCAGAATGACGGAGCTCCAGGATTTGACAAATGATATTAGAGCCTCGACAGACCGCAACATCATGGAGCTGCATGCATCACAGCTAACGATGGGCGAGAGGCTGACGATGATGCAGGATTCAATAGTTCATAGCAGTACGAGGCTGTTATCTACCATGGATTCTTACAACCAACGACTCGCAGACTTGGAGTGGGCACGGCCTCCTGGTGCGCCTACATCGACACAGACTCCACCGACGTCACTGCCTTCTCCATCGACATCGGTGTCGATTCCACGGGACGAGTATGAGCAGTTCTTATCCTTCAAGCGCGCCGGTGGTCAGCCTCCTGCAGATCCGCAGTAGTATAGCTAGTTACTGGATATTTATAAATTTTTTATTATTTAGGATGCGATTGTATGGATATAAATTTGCCATATTCTTTACGATGAGATTTGCTGGATGCTTTCTTTTCTTCAAATTTTATTATATTATTTATATTAAATATGTTATTTTATCGGTGTTGAGTGTTCAGTGCCTGTTTTTCCCTATTTTTTTCCAGTTCAATGATACAAGTTGCAATATAATACACAGTCCCTGTACAAACTCAAACACACTGAATTATAATACACACACTCTCCCTATCTCTGAGTACATTAAGACCAACACACAACACAGATAGTACTGTCTTAATTCACTGATATTCACACAGTTCCTAATATATTTTGGTTTACAACTGATGACTGATACTTGGCCTGTATTTACCCAGTGCACTAGAATTTTCTCCCTTGGTGCTGCTACTGTGTCCCTTATTCAATTATTTTTATTACCATCATATACTTGATAATGAACCCAAGGGGGTTGGCAAACCCAGAAATGCAATTCAGTATTTTTTTCTGTAAAATTAGCGATATTTTTAGCGACGTTTAGCGACGTTTAGCGACGTTCATTTACGTCGTTAAATACGTTGCTAATTAGCGATGCTGTTACCCGTCGCTAAAGACGTTGCTAACGAAGTCGCTAAAATTGTCGCTGTACGTCGCAAACTGCTGACATGGCAGTATTGCCAGGTCATTAAAGACGTCGGTGTAACGTCGCTATATAAGTCGCTAATTTGCGACGTTTAGCGACTTTAATAAACGTCGCTAATTAGTGACGCTGCATCGCTAAACGTCGCTAAATTTAGCGACACATTAAAGTCGCTAAAAATGTCGGCATAGCGACGTTTAGCGACTTGCTTTTTTCCGACTTCTTTAAAACGTCGCTAATTACGTCGCTAAACGTACTTAGCGACATTTTTTTATCATTTAGCGACGTTTTTAGACATCGCTAATTTGACTTTTTCTGGTAGTGATGTGAGTAGATATGAGTGTACCAGTATATGACTAGTGATAGGTATATCACCTGATATTGAGGCCAGTGATGTGTTGGAAGCAATAGGTGAAAGAAGTGTCTAAAAATTGTGTGCAGGATGCACAATGAGTGTTAAGTGTCAGTGTGGAAGTTCATGAAAGTGGAAGCCTGAGTATTAGAAATTCTAATAGAGTATGATGGGTTGAGAAATATCAAGATTGGTCATGGAAGATATGTAGTGTATCACTGATTAGTGTATCAGTCTGTAAAAAGTTTAAGGGAAAATATGTATACATCAATCGAGATATGGAACCATATGCCTGCCTTGAGAGTGAAGTAAAATATGTGTATTATAGAAAGTGCAAGTGATCATGAGTTCTAGTGAGTGTGATGAGGTGATCTAATGATGAAGCTAGTTTCCTAGAACATTAAGGACATATGTTGTGTAGTGAGGAAGCCAGTGTTACAATATCAAGAGTGCTAGTGTTTCTATTTCAGGGATTAGTTGAGTAATGTGCTAGTAACAGTAAGTACCTTATGTGATAATATTAGATTTGTGTATCAGTTAATATGGATAAAAAATTATTTGGAAGTAATAGTGCAAGTAATCCTAATAGTAGTGAGGACAAAACAAATTATGGCTATAGGGACAAATCAAATTATTGTGAGCAATGACTACAATATGATATTCCAATTTTTAAGGATGGAATTAAATATTTTTTTTTAAAAAACTTCAAGATTGGATTTAATTTTTAAGTTTGGATATAAGATTAAATTTAAAGGATTTAATTATTAATTTTTGAAGACAGTTATAAATGAGATTTAAATTTTAAATAAATAATATTAGATTGTATTTAAGAGTTATGCCTTGTAAAATTGATTTAAGAGAGAAATGCAAGTGGATTTTAAATTTTGAAGATAAATTCAAATTTCAAATATTTACGTTAAAATTTTAAGTTATGAGGATAAAGTTAATTTTTAAGGACTTTGTTAAATAACAATAGTGGATTGACTTCATGATTATATTGCTTAAATTATGATGGTGGCAGAAAAAAATTATTCAGGATTTTAAATTTTGAGGATAAACATTAATTTAAATAAAGAGTTAAGAATTTAATATGGCAGATTGACGATTTTGTTAAATCATAGAATTTTATGAAGATTATGATATGATTGAATTTGTCATTAAATTTTGAAAATTTTAAGAAAATTATCATTATATTTATTGGACTACAAGATATAAATTTAAAATTTATATTTTGAATGTTGTATTTGAAGATTTCGTAAGTATTATATTGTTTGAGTATTGTGTGAGAAAAAAAGAATCGAGGAGTGAGATCATTAATGGATTAGTGTTTGAATTCAAATTTTTTTGGATAAGATTTTTAAATTTTATAAATGTGTATTGATTGGATTTAAATTAGAGGATTGGATTTTAAATTTTTGAGTATTTAGTTATTAACTTAAAATTTTGGAGGAGGTTGTGATAAGAATGGAATTTGATTTTAATTTTGAAGATTTTCAAGAATATGTTGTTTTTAGAATTTTGAAATTTTTTTTGTGAAATTACAATATGGATTTACTTCATGATTATGTGGTTTGTTGAATTTAAATTTTGATGGTCAAAAATAAATAAAAAAATTGAGGATTTTAAATTTCGAGTACAAAATTTTTTAAGGTGGGCAGACTTGTAACCTCTGTATCCTGAAATTATTCCTTTAAATGTTGTCATTAGGTTAATTTGGGGCTATTGTAAATTTTCTATAATTTTTGGTTAATTAAAAACTAGTAACAATAATTTTCTAGAACTTTCAAGAATTTAATTTAGTGATAAACATAACTAAAAATGTTCCAAACTTTTACTTTAGGTTCTAAATAATCAAATATATTTTTTAGAATTTTCTGGGAATTTTCTGATTATTTTTAGCATTTATTTTGAGCTAATTATAAAAAACTGAATTAAAAAATAATTTCTGAAAAAGAAAACCCAAAAAAGTAATTATTCTGTCCAGTCAGCCAACAGTGGCCCACCCGTCAGCCTCCTGTAGCAAACTGGGCGGGGCCCGCTTGTCAGCGACTGTAGGCGTGGGTGCGGGTGCACCCGAGCCGAGCCGAGCCGAGCCGAGCCGAACCTCGTCCTAGTCCGACTGGGACTCAGCTGAGCCAAGCCGGGTTGAACCATGGCCGTTCGATCGGAGCGGGAGTGCTTGGATTGCTGCCATATGGCCAACTCCGAGCCGCGGCTGCTCTCTCTCTCTCTCTCCTCTATATATATAGTATTTAGTTTATAATTTCTAGGGTTTTCTTTTAGCCGATTTTGGAGAATTGTCATCTAGGGATTCCTTCATCTTCCAAAAGCCATTACTCATAGCTCCGGATTCCAAATGCAATCCAATTTCTTGTGTTAGAACCATATTGAGGTTAGTTTTCTAAATATGTAAATTATTTCATGAAATTCTGAATGTTAAATTCTGAAAAATTCGTAGAGCACAACATGTCCGAAAATAGATGCATCTCGATATTTTCATAATTTTGGGAGAACCAGGAATCAAAATCATGAACCATTTGAATTTTCGAAAATTTAATAATGAGATCATTGACATATGTTTTTTCCATAATTTAATTCAAAATATTTCATTACTGTTAATTCTGTAGAACTTCTAGGTTAACAATCAACCACCGTTGCATAATACGATTTTGTATGTGCAATAATTTCCAAACGAACTTGAATTCGATGAGCCATAAATTCCAGCATGTTTGTGACACTAAAATCTACAGGAAATTATCTATAAAAGTCAAGTTTGTGTTGGTTGACTTTTTGGTCAACAGATCGCCTCGATTTTTTGTCATGAGTCTCGAGTTGATAAAATTCAGTTTCTTTGGACAAAAATTTAGGAATTAACCTAAAAATTAGAATCATAAGATTAAAACAGGATTTTAGAGTAATTATCTAGAATTAAATAAATTAAAATAAAATATCTTTTGACATTATAACATATCATACGTAGGATTTGGACTCTGAATTGGGACCTGATCCAACCATAGCTAAGGACCACAGACGAGTACATTCTCTAATATTTTTATTATTTAATATTTTATTTGATGCATATTTATAGTATTATTTTACCTGATTTCTGACACGATGGATACACGGATTGGTATTGTATGGATTTATTTTCGTGAGATATGTATTTTCAGGCCTATTGACTTTTTCTGGACTAATGAATACTGGACTAATGTATTTTCTGGCATGTTGACATCTTCTGGACTATTGAGACTATTCGTGTCTGGACTTGAATCCATGAGTACTAGTCGGGCGGGAAAATACCTAGGAGACGTGTGAACTACCATTTCCATCCCATGGTCTTTCTGGAATAATAGCAGTCACACACGACACGTGTGGTTTGCCGGATATTACCCCCTAGCCGTTCATATGTGAACTTGGTATTTCAAAACACTAGTTAGATGCAGTTATTCTAGATTAATCTATACTTGCTGATTGTACACTTGTATGACAGGTTTTCTAGTTCACATATCTGTCTTTATAAGCTTCTCTGTTCTTCTTTCTTGTCTTTTATTATTTTTTTATTTAACTGTTCCTCTATGATGTTCCCTATTCCATCATTATATGCTCATCAAGTATTTTATAACTATTTACTGTTCATATTACTTGTCAATTAACTAGAACTGCTATTGGGTTATACTCGTTCCATCCTGACTAGGTAAATATTTTTAGGTGACTTGCTATCATGCTCATTGGATTTGGTTGGAGGTCGAGATGCTTGTGGAGGCCAATATTAGAATTTAGATAGTTTAGCAACTTCTTTGGATTTGATGTTTAGCGGGTTTATTCTCGAGTTATGATTTAATTGTAAATTAAGAATCTTGTAAAACTATGTATATGTTGTGAATGAGCAATAGATTTGAATTTGTGATTAAATATTATATATTTAGATTGATGGACCATTGTTATCATAGATAGCGTACTACCGCCGATTCTGTGGCATAGGCTGGGCTTGGCCACATACTCGTATCCAAAAAGCTGGTGCGGGTCATGACAGTACGACAGAGCCAATCTGTCTCTTAGCTCAAAGTTTAGTCCGTCAAAGAATTTCTTAGCCTTCTCTTATTCTGTCAGAATTAGTGTAGGTACGAAGCGGCTCAAACGGATGAACTCCGTATTGTACTCTTCCACTGTCATGTTATCTTGAGTTAGGCGATTGAACTTGTCCTGAAGTTTTGATCGAGCAATAGATGGAATGTATATCTCCTGAAAGAGTCTAGAGAACTCCTCCCAAGTAACTCGGTCTAGTCCAAGCCGTCTCTCCTCAGATATCCACCAGTGATGTGCATTGTCCGTCAACTGCATTCTGACAGCAGTTATCCAACGCTCCCTCGGAAGGTCAGCTGCTTCCAAATGATGTTGAGTGTTTGTGAGCCACTCATGAACTTCAGTGGGCTCCTCCTTTCCAGAAAAGGTACGGGGCTTCAGCTGGCAGAAATTAGTGAAAGATCCCGTAGATGGCCGTCTAGCTGGTGGGTTTACCTGCTCCAGTGCGATCACTATACTATTTTTTAGGTTCTCTACCTCGTGACGCTGAGCCTCTTGATGAATCTGTTGTTGGGCTTGCATCATTGCGTAGAACATTTGGAACATCTGTTGTCCGTCCATAGGTAGTCCTATTGGAAAAATGGGCATCGGTGGAGTAAACTGCGGTGGTGGTGGAATATCGTCTCGCCGAAACCTTGAGGCATGCTGATCTACTTGATTGCTTTGTTGAGTGGATGGATCTTCACTTAATGGCGTCACTCTATCGTCGTAGGTGACCACATCACCTTGTGGTGTACCCGCAGGAGTTTTGTCACTGGCTCGTGGATCCATTACTCTGCATACAAAGTAAACTATGAGAGGCACACAGAGGAATCAAGGCAGGATGCAAGTCAAGAAATTATTTTAAAGTCGATATAGAGGTCAAGAATGAATCAATCAAGTGAATGAGATCCTATTATTCATCAAATCCTAATTGTAGGCTTGCTCAATTCCTTAGTTAAAACCGAAGCAACATAGTCGTAGACCTGCATGGTCCACCACAAAACCTATGTCACACCCCAGTCCCAAAATACCGAGGGGCTAGCCACGTGGCAATGGCCAGCAACACAACTCCAATGGATAAATCAAATTTAATGGACCCGTTAGAGTGTACTTAAGCTGTAAAACAAATACAATGGTCTAAGATACTTGTCACAGTCTAATTCTAATATCATCCACAGAAAGTAAACATAATTCAATAAGATAGAGTAATCAATATAAAAAAATATAGTCCATCAACAAGTCTCAATAAAAACTGTCACGTGGAATAACTCGATAATAAGTCAATACATAAATCCAATAGTCATGATATAAAATAACTGAAATCAGAAATAACTGAGAAATCAGAAATAACTGAGTATATAACAAAATACTCAGGAGAAATCCTCTGGCACAACCTTGTCCTCTGTTGTCAGTACTGCTCCAGCGTCAGCTCATGTCCCATAAACATTGGGATATTCCTCCTCTGCTGTACCTGGGGACATAATTCAGATCCAGGTTCTCAGGGGACATAGCAAGGTACAATAAACACTCAAGCCAAATAAAATACATTATATAAAATTAGATCCTCAGGACAAGCTATGTAACCAGCTATGTGAAATATAAATAAGAGCATCACTAGTACTCAGGCTGAAACCACTACAAGCTATGTGTCGGGGATCCGATAGTAGTAATATCTCAAAGGGCCAGTACATGTGCCAAAGTTGTGGTACAGAAACTAAGACACTCTCCATTAGATAAGTATATATATAATCAGCCTGTAGCCTGTGTGTCTTTCCCCACCCAATGTAATCTCACGTCTCATGTCCATAACACGTAAGATCATGACCTCTATCTAGTACAACGAGTCATAATGATATCTATGTATGCAAATCTTATGTCACGAATCCTATAAACCTATACAGAATTACCTTGAATAACTCAGAAAAGATTCTGTCACATAAATAGTGTCAAGTGTCCTATGGTATGGCGTACTTGGTAAAGCAAGCACATAAAAATATATAGGATCGTGTTATCAACTCTCTAAGTGATGTTACACGACTCCGTGTACGGCATCGACACCTGAATCTTGTTCGAACGTTAAGCAATGTCTTACAGTCCTAGGTTGAACAGATATAGCACAGAAGTATATGGAAAGAAAATAAGTAAATAATAACACATGATCTTCTGCAAGTTGGCAAGGTATACTTGCCTGTGTTCTGAGCTCCGTCAATTGCTCCGATATAAGTGGAATCTTCAGGTACGCCTCCGGATGCTGAAAAAAATATTACCATCACTCTCAGAATATATAAAATAGCTATGATTGACTACCCAAAGTCTAATTTGAACACATGGACATAATTGACAGTTTCTGGTCAAAGAGGGGTCCACATGTGGCCCACTTCGCACCAAAAAATGTGCCAGAGATAAAGTTCTCCAAAGTTGTCAAACTTAGTGTCTACGAGTCCAGAACAATGATACAAATCCAACGAAATATCCAAAACTGGATTCCGATGAGCCGATCACAAAATCGTCCGTCAAGTGGAACCGTGGGGCCCACAAAAATGAAGTTTCGTCAACATTCTCAGAATCAAACCAAACTTGGATTACAGGACCAGCGTAATGCTATAAATTTGATGGCACAAGTTTTGTTGCGAAGCGACAAACACATACAAAATTATGACGAGTGTCAGAATATGCCGATACGGGACTTTTCGACGGATACGCGTTGATTCCGGTGTGCACGCACATCCAAATCAACTTTTGAAAAATATTACACATTCGTGTTGACGATATGCGCCTTTTGATACAATTTGCACACGACGAAGTTGCCTCGTTTAGTGGGACATACCCCGTTGCAAAAAAAATTGGATTTATAAGATCAAATTTTTGGTCAACTTCAACCGCGAATAAAATACAACATACAATAAATTAAAATAAACTAATTAATGGAATTAAAACTTGGTTATATTGTCTAATTTATTATTTAAGTGGAATTTAAAAATATTAACTAGGTTGGAAGAAAAATGACCATGAACATGGGTGTTTGGGACAGTTTTCTGTACTACAAATTGGGTCTTTTTTCTTGTTTTGCGTCACGATTTATGATCGACACAGGACACGATACCCTGAACTAATTATACAAGGTTCGAGAGGGTTATGTGGTCTTTGCATATGATTCAACAGATCGACATTTGGATTTCTGTGCAAAGAGATATGAAGGTGGGAAGTAGCATACCTTACTGCTACTACTGCTCGAATTTTTGGGCGGCTACTTCGCGGCTACTTTGCGGCGGTGGTGCGCGGCGGTCGATGGTGGTGGCTCATCGAAAATTGGAGAGGGTTGGATGGTAGACGAGGGGTGGGTCTGGACGTTTATATAGAGGTCGGAGGTGGACGTTACAAGGAGATAAAAAGGGGTCGGCCGAGCGGGTTTTGGGGGAGGGGAAGGGAGAGAGTTGGCTACTATTATTGAATTTTAAGAGTTTGTGGGTCGGGTCAGGTTGTGGGTTCGGGTAGGATCCAGATCCATTTGGTCTGGGTTGGTTTGGTCTAGTTCAGTTTGGTTCATTTTGGTTTGGTTTGGGTTTGTTTGAGTTGGTTTATTTAAAAATAATGTATTTTAGCTATTTAAAAATAGTTTTTGAGCCTAATAAATTCTAAAAAAATTATACAATACTCTATTATTAATTATACACCCAAAAATATAAATTTTTTATAATTTTTAATAATTAATTTAATACACAAAAATATAAATTCATGAAGAACATTTATTATAATTAATTAAAAATTACAGAAAATCTCCAAAAACTCAAAAATACATAATTAAAATTCTAAAATTAATTTCTAAAAATTTGGATGTTTACACTCGAAGAAAATAATATGAGTCTACAAATACTGGGCTATACTAGCAGAAAATAAGCAAAGATCACAATAGCTAAACAATGAAGAAGTGAATACAAATAACGAGTTACAATACATGCATGCCTGTATAATACTCATCAGCAGTTCCAGCCTCCCGTCAGCAATCGACCCTACAATCTGACTGAGAACCAGGTCCTCAGAGGGACATAATAAGGTACAAAAATAGTATGCCATAGTATAACAAAAAAAAACATGTGCTACGCCGGTGTAGTCTAGCATAACCACCTAAGTGAGACACAACTTTGAAGACAATATTCGATGGATGGACTTTCCAAATATAAAATTGTAGCTCCGAGGCACAGAGACATACGGGACGTACCGTAGCTCCGAGCACAGAGTCACATGGGTGATACTACGACTACGGATACAGGATCACTACAAAAATAGGAACATATACATATATATAGAGCATGCAAAGTAGCCCAAACATCTAGTAACTGTCTTCCCCTCCCAATGTGGTAAAGGAGTGCTCGCTGAACCTGAACCTCTATCTAACAGTCTCCTCATACATAAGTAACTATCAACAATAAAGACCCTAAAGTTATCCCATATTTCGGTCATGCTGACAGTATCAGGATACAGGAAGTCTGGCATGATGACGGTGTCTGAATGTGTCATAAGGTTTCGATGTAACCAAGTAGGTACATCAAGGTATCGCGAACATCTACCAATTGATACTAGATGTTAGCAACGAACGTCTGCACCCGGTTAAGACCCGGACACTAAGTAACAATTCTGATCCAAAGTACGCACAAAGCATAAATAAAATAAATAATAAATCTGGAACTGAGATACAGGATGGCAAGGTACACTTGCCTGGATCCGGATGCTGAAGGCGGGGCTCCCGTACAACATCCAAGTTCGAGGATCCCGAAGTACCTAGAGATGATATATAAAATTAATCAATAATCTATCACGATATTATTCTAAAATAAGAGGTGACGCACGTCTGGCATAGGCTTCTGTCTTAGTTACATATAGCTCACATAGATACTAACTAGAGGGTTGACCCAAGTTGACTAGGGTAACGTTACTTCAAATACGATCAACAATCAGTATAATGTCCTCAACAAAATCTCAAATCCCCTAATATTCATCACAGTGATTTCAGTCGTTCAAGTTATGCCCATCCTCAACCATACCATCCTTGTATTCACATACGTTATTTTGTACACCCAATTTTTATCCTCAAATAAATTAGTTATAAATTATCAAGTTTACAATAAATAATTATAATTAAAATACTATATCACCATTTTCACATGTATACCTAACCTCAATATTTACCATAGAAATTGCATGTGAAGTATTTACGTAACCCTAACCCTAACTAGGATTTCTCTAGCATAACCATCATACTATACAAAAAGAGAAGGGTGAGGAGTTACCCCGGTGGCTGCGGGTGGTGGCAGCGGCGATGCTGCTGCTTCGGTTAGGGATGGCGTCGACCGCAGGGGTGTCGCTCATGTCGATCGAGGTGGTGGGGGTGCTCGGCTGCATGAAGGCGGTGGTGCTCGGCTACGTGAAGGAGGTGGTGCTGGAGGTGGTGGTGAAGCTGGTCGTGGAGGTAGTGGTGCTGGATGTGGTGGTCGTGGTGGTGCTGGCTGTGGAGGTGGTGGTACAGGGGTATTATTGATGAGGTACGACAGAGGTGCTCGTGGAAGTCTGGACGGGTGAAGGTGGCGGTGGCCGTTCGTGGTTGTGGCAAAGGTGTAGGAGGTGGTGGTGATGCTGCGGGTGGCCGAAGGCAGTGAGGGAGGTGCTGGTGATGATGGCGGGTGGCCGGAGGCAGTGAGGGAGGTGCTGGTGATGCTGCGGGTGGCCGAAGGCAGTGATGGAGGTGATGGTGATGATGGAGGTAGAGGTAAAGGTGTAGGAGGTGGTGGTGAAGCTGGTGTGCAGCGGGTGGCCGGAGCTGGTCATGGAGGCAGTGAGGTCGGGGTATGGGGGAGATGTTGGCGGCGGCGGTGGGTGCTGAAGGTAGTGGTGAAGGTGGTGTGCAGCGGGTGGAGTTGGCCGGAGTTGGCTTCGTGAAGTGAAGAAGAAAAGAAAAAGAAGAAGAAGAAGAAGAAGAAGAAGGAGAGGGAAGGAGGATTTTCGGCTGTGGGAAAATAGAGGGAGGAGAGAGAGAGGGGGGAATTCCTAGGTTTCTCTAGGGATTAGGGCCGGCCACTTTGGGAAGGGTGTGAGTGTGTGTTAATATAGGGGGATGTGTGGTTGTGCTGGGGGAGGAGAATTTGAATCAATGGCTAGGATCTCACATGAAGAAAAATACTTTGCAAAGGGAAGAGAGAGAGTGATGTGACCGGACATGTGAGGTTGGGGGAGGGGGGTTCTTCATTAGCTTTAACCAATAGGGTGATGACACCTAGCACCCCTTTTGCCATTAAGTCCCTTAACTTTTGGATATTTGCACATGGAGGAAAAATGGTAAAAATTTGGTATGGGAAGTGGTATTTGGTGTTTTGTAGGGTAAGGGGGTATTGTGTGTTTTATATGGACCTCATGAATGGGTATTGGGTTAAATTAGGGTTAGGTTGGAATTAGTTTAAGTTGGTATCCCCAATTTAATTAAATAAAGTATCATGTGCTTTTAAATTAAATAGGGGCACATGAGGTCTCAATTAGGAGTGACACAAATGACATGAACGGTGTAGGCTTGGTGTCAGTCTTAGCCCTTTAATCTGTTAGGCAAAACAGATTTAGTTTGTGTCCCCAAATTGATGGCAACGACATAGGTACGCGACATAGGATTAAAGAATTGATTTCATGACTGGGAAGTTGTGCAATTAAATTAGAGCACAAGGGAGGGTGTGTGTGAGTGACAGAAATATCCAACGCCTAGGTTGGCTTATCAGGTCAAGAGTGCAATAATTTATTAGAAATTAAAGACTATTATTGGGCTCCAATTATTGTAACAACGGTACGGTGCACCAATAGTTTAAATTAAAGAACCAGTTAATACAACATAATTTCTAAACCTCAAACACCCTGATGCTAAACCAAAATTTTAACCATATCTAGTATACCTAAAATAAAAAAAATGAGGGGCTTACATCGAGAGAGGGAAGGTTGAGGTCGAGTACATCAACACTGAAGAGAAGCTCGCAGACATTCTTACCAAGGCGCTTGGGCGAGTTACGTTCATTGAGATGAGACAGAAGCTCGACATCATAGAAGTAAAGCTCGCAGACATTCTTACCAAGGCGCTTGGGTGATTTGTTAAAGTTAATCCTGTTGAGGAGGTTGAAGAGGTTGTTATTTGGGTTTCAATAAATCCTAGTCTTTAGAAATTTTGTTATTTGATCTATGATTTTGATTTGTTTTGATTTATTATCATTTAGTTAGAATATGGTTAGAGGGTGCTACTTTTATGCATTCTGTTAGAGTTGTAAATGGCTATTTAAAGGCCAAGTTGAGGTTGAACACAAAAAAATTATTCTGATCAAGAATTAAATACTCCTCTCATCTTACAGTTAATTCATGGTTAGTGTACCTAGCAATGTGATGATTATTTTCCTTTATCATGGTAGGTACTTCTACATATCTGACATCTTGCTCTTTGCTATATTGTTGGGAGTTCCAAACATCTGTAGTTCTGTTCTCTTGTTACTAATAGGATCCCAAAGAAGTCAGGACTCTTCCACTTGCAATTATTCTTCTGCAAGTGGCCAAAGCTTATTACCTCTGAAGAAATGTGTCTAATATTTCATCAACAACTCAAAGGTATTCTCCTTTCATGCTTCTTTCATGAATGGAGATCAATGATTTCATCGATGGAGATCAATGGTTGCAGTCTTTTAACTCGATCAATTTATAACTACAGTCAAAAAATGTATTAATGTGTTTTTTTATAGGTATATGTCAAGGAAGTGAGCTTCTGAGTTTACTTTCCTATTATTGTATTTCTTCATTCTTTCTTTGTTGTTAATAGAAAAAACAACACATTTTATATGACACTTCTGTAATATATACTAACATTTTGAGGTCTTCTGTCATCAGTACAGCACTATAATTTCATTAATTATATATGAATTTTAATTGTATATGTCTTATAGGAAGAATAGGGAAAACAATAATTTCTAGGACGATTGTTCTTAGTATTTGGGATGAATCTTTTATAAGATATTTTTTAACAATCCTAAAAGTGAAGTGTATCATTTTGTAGCTCTTCTCAACCCATCCCTAACAATTTTGCGCTAAATTATTAGAATGGTTTTAATCCGTTATATATACTTACATTTTGCTTCGACTTAATGAACCGTCACATAAATATAAGAATTTATAAATTTTTAAGATGGTTGGTTTAACCGTCACTAAACAATTGGGACGCTTATTTTCGTCCCTTTAGGTTTTATCACACCACCCAAATATTATTTTTGAAATCTGTCACAAATACCGTCCCAAATCATATTTGGTATGGTATATACGTTTATTAAAACGATTTTTAGCCATCCCAAATGTCCTTTTTTTAGTGACATTTGGTCGATCTCTAAATGGTGGGTTGTTCTACATAACCGATTTTGGTGCCGGGTGGTTTGTCATAGCCTAACAGTGCAACATCGATTTCAGTAGTTCAAAACCAATGATAAGATTAAGTGGTGCAGCCAACAAAAAATAAGATGGATACATTGTAGAAGCATAAAAAATACGCTGTAGAGATTATACGCAGCATTTCAGTGCTGGGCGGTGTAAAACATAACTTCAGAGCCATCGGCGTACAGCAGAGCTTCATCGCTAATACAACGTAAAATATAAGCTCTAGAGACAACCTGCGTATAATGCAGTATTGCAGTATCTCCAAGCTACTTCAGCGTATAAAGGGTGCTACCTCGCCTTTACGGCATAAAAACCCATCTGCTTTTTAATACGGTGGGAAAATTATACGAGGAACGCCTCGTATCCCTCAAACGAGCTGTACGAGGAACACTTTGAATCCTGCGAATGAACCTGTCAGATCATGCAGTGAACCTCACTCCTAACAAAGGGTACAGCACGACTATCCAGACGACGGATGTAATGATGCGGCACAGAGACCCAAACCGTCGTCTAGTGACATTTTCTTGATATAAACTGCTCTTATGCATTCAAAGGAATACGCTGCCTAGTTTTATACAGGCAGAGGTGAGCTTTTACGCTCCGTAGAAGACAAAACAACCTGCCACGTCAAAAGCTGCTCTTCGTACAGGGCTCGAGGCACGTCTCTGCAATTAATGCTCAGAATGGGGACAGATCTCTGTATTTAATGCACAAGATCCGGTTCTATTTTCAAAGACTGGGTGAGTCATGATTACGGCTAATACGTCCACATCATCACCTCTGTATATTACGCCATCAGGCTATTTTCAGCTATAGGAGCACGCTGTACGCTATCTTCTCGAAATACGCCAACTCAGGCTATATTTGCAAACCATCAAGCTTCTACGCCTACAAGGCTTCTACGCCTATTTGGTTTCTATGCCAACTCGACAACAACTTGGCTTCTACGCCAACTTGGCTTCTACGCCTATTCGGCTTCTACGCCATCGGAACATCTATATTGGCTTTTACGCCAATGAGACAGTTATTTGGCTTCTACGCCAATTATCTCTACGCACGGGGCAGTTATCCACGTGGCTTTCATGTCGTGATCTTCGTAGCAGTTATACGCATTACCTCTTAATGGGACACGCGTCACACGCTTATTTTAAAGATCATCTATACGTGGGTAGCAGTTATGGTAACCGTCGTGTAAAAGGTATGGTTCTCTCTGCTGTTCAGTTTCTATGCCTATAAATAAAGACCTTCGGCTACGGAGGTCAAAGGTCAGAAAACTTAGCAAAAAAGGTCGAGAGGTCGGAAATCGATTTTCTTGGAAAGAGAAAATTTCAGAGCATAGACAAAGAGTAGTGATCGACGATTTTGGCATCAAACATCCACCCCCTTTGCAATCTTGGAAGCTTCTTCTTCTTCTAAAGCACTTCTTCATCATCGTGTGGTCCAAGGGACAAAGTGATCGACCGCAGATCAGACTCCTATAGCAATATTTATCCAGATTAAAATTTGTACTCAATATCCTTGTATACGATTAATAGTACTTCTTGTTTGTAAACCTAAGAAAGGGTTTTGTATAAACCTACTTTTATTTCTTCCGTTTATTATCAAACACAAGATGGCGACTCTGCTGGGGACGTCTTTCCAATCTGACGAGAAAGCAATTGTTCAACACGATAAAGTATCAGTAGGATCCATGAAGAAGACGTTGGTCGTCCAGTTCGACCAGTCCGCCTACGAAGACATGCTTCGAGCAGGGGTTAGCTCTCACTCTCTCTCTGTCAAAGACAACAGGAAATTGCGTAAGGTCTGGATGCCCCGGACATCCCCTACCAATCCTGCCGACTCTCTGACTTCTCCGACCAACGAGGTTGTAGCATCACTCCCTCTGCGCCTTGCGTGTAAAACTCAGTCTTCCGTCGCTGGCAGAATAGACAAAACTTCTGATAATGCTTCAGTGCTAACCCAGAAGTATACAACGCGCTTTGTGCATAAAAATTTGTCTCCCATCACTGGCAGGGCAGACGTAATTTCTGATAATGCCTCAGCGCCAAATTAGAATTTTCCAACGCGCTCCGCGCGTAAAAATACATCTGCCCTTCGCGGAAAAACAGATGGTCCCTGCAATCTACGCAAGGGAAAACAGGTGGCGGACTTTTCAACTTCTCGGCCTTTACGCCAGCAAGGAAAGAATCTGCCCGCTCTCCAGATTACGCGTGAAGCTGATGGCCGATTAAGGACCTCCTCAGTTTTACGTCAACCTGAGCCGAGCTCCAAATTATGCCAGGAAAAGCCCCTCGGCGTAAAGAAGGCCTATTCTACGGATAGATACGCTACTCATGGATCGTGTGCTACCCACATGGCTGAACTGCTGTATATAGGTGGCAGAGAAAGGGTTATGGTTCCCAATATCCGCATTCCAACTGAAGTAAACAGGAGCAACAAGCCTACTTCTTCTTTTTTCTCTGTTAATCCCCCTGACTTGCGTGAATTTTTGATCCAAAAACGCAAAGACAGGATTCAAAATCATGGGGAGATCATGTTGGGAGTAGCGTCAACAGCTAATGTCGTCATGACATATGGACCACATGAAGATTCTATCTTTATCGTTCCATCTACTCGAGACGATCAGCATCAAATAGTCTTCGGTCGAATGCAGAATAGACCGACTGTACAAAAGGATGCTCACGAATCTGATACGGGGAAAATGCAAGTCCACCGATATAGCCCACATGCATTAAAAATTATGCAAAATATGGGTTATGATCTGAAGTCGGAACTAGGCCTCAACTACGGGAAAGGCAGGCGAATGCCGTTGCATGGTGATCCCTACTGTCAACGAACTCATTTCGGGTTAGGGTATACCGCATGTCTTGCAACACCAGAGACAGGTCCTTCTAAATCAACTGCTGTGGATAATGACATGTCTGAGGGTAGTCTTCCTCGATAAAACAGAACAGCATCCAAAGCTGGGGGTAGAATCCCCTCTGAATCCGAAGATGATGCATCTATGACCGTCTTCCCTAAAAATTGTACGATTCAGGTATCGGCAGCCCGAAGGCCAAAAGGGACTTTCTCCTTCAACGATGATGATCTCCTTGAAATCTTTAATATATTGATGAAAGAAAACAAGCTTCAGCTACCCAACATCAGAAACCCTGAAAGGGCCGGCAATGTCGATGATCCAGAATATTGTCTCTATCATCGGTACATTCATCACCCCACAAGGGCATGCTATGTACTGAAGAAAAGAATCCAGGAGTTGATCGACGCCGAAGTCATCACTGTGCATTTATAAACGAGAAGAGGGTCACTGCAAATTGATCTCACTCCAACGTGACAATTTGCTCCCTCACTCCAATGCCGGATGATGCGTCCAAACAAAATTTCTTCTAGCTGAGTTTGTTATGTCCAAGTGACCTCTGAACAAAACTGCCTGGGTTGTTGCTATCAATCAGAACTTCTCCATGTCCATATTACCTCTGAGTAAAGTTCTTCTCTTTTGACTTTCTGCTATCACGTTCGCATAACCCCTGATAGTGCTAGTTCTTTTAGCTTATTATCTGTACTTGTCACGCCCCAGTCCCAAAATATATGGAACCAGGCCACGTGGCATTGGCCAGCTGACACGACTCCGAGGATATCCCAATTTAATGGATCCTGACGAAGCGTGCTACGCTGTCCTAAATCTAACAAGTCTAATATCAACAACAGGCAATGTCTAATCTCATCCACAGATAACAAGTAAATACTGAAATGAAAGACTGGAATATAAGAAACATAGTCGACTGACATAGTACAACTGAATATGTCCGGTGGGAACAAACCCACTACAAATGATGGAAATAATGTACTGATAGTCTGAAATAAGAGTACGGAAAAGGAGAGACTGGAACAACATCTAACTAGGTAAGGAGCTCCAGTCATAGGCGGGAGGCCTACCAAATCTGATCAGGGGTACTCTGATGGAAGTACCTCAAGCTCCTCGTCCAGGGCAAACCTGGTCTCCACACCTGGCCCGTAGACTGTGGGATAAAAGGCCTCGTCCAGATCTGGAAGATAACCAGGTCCTCAGAGGGACGTAACAAGATACAATATGCATGCTAGATAGTACTGAATAAAATAAAATGTAAGGGTGTGCTAACCATCTAAGTGAATGCAATATAAGGACAACCTAGGAACGTATAAGTAGGTGTAGGCATAACGTCCAACATCCTCTAGAGTGTGGTATCTGTAACGTCCATCATTCCGAAGAATGAGGTATCTGTATATATATAACGTCCACACTCTAAGGGATGTGGTATCTGCAATGTATATACGTCCGTAACACTCCAAAGAGCGCGGTATCTGAATATAGGGAGTCACCGGGTCTGTGGTTCCTCTGGATACCACAGAGTCCGATGGGGGTATCCCATACGTTTGTCAGTTGTCCTTCCCGCCCAATGTAGATACGCAAGTCGAATACACGACCTGGGTGTACCGTATCTAGATGCCAAGTCTCAACTAAACTATTACTCTAGACTACATGCTAGTCCGTGATGCTAGTCGTACGTACCGATAGCGAATCGGGTACGCGGACCCGCATCCCAATATGAGAGTACCATAGTGATACGTGTAGGTGTCACGGTCTAAGAGAATATCAAAATACCCTCACAGATAGGTGAGTCAGCTAGCATCTAGGTCTAGTATACTAATCATCGACATAATGTCAACTGCATCCGAGGCAATCTCGGACACACACAGTTTTATACATAATTGAAACATTTATCATTTAATTTTAAGCAGTAAATCAGCAAGGTATACTTGCCTGCCCCGGGTAGCTGCGATATCCAAAGCCCTGCTCCTGGTGCCTCGGCAGTAGTGTCCAGCAATCCTATATAGGATATAGTAATGTCCAAATTAGTCGCCACAATAGCACGATTAGGGCACACTGTCCGTATCTACAACTGACACCGGGTCGAGGCTGTATGTATTTAGCTAACACTAGCATTTATATACATACTAAATCATATTTAATTATACTAAATAATATATTTGTTTATTTGTACAAAATAGTACTTATGTATAAATTTGTATATTCTAATAATACACATATTAAATATATGTACATAACTGGGCAGTATTATAAATATATATACATATAAATACATATATATTTAGAAATAATTTTGTATAGGTACAAAGATACTCGTACTTATTTTAAATATAATAACATACAGAAAATACACACTACTACAATATTTATTTATATATCAAAATACACATATATTATATATACACATATATTATATATACACACATATACATCTATATATATTTATATACATGTATATATGCATATACACATAGAGACTTAATACTTATAAGCATTTATATATAAAAATATATTATATATATTTTTAAATTCCAGAATGTATTTAGACATAATTTGTATTTATAAAATTAATAATTTATATACAAAAAAAATACACATACATACATACATACATACATAAATAAATACATACTTACACACATACATATTTAATATGAAAAAAATATATAGTATTATTTCTATATTAAATCACAGTATTTTTATATTTAATTTATGGTTTTAAATACTGTACAATATACATACATACGTACATATACTCATATATACATATATATATATATATATGTATATACATACATATGTACATACATACATACATACACATTCATATATATTATAAATACATTAAAGAATTATGTAAATATATATTATAAAAATTTTACAGGGGTATTTTGAATATATATTCAGTTAAATAATTAATATACAGTATAAAATTAGAATACGTATTTAAATACGAAACGAATATGACATTTGCATCTTTAAACTTGCAGCTGATATTTCATGTACAAAATGCAATAAATTTACATAAAATATTATACCAAGTCGTTCGTCGGATCGAGGGGGACGAGCGGGTCAGTCGTCGCCGGCGGGGGTGGCCGGGCGGCGCTCCGGCGAGGCTTGGGGACTTCGGCAACAGCAGCCGCGGTGCTGTATAGCTCTCTGCTGCGGGGGCGAGAGCTCTCTGGTGGGTCGACGACTGTGGTTGAAATTTGGTGGGGGGGTGGAGGACAGGCTGGGGGAGGTGTCAGCCAACTTTGGTGGCCAGAGACGCGTCGGTGGAGGAGCACGAAGCTGCGGGGGGGGGTCGGCTGTGAACGCGGGCTGGGAGTGTCCCGACTGGTGCGGGCTGTCGTGCGGGCTGCTCCGGCGACGTGGGGGCCGGAGCTCTTGGTGGCAGGTGGGGTGGCGACTGGCGACGGTGGTCGTCGGGTATGGCGGTGGTTGGTGGCCGCTGGTGGTGGTGGTCGAGCTCGGGGAGGGGAGGTGTAGGTCGGCTGGTGGTTTGGTTGAGTTAGGTTTTAGATATTTTAGTTTAGGTTTTGATTCATATAATGAGTAAATAAATGTATATGTAGGAGAGAGAGTGGGGGGGGCTGCCTAGGGATTAGGGCCGGCTGGGTGAATTTTTTTGGGGAGTGGGGTGGCTCATCAAGATGCATGGAGGGCTAGGAATAGGCTAATTTGAATGTAGGGCCAAGATTGGTTCCCAAAAAGGGGGTGCAAGTACATATAAAATGGGGGGAAAAACCAATGCCTACGGTTTGTCATTTCATGCTTTTCTCCATGATGGTTTGGGCCAATGAGAGGGGGACACCACATTGCCATTTTGCAATTTAGCCCCTGAATAAATTGGTATTTGCACAATAACTAGGATTGGGGATTTAATGCAAACAAACACCATGTTTGGTGTTCCTCATTGGTCGATGAGGGTGTTTGGTGTTTTGTATGAGGCTAGTGGTTATGGATGTGGGCTTAGGTTGGATTTGGGTCCAATACAAATTAGGTTGGGTAGCCACATTAATTATTTCATAATTAATGTAACGGCGTTTTCTAATTTAATTTAATTAAAAACCGGGAGTCTGAATTTGGTTGGACAAGGGTCCTTGGTGTAGTAGGCTCAGTGTACAATGTCATCGTGGTCTGGGTTGGTCAAAACTGATTGAGGTTGGGTCTCAATTCCGATTGGAACGGACAACGAACGTAATTACGCAAATTTAATAATTCGCGTACGGACGTTTGTAACGACTTTTGTGCGCCTAAAATCTGGCACAAAAATCGATATCCGGGGTTTGTTCCTGATTCGATATGATGGGTTTACGTGTCTAGGTCAAATATGTGGATTTCGGTTTAGGGCAACAGCTAAGGTAGTGTCCTAAAACAATAAATCATTTCACATGTATTATAATACTAATAATTAAATCTTAATGAAATCAGGTAAACCCTAATTAGGCTAATTTAGTAATTTAACCCTAATTTCTGGTCGAGGGGGTTTACAACATACTCTCCTTAGAGCATTTCGTCCTCGAAATTAAAACAGACATATAGAAAAACTGTTGAATGAAATAAATACTATCACATACCTAGGCCTTCAAAAAGATGGGAAAAGCGTTGCCGAATATCGTCCTCTCGTTCCCAGGTTGATTCACCTGGTGCATGATGCCTCCATGCGACACGAACTAGAGGGATGGTCTGGCCTCGCAGTACCTTCTCGCTTCGGTCTAGGATCTCTACCGGCTCCTCCTGATATGACAAGCTTGGACCGACGGTGATCTCCGAGTGGTCAAGCACATGACTCGGATCCGGTATGTATCTCCTCAGCTGAGATACATGGAAGACGTCGTGAACTCCTTCCAGTGTCTGCGGCAAGGCCAATCTGTAAGCAACTTCTCCGACGCGCTCTAGCACATCGAAGGGTCCGATGTACCTCGGACTCAGCTTCCCTCTGCCTCCAAATCTGATTGTTCCTCTCGTAGGAGAAATCTTCAGGAACACATGTTCTCCAACCTGGAACTCTAGGGGTCGTCGATGCGCATTAGCCCAATGCTTCTGCCTGTCCTGTGCTGCTCGTAGATGCCCCTGGATCTTCTTCACCTTCTCCACTGTATGGACGATCAACTCTGGCCCTAGAATCTGCCTCTCGCCTACCTCGCTCCAACATACGGGGGAACGACACTTCCTACCATACAATGCCTCATAGGGAGCCATCTGAATGCTCGCCTGATAGCTTTTGTTGTAGGAAAATTCGACCAAGTGCAAGTGGTCCTCCCATGATCCGCTGAAGTCAAGCATGCAAGCCCTCAACATATCCTCCAGCGTCTGAATGGTGCACTCGGATTGTCCATCGGTCTGCGGGTGGTACGAAGTACTAAACTTAAGGCGGGTACCAAGACTCTCTTGCATACTCCTCCAAAAGTACGATGTAAACCTCGTATCCCGGTCAGACACGATACTGACTGGTACTCCATGCAATCGTACAATCTCCCTCATGTACATGTCTGCCAAGACTTCCGTAGATTGCCCAACCCTGAAGGGTAAAAAGTGGGCAGACTTGGTGAGTCTATCTACGATTACCCATACGGCATTGCGACCACTACGACTCCTCGGAAAACCCGTGACGAAGTCCATGGTGATGTGCTCCCATTTCCACTCCGGTATCGGGAGTGGTTGAAGTAATCCGGCAGACCTTTGATGCTCAGCCTTGACTTGCTGACACACCAGACACTTAGCCACGAAGCGGGCTATCTTTCTCTTCATCCCGTGCCACCAGTAGTACTGCCTCAGGTCTCGATACATCTTCGTGCCTCCTGGATGTATAGAATAGGTCGAATTGTGGGCCTCCGTCATCAGCTCCTGTCGTAGCTCTCCATTCGGAACATAGAGACGATCTCCACATCTCAAGGTCCCGTCCTCGTGTATACGCAGTCCCGTCTGTATTCCAGCCTCTGTCCTCTGTCGAAGCCTCTGAAATCTGGCGTCTGTCGGCAAAGCAGCCTTGATTCTCTCCACCAATGTCAATTGCACCTGGAAACTCGACATCTGGCCGTCTACTCCGGGCATGACGACCTCGATACCCAACTGTTCTAGATCTCTCAACAGATGTTGTTGGGTAGTCAGGAAAAATGCTATGGGCTTCCTGCTTAAAGCGTCGGCTACCACATTAGCCTTTCCTGGATGGTACTGTAGCTCAATCTCGAAGTCTGCCATCACTTCGAGCCAACGTCTCTGCCTCTGGTTCAGGTCCTTCTGGGTGTAGACGTATTTCAGGCTCTTGTGATCGGTGAATATCTCCACGCGCTCTCCGTACAGGTAGTGCCTCCAAAGCTTCAACGCAAAGATCACTGCGGCAAGCTCCAAGTCGTGGGTGAGATAGTTCTTCTCATGGGTCCTCAACTGTCTAGAGGCATAGGCCACAACCTTCCCATGCTGCATCAAGACGCATCCTAATCCTTTCCCGGACGCATCGCTATAGATCACGAATCCTCCGGGTCCAGAAGGTATGGTCAAGATGGGTGCTGTAGTCAGACGCTTCTTCAGCTCATCGAACGCCGTCTGACACTCCTCTGTCCAGATGAACTCCTGGTCCTTGCGGGTCAAGCGGGTCATCGGCTCTGCGATCCTTACGAAGTTCTCTACGAACCTCCGGTAATATCCGGTAAGTCCTAGGAAACTCCTCACCTCCGTGACGTTGGTAGGGGTTGGCCACGTCTCTACTGATGAAATCTTCGCGGGATCTACTGAAATGCCATCTCCTGAGATAACGTGTCCAAGAAATGCGACACGATCTAGAAGAAACTCGCACTTGCTCAGCTTGGCATAAAGCCTCTCTCGTCTCAGCGTCTCTAGCACTAGCCTCAAGTGCTCTCCATGCTCCTCGTGGCTCTTCGAATACACCAAAATGTCGTCGATGAAGACTACCACGAACTGGTCTAGATACTCATGGAAGACTCGGTTCATCAGGTTCATAAACACAGCAGGCGCATTTGTCAATCCGAAAGGCATCACTAGGAACTCGTAATGACCGTAACGAGTCCTAAATGCTGTCTTTGGAATGTCCTCCCTACGCACCTTCACCTGATGGTAGCCCGATCTCAGGTCGATCTTTGTAAACACCACTGCTCCTGTCAGCTGGTCGAACAGATCGTCGATTCGTGGTAGAGGGTACTTGTTCTTGATAGTCAGAGCATTAAGGGCTCTGTAATCAATGCACATCCGGAACGTCCCGTCCTTCTTCGGTACAAACAACACTGGTGCTCCCCAGGGTGATGCACTAGGACGTACGAATCCCTTGATCTGCAACTCCTCTAGCTGTAGCTTCATCTCGTCAAGCTCCTTCTTCGCCAACCGGTATACATTTGATGATACCGGTGCTGCTCCAGGTATTAGCTCAATGGTGAACTCCACCTCTCTATCAGGCGGTAGGCCTGGCAACTCCTCTGGGAAAACATTCTCGAACTCTGCAACAATTTCTGGGGGTACCGTCTCCATCGCCATGTAAGCTCCAGCTGCATGTCCTACTCCTCGCTCGATGGTGCCTCGCATGAATTCGAACTCCGGTTGTCCTGGCAGCCTAAAAGTAACGCTACCCTTCCGGCAATCCAGTACGGCATTGTACTGGCTTAACCAGTCCATGCCCAGAACTATGTCGAAAGCTGGCATTGGGAGTACCAACAATCGCGCTCTCATCTCCCTACCACAAACTACTACCGAGCACGTTCTAATGGTGCTGGTAACCGGTACGATGCCTCCTCCGGTAAGTATTCTCCAACTCTTAGGTAAGGGGGAAGTGGCTACTCTATGCATTGCTACAAATCTACTAGATATAAATGACAATGTAGCTCCAGAATCAAACAATGCAGTCGCAGGTAATGATGCAACTAGAATTGTACCTGCTATAGCCTCTCCCTCTGGTTCCTCCTCAATAGATGCTAAAGCAAAGGCTTGCCCGCGCCTCTGCCCTCCTGCCTGCTGGCGGGCCTGGTTGAAGTGTGCCTCCTGTGGGACCAAGGGTGGTCTCTGCTGTCCTCCGGTAGCTGGTGGACGCTGGCCTCCTGCTGGGGGTAGGATCCTCAGTGGTGCTGCTGGTGGCCTCTGTCCAGTCTGGGGTGCTGCGTCTCTATGCTGGGGACAGTCTCTAGCAAGGTGCTGGCTGGCTCCACAGACCATGCAGAGCCCAAGTTTCTTCCTACAGTCTCGGATGACGTGTCCTCTCTTGCCACAGAAGTGGCAGGTCGGAAGCTCCTTCTGTTGGTACGGCGCTGTCCTCTGCTGCGCCTGCGCTCCGGATCGGCGGATCGGTCCTCCGGCTCCTTGCTGGGTCCTGGCTGGTGCGTTCCCGCTGGAACGTCTCGCTCCTCCTCCTCCTATAGCCTCCTGGATCCTCGCCTCTGCTAGGACCTCTTCATAAGAGATCCTCGACTGGGTAGTAGTGTACCTCTACAGCTCTTGAGTGAGACCATGGTGGAATCTCCTGGCTTTCTCCAGGTCATTGGGGATCAGGGCTGCTCCGAATCGGCTGAGTCTGCTGAACTCTCCGTCGTAGGCGTCCACAGTGAGGTTCCCCTGCTCTAGGTGCAAGAACTGGGAGTATAGGGCGTTCCTCACCGTAGCCGGGAAGTACTTCGTGTTGAAGTGCTCTAGGAATTCCTCCCAAGTCTGCCGTCGGCCAATGCTGTGCTCTATAGAGTCCCACCAGTGATGGGCGTTGCCGGTGAGTTGGGCCCTCACTGCGTTCATCCAGAGATCGGGGTGCAGCTGCGAACCCTCCAACAGCATCTCAGTGTTGGAGACCCAGTCTGAGATCTCCTCAGCCGTCTCCTTGCCCGAGAAGGTTCCCGGGCCCATCTGTCTGAAGCCTTTTACAGTGCCTGTTAGCTGGACAGGAGCATGTGCTGGTGCTGGTGCTTGGGCAGGTGCCCTCTCCAATACTGCCATCAATCCCTGTCTAAGGGCCTCCGTCTGCTGCATCTGAGCCTGCATCATCATTTGAAAGAACTGCATCATCTGGGGCTGTTCTCCTGCTGGTGGCATCTGCGGTGGAAACGGTGGAGGTGGTGGTAGCGGTATCTCTGGCTGCCTCCTCGGTGTCTCCTCTGGTACCGGCCTCTCGTACTGCGGCATCGGTGTCGCCCTCGAGGTCTGTCCCTCGAAGTACTGTGTAGGGATCGTCCGCGACGTCTGGCCCTCGGGCTGCTGCGTCTCCTCGTCGGGGGTGACCTGATGCCAGTGTATCATCGGGGCCTGAGGGATCACCACTGCCTCTAGCTGTGGCTGCTCCCTGGGTGGTCCCTGTGTCGTGTCCTCCCTCGGTGCTGCAGGTGGTGCTATGGCACCGAGTATCTCACGGCGGCTACGTAGGTTCATCTCGCTGTAAGAGACAGAACTTCATTAGAGAGAGTACGGAATAAATCAAACAGGATGCAGATATTTAAAATACGGAAGAGGTTCAAAGGCGTAATCAAGTGGATGAGACCTAGTAATTTCTATCCTACTGCAGGCTCGCTGGGCACGTTACCATACCACAAGCGATAAACAAAGACCTGCATGGGCCACCACTAAAACCATGTCACGCCCCAGTCCCAAAATATATGGAACCAGGCCACGTGGCATTGGCCAGCTGACACGACTCCGAGGATATCCCAATTTAATGGATCCTGACGAAGCGTGCTACGCTGTCCTAAATCTAACAAGTCTAATATCAACAACAGGCAATGTCTAATCTCATCCACAGATAACAAGTAAATACTGAAATGAAAGACTGGAATATAAGAAATATAGTCGACTGACATAGTACAACTGAATATGTCCGGTGGGAACAAACCCACTACAAATGATGGAAATAATGTACTGATAGTCTGAAATAAGAGTACGAAAAAGGAGAGACTGGAACAACATCTAACTAGGTAAGGAGCTCCAGTCATAGGCGGGAGGCCTACCAAATCTGATCAGGGGTACTCTGATGGAAGTACCTCAAGCTCCTCGTCCAGGGCAAACCTGGTCTCCACACCTGGCCCGTAGACTGTGGGATAAAAGGCCTCGTCCAGATCTGGAAGATAACCAGGTCCTCAGAGGGACGTAACAAGATACAATATGCATGCTAGATAGTACTGAATAAAATAAAATGTAAGGGTGTGCTAACCATCTAAGTGAATGCAATATAAGGACAACCTAGGAACGTATAAGTAGGTGTAGGCATAACGTCCAATATCCTCTAGAGTGTGGTATCTGTAACGTCCATCATTCCGAAGAATGAGGTATCTGTATATATATAACGTCCACACTCTAAGGGACGTGGTATCTGCAATGTATATACGTCCGTAACACTCCGAAGAGCGCGGTATCTGAATATAGGGAGTCACCGGGTCTGTGGTTCCTCTGGATACCACGGAGTCCGATGGGGGTATCCCATACGTTTGTCAGTTGTCCTTCCCGCCCAATGTAGATACGCAAGTCGAATATACGACCTGGGTGTACCGTATCTAGATGCCAAGTCTCAACTAAACTATTACTCTAGACTACATGCTAGTCCGTGATGCTAGTCGTACGTACCGATAGCGAATCGGATACGCGGACCCGCATCCCAATATGAGAGTACCATAGTGATACGTGTAGGTGTCACGGTCTAAGAGAATATCAAAATACCCTCACAGATAGGTGAGTCAGCTAGCATCTAGGTCTAGTACACTAATCATCGACATAATGTCAACTGCATCCGAGGCAATCTCGGACACACACAGTTTTATACATAATTGAAACATTTATCATTTAATTTTAAGCAGTAAATCAGCAAGGTATACTTGCCTGCCCCGGGTAGCTACGATATCCAAAGCCCTGCTCCTGGTGCCTCGGCAGTAGTGTCCAGCAATCCTATATAGGATATAGTAATGTCCAAATTAGTCGCCACAATAGCACGACTAGGGCACACTGTCCGTATCTACAACTGACACCGGGTCGAGGCTGTATGTATTTAGCTAACACTAGCATTTATATACATACTAAATCATATTTAATTATACTAAATAATATATTTGTTTATTTGTACAAAATAGTACTTATGTATAAATTTGTATATTCTAATAATACACATATTAAATATATGTACATAACTGGGCAGTATTATAAATATATATACATATAAATACATATATATTTAGAAATAATTTTGTATAGGTACAAAGATACTCGTACTTATTTAAATATAATAACATACAGAAAATACACACTACTACAATATTTATTTATATATCAAAATACACATATATTATATATACACATATATTATATATACACACATATACATCTATATATATTTATATACATGTATATATGCATATACACATAGAGACTTAATACTTATAAGCATTTATATATAAAAATATATTATATATATTTTTAAATTCCAGAATGTATTTAGACATAATTTGTATTTATAAAATTAATAATTTATATACAAAAAAAATACACATACATACATACATACATACATAAATAAATACATACTTACACACATACATATTTAATATGAAAAAAATATATAGTATTATTTCTATATTAAATCACAGTATTTTTATATTTAATTTATGGTTTTAAATACTGTACAATATACATACATACGTACATATACTCATATATACATATATATATATATATGTATATACATACATACGTACATACATACATACATACATACACATTCATATATATTATAAATACATTAAAGGATTATGTAAATATATATTATAAAAAATTTACAGTGGTATTTTGAATATATATTCAGTTAAATAATTAATATACAGTATAAAATTAGAATACGTATTTAAATACGAAACGAATATGACATTTGCATCTTTAAACTTGCAGCTGATATTTCATGTACAAAATGCAATAAATTTACATAAAATATTATACCAAGTCGTTCGTCGGATCGAGGGGGACGAGCGGGTCAGTCGTCGCCGGCGGGGGTGGCCGGGCGGCGCTCCGGCGAGGCTTGGGGACTTCGGCAACAGCAGCCGCGGTGCTGTATAGCTCTCTGCTGCGGGGGCGAGAGCTCTCTGGTGGGTCGACGACTGTGGTTGAAATTTGGTGGGGTGGTGGAGGACAGGCTGGGGGAGGTGTCAGCCAACTTTGGTGGCCGGAGACGCGTCGGTGGCGGAGCACGAAGCTGCGGGGGGGGTCGGCTGTGAACGCGGGCTGGGAGTGTCCCGACTGGTGCGGGCTGTCGTGCGGGCTGCTCCGGCGACGTGGGGGCCGGAGCTCTTGGTGGCAGGTGGGGTGGCGACTGGCGACGGTGGTCGTCGGGTATGGCGGTGGTTGGTGGCCGCTGGTGGTGGTGGTCGAGCTCGGGGAGGGGAGGTGTAGGTCGGCTGGTGGTTTGGTTGAGTTAGGTTTTAGATATTTTAGTTTAGGTTTTGATTCATATAATGAGTAAATAAATGTATATGTAGGAGAGAGAGTGGGGGGGGCTGCCTAGGGATTAGGGCCGGCTGGGTGAATTTTTTTGGGGAGTGGGGTGGCTCATCAAGATGCATGGAGGGCTAGGAATAGGCTAATTTGAATGTAGGGCCAAGATTGGTTCCCAAAAAGGGGGTGCAAGTACATATAAAATGGGGGAAAAAACCAATGCCTACGGTTTGTCATTTCATGCTTTTCTCCATGATGGTTTAGGCCAATGAGAGGGGGACACCACATTGCCATTTTGCAATTTAGCCCCTGAATAAATTGGTATTTGCACAATAACTAGGATTGGGGATTTAATGCAAACAAACACCATGTTTGGTGTTCCTCATTGGTCGATGAGGGTGTTTGGTGTTTTGTATGAGGCTAGTGGTTATGGATGTGGGCTTAGGTTGGATTTGGGTCCAATACAAATTAGGTTGGGTAGCCACATTAATTATTTCATAATTAATGTAACGGCGTTTTCTAATTTAATTTAATTAAAAATCGGGAGTCTGAATTTGGTTGGACAAGGGTCCTTGGTGTAGTAGGCTCAGTGTAAAATGTCATCGTGGTCTGGGTTGGTCAAAACTGATTGAGGTTGGGTCTCAATTCTGATTGGAACGGACAACGAACGTAATTACGCAAATTTAATAATTCGCGCGCGGACGTTTGTAACGACTTTTGTGCGCCTAAAATCTGGCACAAAAATCGATATCCGGGGTTTGTTCCTGATTCGATATGATGGGTTTACGTGTCTAGGTCAAATATGTGGATTTCGGTTTAGGGCAACAGCTAAGGTAGTGTCCTAAAACAATAAATTATTTCACATGTATTATAATACTAATAATTAAATCTTAATGAAATCAGGTAAACCCTAATTAGGCTAATTTAGTAATTTAATCCTAATTTCTGGTCGAGGGGGTTTACAGTACTTAAGGTACGCCATGGATAATAAGTCCTCCATTCGGCTGAGTTTGTCATGTTCATATTACCTCTGAACAAACCTTTCGAGTTTTGGCTATCGTCTATCATGTCCATATTACCTCTGATATCGGTTGTCATCTCAACTTAGCACCTGTACTTAACTCTAAGTACGCCAGTGGTGTTTAGTCCACAAAAACTGCTACGTCCATATTACCTCTGGCAGGGCTTGTCTTAAACTTATTACTTGCACTCAACGTGCACAACAAGTAATAGGTCCACAATTGAAATGAAGAGTTCATGTCCATATTACCTCTGAACTATTTTTATATTCCCCAATAGAGAAAAAGTCAGTTCACGTCCATATTACCTCTGAACTACGTCTCTCTGCTTTCCCCACAGAGTTATATTTTTACAATTATCTATATTACCTCTGTCGGGATTTGTCTCAAACTCATTACTTGCACTAACGTGCACATAAAAGTAATGGGTCCACTAAAAAATTCCCCAGTGGAATGTCCTTACTAGCCACAAAACTTATCATGTCTATATTACCTCTGATAAGGCTTGTTTATTTTGCACTTAACGTGCGCAACAAATAATAGGTCCACCAAAGATCCCCCAGTAGGATGTCCTCAATAAAATACGGTATTGTACTATGTCCATATTACCTCTGGTACGATATCCGAAGTCCACGCAAACAATCGCAAAGAAATGGATGGTTCTTATGCGATTGAAATAACACTCACAAAGGGCGCTTACAGATTAGCCAAACCTATTGAAAATCTGATAAATGGCTCCTATCAAATGTCAAATTCCTGAATAAGTACTATGCTTAATCTCCCTTGCTCAAATGGAGTATGATGAAGATCTGATTCTGACAATACCATTTACAAAGGTTAACTGGATTATATTCTATCAGGTTTGTATGACCTCTGAATAGATATCCTTAACTAATTTGTAAACCCATTATGTTCATATTACCTCTGATGGTGTTTAGTATACAAATTTAGTTGGATTATATTCATGTTATCCCTGAATAGTTTTACATTTAGCTAAACCTTACTGAAAGTATGTCATATTAATATTACCTCTGATATCACTTTCACCATAACCTATCATTTATATTCCAAAATGATAGGTCCACAAAGTCAGAAAAAGTCTCTTTATTTCCAGAAAGAGCAAATTACAGAAAAGCAAAAGGTACATCATTTGGGAGCAACCCCCAAATCAAGGATCTGTTGTGCCAGAGAGGCCATTCTCTCATCCCTGGGGTTCAGGACGTCAGCACGAGCCCGCTCCAATCTGGCCGCCTCATTGTTCAGAGCAGATAGCTCGGATCGAGCATGTACAAAATCTGCATGGATGATACTCACATGCGTCAGGTTCTGCTGAACTGCCTCTCTTCGATCCCTCAATACGTCGTAAGCTGCTGATAAAGAGTGAGCCTTCTCCTTGGACTTAGCGAGGTCATCTTCCAATTTACGGATCCTCGCTATCTCTTCCTCATATTCAGCCTCACACTTAGCCAGCTGGGGAATGACATAGCCCAACGCAACATGCTCTTGATTCATTTCCTGCTGCTGTTTCTGGACGGATTTGTCTAGAGTTTCTAATTATCCAGCAAACTCTGCAGTTAAGGAGTCATACCTAGCTTGAACGAGACTATCAATGCTGCCTCAGGATAGTTGCAAATAATCGTTAATGGGTTGCTCCAAACCATTAACTATTTGCTCCAGCGTATCAGCTCTCCCAGCGTCGTTGAAATCTCTGATCGACGCTATCATAAACTGGGAGGACCTTCTCAGAGCCTCAAAACTTAAATTCTTTTCCAGCACCATTGATATCAGCATTTTTAAGGTGGTGTAGAAAAGACTGGTATACTGCTCAATCAACATGGCAAAATCAGATTGGACGCCGGGGGTGGCTACAATGTCAGAGAATCCCCTTCCAAGGATGATTGTAGAGGGTGTCGTCACAGTTGTCGCTTCAACGGATGGCACGATAAAAGAAGAAGCGCCAACAACGGTCGAAGTGGCTGGCATACTCAAAGGAGGCATAGTCGTAATGACAGGCTAATCCTCCTCTCGAGATATCGGAACCGTTTCAGGCGAGCCGGCACCCGAAAATATTTCCTCTTCAAAGGCAGGCACCTCCGTGTCGTCGACAGGAGCTGAAACAAAGCCAAAAGTCGCATCGACGCTGCCCTCCCCGTAGATGTCTTCCCTTGAAAAGAAGACAAGAGAAAGTTAATATCAACATGATGTTAATTTTTCTAAAAGAGGCGAAAAGACGACATTTACCTATGGCCGATGGTATATATGTCGCATCGGCAGCCGTTATAGCTAAATCATGTCTTAATGATGCTAAACGAGCTGTCATACCTGAAGAAGGGGGTGTATTAACTGACACTGGCAGGTATTCTTCCAGGTCTTCACCGAGATCCACTCGAGGCTCATTGGGTGGAATCTCGCTGGGTATACTTACAGACACGGCAGGGGTTTCTCCAGTTGTTGGTCTGGACAAAGATATCCTTATTGGGCTTGGCCCCGAAGGCGATCTCGTGCCACTACCTGAAGCAGTAACAACGACAGCAGCCTCGAGCAAAGATTCTCCGGCACTGTCAACCGGAATTGTGGAGCTTCCCTCTCTAATAGGCGAGGGACCTCTAATCAAAGGATCATCCCCAACAAGAGAAACAGCAGGCTCACTCCTAGGAGCCTCAGGACTGAAAATCCTGATAGGACCACTAGCAAACTTTTTTTTCTTGCGAGGGGAAGCTTCCTTCATAACGGGAGCCCTTCGCTTGCTAGGGATAACTAAAGGCCCTACAGGCGGAGGTATTTTACCTTTTGGTACTGTCAGCAAAGACTCATCTGGAGCAACAGAGTCTTCTTCTTCGTTAGAGGAAACCGATGGGAGTTCCACTCGTCCAGCAGATTTAGAGGAGGGTATCCTAAAACTTCCACGCATATCAAAATCGCAATGGAAGGTATTGACGGCCACATAAAACTGGGCGTACGAATGGAGGATACGCAACTCCATGGAGAGTGAAGTCGCGGGCACAGTATAGGTTGCTCCAGTACAACCCATTATGAAGTACCGCCATCCTCTCGCTCCATCAATAAGTCCACCTCGGGACCGGAAGCTGGTGATGGCATTGCCCACGTGCAATTGGTCATACCCAAACTGCCTAATAAACCGACTAGGCAAGTAGGGCTCCAAGAAGCAATGGTCTTCACTTCTATACAACAGATGGGAAGGTCTGATGCAGATCAACCAATGAAAAGCTTCCGGAGAAAGAACGGTCGTCCCTTGACCTTCATCCTGAAGTCTTGCCCCCTGTTGATTGCGATGTACATTGGGGATGGTGCAAAAGAGCTTCCAGCAATGAGCAAAATTAACGCTCGCCGACAGTCTAAAACTGTGATCACATTCCAGGTGGATTTCTTGTAATTCAACAAGAAATTATTTCCCGAACTACTGCCAGGGCCGGGAGACATCACCCTGGGATTATGGAGAATTAACCATCCCATCAAATACAGGAACGATAATTCTACCCTGGGAAAACTGTCACGCCGTATTTCATCGGCAAGCAGCCCATCAGTCATGGCCCTCAGGCCAGCCTGTATCCGACATACCATGGCTGGGAGCAGGCACAGTCTCACCCCAAACACTAGACGCACCGCGGGCCATAGAGTGTTATGGTGGATACGATCCGAAGATGCAATGCCAGGTACTACCAAGCGGCGTAGCCATATGGAGAGGAAGCCAGCCAGTTGAGCTTCCTTTGACAGAGGCCTGCGGTAATGCCTCATATAACTATAGGCTTTAGTGCCTACAGGATACTTCCCTATCCCTTCATCAAGAATTCGATCTGAAGCCCCGACGTCTTCAATAAGATCATCTACTAGTTGAGCATTAAGCACGTTCAGAAGGCTTAAAGGCTTATCCCTGCTATCCACGACTTTGTCGGGCTTCGCATTTTGGGCGTGATGAAAGAAGAGGTAGGACGCCCATTTGTTGGTATGAGCCAAATCAGAGGGCTCATCATAGAAGGCGGTACACGCTAAATAGTGGCACATCAGCTCTTGGTACACTGCCACTACCCGAGGATCTGTATCACCCAGCTCCCGGTTTGTGGGAACATACTCTTCATAAGGAGTATCTCCCATTGGCAGTCTTGAAATCTCTGCCATCTCGTGAAGGACCAATCCCAACTCCCCTAGTGGAGTGGCGAAAGTCCCAGTGAGCAAGATATATCGCTCCATCAAAGCCAAAAATAGGTTGGGATTGAGAGGTAACCCAACACTGGTAGCCTCCACAGCCGCATACAGACCAATGCTCTCTAGCTCCGTCTGAAAGTGCTTCAGAGCCCAGGCAACTAAACGAACCCATCAAAGATTGGTAGGGGTAACCCATCCACCGGTCTGAGGATTAACCTTGGGGTATACTCCTCCATGCCCCATAAATTCATTGCAAAAAGTCGGTAATTAGACTGGTTGAAGAAGTGAAGTATCTTCACTCGGGACACTGCCTGGATGCAATCCTATGAAAGGCATCACAGGTCCCGAAGGGCGGCTCATAAATGATCCTTGATCAGACCCTTTCTGATAAAATATCTTCCCCGGATGGCCGTGAAGATTAGGGGTCAGAGTCCACTCCATCCTCCTCGGATGTGTAGCGTGGAAGAACGACAAGATAGGATAATCTCTCGGCATCCTGGGCAGATACATGACCAAACCTCCAGCAGGAAAAACCCAGTCTTCTTTCTTGGGCTTCGTTTGGGATTGTTTATCAATCATATCCCCAAACAAGAAGGCTAGTTTTATATACTTGTCCCCGTCTATATACGTCAGGGGCTCTCCGTTGATCATGCTCAACAGCATTCGCTCTCCTTGAGACGATATCAGGATTCCCCTTCCTTCAGGGTACTGGGGTCCAAAAATTGGGAAAGTCACGTGGGACAAATCTTCCAGGTAATTGTAGTTCAGCACCCCAGCTGCAGAACTCATCACATCAGCCAACGGAGATATCTGCAAGTTAACTACAAAATGCAAGAAAAACAAGTCAGGTTCTACACTAGATAGTACAGTCTTGCAGCTTACGCCAAAGATTAACTGTCTATGCTTTTACGCCAAGACTGTAAAAACTTGAGTTTTTACGCGGGAAACCATTCCTAGGCGTAAAATTCAAGATTGGCAATATACAGGTGTTTTTACGCCGGACAGTTAAGATTTGAGTTGTTTTGTCGGAATCTTCATCCAGAGCATAACACTCAAAGTTTGTGGTATACGCCAAATTTTGACAGTCAAAGCTTTTACGCCAAACTGCGAAAATATAGAGTTTTTACGCTGTCACATTAGGAATGTGGGCGTAAAAGATAAAACATCTCTATGCATCGTCTTCCTCAGAGAAACTCTCAGCATAGAAGATGACCTAGCGCGTTCACGTACAACGTGTGCGAAGGGTTTTTCTTCATTTTTTTTGTCCCAAAAGCTTTACCTATAACTCCCGGTGCACAGCTTGACGGTGGAATGCTTCGTTCCGATCAAGGTTCACTCTGCCCGAGCGGAGTTGCTCGTTCTTGGGCAGAGGAGCGAGAAGAGGAGGCCGCCTTCTTTCCTTTGGTGGTGGAAGATTGTTTCGGTGCCATTGCTAGAACTCAGTATTCTTGAGAAAGAGACGAAGAGGAAAAGTTCTTGGAGAGATAGGGTTTCTTGCAAAGGATAGATGAAAAAAATTTCTCTGAAGGCCCTGGGATATTTATAGAGTTCAGATAAACTCCTCGAATCCCTAACCAAACCCGATATTTAATATTCAGTTATGATTGGGGAACACGTCAGCCTATCATTTAAAAAGCAGAAGACGGACAGTCAATCGATCCAGATTCTACGCACAGAACAAATCTATGATTTTTACGCTCAAGAGCTTTCTACGCTCAGCAGCTACAAGTCTACGATTTTACGCTCATAGGCTATAAGTCTACAGTTTTACGCCCGGATGCTTTTATGCTCGGTAGATTTTACGCTCGAGAGGCTACAAACCTACGACTTCACCCTCAGAAGCTACAAATCTATGATTTCACGCTCAGAAGCTTTTTACGCTCAGAGGTTGCAAATCTACTACTTCACGCTCGGAAGTTTTCTTTTCAGAAGCTATGGATCTACGGTTTTACGCCCGGATGCTCTCACGCTCAGCAGCTTTTACGTTCGAGAGGCTACAAACCTATGATTTTATGCTCATCTACACTACGGATCTATGACTTTCCGCATATCTGAAAATACGCAGGCCAGAGTATGCGTATATCTGAATAATTCTCAAGACGACAAAATACAAGGGTTTACGCAGAAATGCTCCTTCATGGTCACAAAATATTCCAAGTACAGAGTTCAGCATTGAAAATGACTCTTCTTCTTGGGTCGACTGGAAGTTCATCCAAAATCTAGTCTGAATATTTTCTCTACTTCAAGATGGCGACTCAGTTTCGACAGCCATTTCTCGCCCTAGTTTAAGGGATTTTCGAGAAATTATTCTTGAAGGTGATAGTCTGAACAAGAAGTCTTCTTATCATAGAAGCAAAAGTTCAGAATTCTACGCAACTCCTCGTTCAAAACAACATGACAGTTCGGATATGCGACTTAAATGCTAAGCGGTTTTCTACGCATCCTCAGTAACGCGTAAAAGGATGGGACGAGGTCAGATACTCTTTTATCAGAGTCGGCATAAAGTAATTCAGACGTGTCGAAGCTGCACATTATTCAGACTTTATCACAGCAAAAATGGCGAATAATCATCAGATGCATAAAAGAAGACAATCTTATTAATCATAATTACATATGAGGGAAATCCCGTCTACAAAGGATTTTTCATCCTCATTTTCTGTCTTCTTCAGCAGTTCATCGGCTTCCACGGTCGATGAACAAGAAAATAATTAATGGCGGGAGGATACAGAACTGGGCCTGTCTAAATTATTCAGGCCATCCTCCATACGCCATGACAGATTGAGTTGAGGTTTTACACCCAACTCAATACTGGACGACAGGGCTAGTTTGTCTGCCCTCGTCCACGAACGACAGGAGAAAATACAGCTTGCAAGCTGTGTGGTCGAATATGACCCTTCCTCTCTCCTGGACGAATCGCCATATGAAGTTGCTGATTATCCCGAGCAAAGGAAGCTATGATATCCTTCCATGATCCATCGTTGCAGGCGGCAGTTGCTCGAAGACGCCTTCTTTTACGGCTCCTTACATGCTGGAAGAGCATGATCTTCTTCTTCCTCAAGTCAACCCTACGAACTCCGGCAATCATTTCTGTGTGGTGAAGGAAATGTGGGAAGAACAGGTTAACTCATCAGCCTTTTTATAGGCAAAAGAGAACACACCGAATCCCAACAAATCTCCAAAAATCCGCCAAGAAATCAACCTCGAGGAACGAGTCAGACTTGACCGTTTCATGCTTCATTCAAAGTGTTTCAAACTACGAGGAATTTGAAAACTTTGAAGGGGGTCTTGTAGAAGCATGAAAAATACGCTGTAGAGATTATACGCAGCATTTCAGTGCTGGGCGACGTAAAACATGACTTCAGAGCCATCGGCGTACAGCAGAGCTTCATCGCTAATACAGCATAAAATATAAGCTCCAGAGACAACCCGCGTATAATGCAGTATCTCCAAGCTGCTTCAGCGTATAAAGGGTGCTACCTCACCTTTATGGCGTAAAAACCCATCTGCTTTTTAATGCGGTGGGAAAATTATACGAGGAACGTCTCGTATCCCTCAAACGAGCTGTACAAGGAACACTTCGAATCCTGCGAATGAACCTGTCAGATCATGCAGTGAACCTGACTCCTGACAAAGGGTACAGCACGACTATCCAGACGACAGCTGTAATGATGCGGCACAGAGACCCAAACCATCGTCTAGTGACATTTTTTTGATATAAACTGCTCTTACGCATTCAAGGGAATACGTTTCCTAGTTTTATACAGGCAGAGGTGAGCTTTTACGCTCCGCAGAAGACAAAACAAACTGCCACGTCAAAAGCTGCTCTTCGTACAGGGTTCGAGGCACGTCTCTGCAATTAATGCTCAGAATGGGGGCAGATCTCTGCATTTAATGCACAAGATCCGGTTCTATTTTCAAAGACTGGGTGAGTCATGATTACAGCTAATACGTCCACATCATCACCTCTGCATATTACGCCATCAGGCTATTTTCAGCTATAGGAGCACGTTGTACGCTATCTCCTCGAAATACGTCAACTCAGGCTATATTTGCAAAGCATCAGGCTTCTACGCCTACAAGGCTTCTACGCCTATTTGGTTTCTATGCCAACTCGACAACAACTTGGCTTCTACACTAACCTGGCTTCTACGCCTATTCGGCTTCTACGCCATCGGAACAGCTATATTAGCTTTTACGCCAATGAGACAGTTATTTGACTTCTACTCCAATCATCTCTACGCAAGGAGCAGTTATCCACGTGGCTTTCATGCCGTGATCTTCGTAGCAGTTATACGCATTACCTCTTAATGGGACCCGCGTCACACGCTCATTCTAAAGATCATCTATACGTGGGTAGCAGTTATAGTAACCATCGCGTAAAAGGTGCGGTTCTCTCTGCTGTTCAGTTTCTACGCCTATAAATAAAGACCTCTGGCCACGGAGGTCAAAGGTCGGAAAAGTTAGCAAAAAAGGTCGAGAGGTCGAAAATTGATTTTCTTGGAAAGAGAAGAATCCAGAGCATAGACAGAGAGTAATGATTGACGATTTTGGCATCAAGCATCCACCCCCTTTGCAATCTTGGAAGCTTCTTCTTCTTCTAAAGCACTTCTTCATCATCGTGTGGTCCAAGGGACAAAGTGATCGACTGCAGATCAGACTCCTATAGCAATATTTATCCAGATTAAAATTTGTACTTAATATCCTTGTATAGGATTAATAGTACTTCTTGTTTGTAAACCTAAGAAAGGGTTTTGTATAAACCTACTTTTATTTCTTCCGTTTATTATCAAACATACATCTCAATTTGCATAGTTCAGGGGAAGTTGTAGGTCATTGACGGCGATAAAATGTATGATGTTCTTCTCCCTTTTGCAGGTGTAGTAGTTAATTCAGTGTCGGCCTCGAAGGTAGATAGGTTCAGGAGCACGAATCTCAAGAGAACCGCACTGTCCGTTTAGTTGGGCCCACCAAAGGTAAAGAATTTTGACGGAACAGGAGCACGTTCCGGTGGAAGAAAGAAGTCGGGGACAGGTAGCCAAGACTTACGGTGAGGCTAATAGTCAAGGACTTTGGTATTGGCCGAGTTATTAATGTCGACGAAATTAGTTGTTCAAGAGACCTGCGTGTGACAGCTAGCGTTGACTTGGTTGTCGAGGAGTTGGAGACGAAAAAATATGTACAACTGTCCGAGGGATTCAACATCAGTGACGCGGGGGAATAGAAAACTATCACATGATGACAAGTATGGAGTCCAATTGAGAAGCCATGGGACTAACACCGCTCATTAGACTGGAAGGAGAGTTTGTTGGAGTTCATCCTGATTTAGAGTAGAGGAAGGAGAGGCAGTATACCTCCATTATACAGCTAGATTTTTCGATTTTGTCCAAAATGTCCAGAACACAAAATTGGCTCACTGGTGGTATATCGTCAGTCGGGAGTCAAAATTTTGGCCAGTATGAAACCCGAATCAACATGTTTTTGTTTCGTTGATCAAATATAGACAGTCAAGATTGATGTTAGGCTAAATTAGAAAATTCCTAACCATAAATTTTGTTTTCTTAACCTATATATGGAGGCTAAGGGAGTTGCTCATGGAATGCTCACACAAGAGATTCAAGGAGACAAGTCCACAAGTCCACAAATTCTACATCGTCGTATTCGTTCAAGAAGATCATCACATAGTTGGTGAGAGATTTCAATTGTAATCTTTCATCTTTTTTGAAATTTGTGAGGGGTTGACAAGAGGAAAAAGAATTCAACATATTTGTATTCAATCTTGTATTTCTGAATTACGATTGAAATTTAAAATTTGTCTAGGTGATATATAGTCACCGAACTTATACAGTGTATTTGATCTATCTTGATGCTTATGTGAGACTTTAGTTCGTTATCTTATGGTGGATGGTGCCATTTTCGCGGTGTTTTTCTAGCAACAGAATAGATAGATGGTATTACCCTTTCAAAGGCTGATGTTAGAGAAAGCTCACATGTGCCGCAAACTTTATAGCACTTCTTCAGAATTAAAAGGTTGATACTGTGAGTAGGGGTGGAAAGGTTTAATTAACTATCTATGAGAAGATACTTTACTTGAAATGAGAGCAGGCAAACATTGTTGCACCAAGAGCAACATGACCATAGTGCAGGCTGCAGAGAAGGAACGTACCTAGCTGGCTCGGATTATAAAATATATATATATATATATCGAGAGCACTTCTCCTTGTACCATTCTATTCACAGTGGTAAGGTAGCAATGTGAGCAGAAAGCAAAGCAAGGAACATAATAACTTAGGATACATGTATGTTGTGCACATATATATATTTGAACCAATTTGCGAGATATCTATTGGATTTCAGATTAGCCCATCCGCAGGTATGCACATTCATAACCTATATTAAGAGAGCATTGTATTGCAACTTTTTGGGTGGGCGAGTTAGAAACCATATCCTTCTTTACTACCTCAATCCGAATTTTTGGCTACTATGAACCATTTTAGGTAGACATTCATGATTTAGAGAATAGACAAGGAGTTGATAATAATCTCGATATCTTATAAAATTTTGTTTGCAAGAGAGATTTTGGAATCTCTGCTAGAACTATGATTTGCTACTTGTTTCAAACTATATATATGGTTGTATATCCCAAAAATCAATTTCAGTTGGTTGAAATTTTTCCTTTTCTTTTTCATTTGATTTTTGCCAATGTTCAAACGTATATGTTAGTTACCAACTAAAAGCTTGAAATGTTCCATACGTGTATTAGTTATCAAACTAAAAACTGAAACTGTTAGGCTGTGGAACGAAAAAAGAATCATGGATCCCAGGTTGTACAAAGCAGCAACACAAGGGAATGTCCAAGCCCTGAAAGAACTGATAGATAAGGAACCGAAGATGATAAACTCGGTAACCCCTCATGATCACACTCTCCTCCACATCGCCGCGAGGCTCGGCCACAACGAATTTGCCGAGGAGCTTCTGAGATGGAGCGACGCCTTCCTAATCTTGAAGAATGCGGACGAGGACACCGCACTGCACATCGCCGCGAGGGCCGGGCATTTGGACATGGTGGTGGTTTTCATCCACCATTCCTTAGCCTGGCCTACCGACATCGAGTTGGACGAGGAAGGGCCCCTGAGGCTGACGAACAAGCTGGGGAACACAGCACTGCACGAGGCCGTGAAGAACAGGTACACGCGCATCGCAAGGCAGCTGCTGAGCGCGGAGCCGACTGCCAGCCACATGCTCAACGCCAAGAAGGAGACCCCGCTGCACATCGCGGCGAGGGAGGGGTTGATTCAAGTGGTTTCTGAGATATTGGAGTACCCGTGGGTACCTCCGCGGGAGGAGGAAGAACTGCCGCCAGTCGGAACTGGCTCACCGCTGCACCAGGCTGTGCTAGGTGGTCATTGCTGTAGGTTTTCTTCTTCTTTCCCTTGTGGTATCTCGTTGAATCTAAGCAGAGGGGTTGTCCTGAAGTCTTATCAGACTTACTCTTGGGCTGGCACTGGCACTAGCACTGACACTGAGGGATGGTTGACGATTATATATTTATATTAATCTAACTAATCTAGAGCGCACTTTCATTAACACCATATGTTGTACTCCTGCAGTCATTATGGAGTTGTTACTTCAAGAGAGACGGGACTTCATCAACGTGGTCGACAAAGAAGGCAACACAGCGCTTCATTACGCAGCTAGGAAGAACAATGCCAAGATGGTGGAGACGTTGCTAATGTGCGAACCTTCGCTCGCGTACTGCAAGAACGAGGAAGGGTATTCTTCCCTACTTGTTGCTGCAGCCCACGGCGCAAGCTTTTCGATCAAAGAGCTTCTGAAGCAGTGTCCGGATGCAGCAGAGCAGGTGGACTTCCATGGCAGGAATGCTCTTCACATTGCTGTTGTGAGCAGGAATGTCGGAGCGCTCAAGTGCTTGCTGAAGATCATTCCGCTCGAGGAGATCATTAACCAAGCTGACGACGAAGGGAACACTCCTCTCCACCTCGCAGCACAGAAGTCGAGAATAAGTTCGACGATGGTCCTCTTAAAAGACAAGAGGGTTGATCCATGCATTTTGAACAAGGATGGGCTTACTCCTAGAGGGGTTATTGAATCATCAGAACAACAGATGGACACATATGAGGTATATATAGTACTAAAACTAACCCTACATTTTTTTAAAATTCATAAGGAGTTACTGATATAATTGTTAATAAATTATTAATATTTTAGAAAATATATTTTATACATTTAAATATAATACGAAATATTTTCGGTGTTGTTTTTTAATACTTTTGAAATTGAACCAAATAATAGTCAATCTTGCCGATTGACTTATATGCCATACATACTTTTACAACCTTATTATGATTTTAGATCCTCGTTGATTGGTCTTTTTAGTTCAATCTTCTTTGTGGATTTGATCGAAAAATTGACTCACAATGTATGTATCGGTCAGTATCAGATATCAGTCGGTATCGGATCCGGACATACCAAACTGTATCGATATCGGCCGTATCGGATCGGTACCGGTTGATACTGCAAACTATGCATTTGATGTCCATTCGTATCAACTCTTTACTAGAGGAAGAACCTCGAAAGACGTGACTTAAAATTCATAAGCAGCTACTGACATAATATGGCATACCAGATTCATATTATGCAGCTCTTGAAGAAAAGCGAAGCTCGGAGACGCAAGAAACATCCTGAACTCCTATCCGCATTCGGCAACATTCGCGGATCTTTCCGGAAGAAGATGTACTCCACCGCCACGGACGAGCACTTCAAATCCTGCGCGGCGACGTACTCCCTGGTGGCGGCACTGATTGCGACCGTCACCTTCGCGGCAACCTTCACCATGCCGGGCGGCTACAACAACGAATCCGGCTACGCCCTGCTGGAGCGGCAGGGAGCGTTCAAGGCCTTCGTGATCTCCGACACGATTGCCATGTGCAGCTCGCTCATCGTCGTGTTCTGCTTCATTTGGGCGTGGAAGGATCCGGTCCGGTTCAAGGTCCACCAGATGACGTGGAGGCACAGGCTCATCATCGTCGCGTCCGTGGCGATGCTCGTGGCGCTGATGACCTCGGTGTACGTGGTGGTGGCGAAGCACTGCATGTGGCTGGCCATCGTCGTGTGCTTCATCTGCTGCATCTCTCCTTTCGTGCTCTGGGCTATTCTTGGTCACGACATCTTGTTCATTCCAGTGTAAGTTTAATTATAACTGCTAAAGTGACTAGAGATTTCGTTGTTTTTTTTTTCCCAAATATAGAAGAAAGGGTTTGTAGTTCTCATCTGTGTCGAAGCATGGACACTCCAAAAATACGGGCAACGAATGACAGCTTCCAGCCCGCGTCGGACTCGGACATCTGCATAACATATCATGTGGGTATTATGCAGCGTAAAATCCATGTCCGCACCATCGAAGTCGAAGCTGAAGCCAGTGTCGGAATCGGACCCATCGGCTAGGCTACCGGGAAGCGCACATCTTTCCTAACCTTTACTTGCAACGCAAGGCAAGGGTTTGTGATTACAGTGCCAAATGATTGTAGTTATTTTGAATTATTTCAAAACGAAGGTTGGAGATTATAGTGTCAAATGAGGTACTTATTCATTCGGGTTGTAATCAGCAATGTACAACTGTAGTATTATTGGCTATATTTTCTAACCGAGAACTCTTTTTTTTTTTTTTTTTTAACTTACTGGTTAACTAAAAGAAGAAAATAGGGATAGAACAAATGTAAAATTCCAGATAGAACCATAAGTACCCATCAATTGTCCATAAGATGAATATCATTCATCAGTACAAAACATAGATATGACCATGGGGAATGATAGAGATGATCATTGCTGATCACAAGGAGCCGCCGCCAACGACAGCGTTTTACTGCTAAGATCGTAGAGTATATGGATGTTCTGCTGTTAGAATTACCCCAAGATCGATACATCCCGTCCGCCTCTAGTATTCGATACCAGGCAAAGCAAGCCGATATAAGGGTAATATCAGGACGGACGCACGAATTTGATAAAGGGAGGTCAATTTCGGGATCGAATCTACCTATCCAGGATGCACTATATCTCTACCTACTGACCACAAGAGACCGAGTAAACTTTATATATATATCCAATAAGCAATTAAGGCTTATGTTGAGCAAATGAGTAAATTAAATCCTAATCATTAGATATATTTAAGTTAATCTAGATGGACAAAATTAAAACTAAAGTATGGATGTAATATTTGCCGTTGATTCAACTTAAACTAAATCTAACAGTCAAAAGATTAAAGAGTTGTAATATGAAAACAAAATACCCTAATAAAACTAACGCCTCTTCCCCTCCAATATTCGTCTCCTCCAACTGAGCAATCGGCTACTCCTTCCAATCCTCCAACTGAGCAACCGGCTGATCCCTCCATTTGTTTCTCCTCTGAGTGCATGTTTTGTTAGCAACCAGTTGCTCTCAACAGCTATATTCTCCCATAATTAAATTTATAAATATAGAAAGAAAGTAACTTTGATGTGATCTCTTCAAATGCATATTCACTACTAGAAAAAGCGGAATTAGCGACACATTTTAGCGACTCCATGTAAAAACGTCGCTAAATTAGCGACTCCATAAAAAACGTCGCTAAACGTCGCTAAATGGCGACATTTAGCGACGTTTAGCGACTTATATTAAGATTTTAAAAGATTAGTCGCTATAAATTCAATTAAGGTCGTTAAACGTCGCTAATATATCTAATTTAGTGACGTTTAGCGTCGTAATTAGCGACGTATATATTAAAAATATTTAGCAACGTGTTTTGCGACGTCATTGACGTCGCTAAATTTAAGTTAGCGACGTCTTTATTTGACGTCGCTAAACGTCGCTAAATTTTGGTTAATTATAGCTCAGTTTTCTTTTCCCCCATCCGTCGAAAATTTCAAAAATTCTCAACACCTTTCGATTTCCCCCACCCCCCTCTCCGACGACCGGCTCTCCACGGCTGCGGCTACTCCGGCATCCCCCTCCTCCACCTCGAGCTCTAGGTAAACCCTCTCTCTCTCTCTCTCTCTCTCTCTCTCTCTCACATGTGACACAGACACGACACACGCACACAGACACTGACAGACAAACACGACACACACACACAGACGCAGACACACACACACACAGACGCATACACACACAAACGCAGACACACACGCAGACACACGACACACACACACAGACGCAGACACACACACACAGACGTAGACACACACACTGACACTGACACAGACACGACACAGACGCAGACACATACACACACAGATGCAGACACACACACACACACACACACACACACACACACTCACACAGACGCAGACAGACACACACACACACACACACACACACACACACACACACTCACACAGACACAGACACTGACACTGACACAGACACGACACACACACACACACACTGACACACACACAATATTTGATCTATTGGATGTGTCCATGTGAATTGATGGTTGGTATCATGGTGGTGTGGTGTATGGAGGATGTATCCTAGAGTATCTTGGTGTTGCACACCAAATGTTTGTGAATTGGACTAGTGGTTGTGTGTGTGTGTGTGTCTATTTATGCCTTAGAGTATCACATGATATGTATATGTAAATTGGTGTATTATCTATTTGCATATGAGAGAGTGTATGCATATATAGGTGTATCTCGATATATTTATAGATAGGTGTATAGCTACTGTTATCTGTGTTGGTGTTCATAGTGTCTTCTAGCTGTGCTTGATGTGGGAGAGGGTAGAAGAGTCGAGTTGTGTGTGGGTGTCACTACTGAACTATGAGGCTTCAGGAAATGAACTCAATTCAGTTTGGCCTAGTGCATTAGGCAAGCTGGCAATGTGTTGCAGTGGTGTCGGGTTGGCACTGTGAGGAGGGGATTGGTTCCTGTCATCTTCTGCAGTGGGAGAGTGTTGGTGCACACTTGAGTAGCATCAAACACATGCATGCTTGAGCAATGGCAAGGCAGCAACAAGCACTGCTGTGAGCCATGGCAGTAGCTAAGGGCAGTTGGAAACAACTAAGTGAAGGGAAGATTTAGCCACTGCAACGGCAGTGCAAAGTATCAGAGGTTGCAAACTTAGTTAGGGTCTGCAGGCATGTGTTTGGGTTAAGGTATAGACAAGTATCGGGTAGGTGTTCACAGGTCACTTGTTGCATGTCAATACAGCCCTTAATTGATACTGTGGTATCAGGGATTTAATTGGCAAGAGTGATCAGTGCAGTGCAGTTCAATTAGAGCACAACAGTGCTGTGAAGTGAACTGATACTGTGGTATCAGGGAGGAGTGACTGCTATGGGTTGTAGTCCAGTGATCAAGTATAAGGATGAAGTGCAAGGTGCCAGGCCAAGGGTAAGAGGCTCTCAGTGTGGATAGTAGAGTACTTAATATCAAAGCAGAATATCCTAGTAGTCCAGTATCAAGTGGGAGTAACAAGTGATTGGGACCAAGGTATTATTGTGACATACATTTATGAGCTAAGATGTGAGTTGGGGTAAGGTAGGATATTAGTTAAGTTATGTCACGCCCCAGTCCCAGAATAAGTAGGACTAGGAACACGTAAGCATACCAGCCGCATGGATATGGCAACTCCAATATATATACACCAAAATCTACACGTACGTTGTAATATGAATATCAATCCATAAGTGGTATAACATGTATCACAAGTCACATGGGTACAGTCTAAATCTCATCCACAAAAAATTAATATAAATAAATAACCAACATCTATATAACTAGATCTCAATAAGTAGTATCTAAAGATGATAGTTGGATGGAAACAAATCCACTACCAACTCGAATGTAAGAGCAAATACAAAATAAGTACAACACAACAATACCATATAAGAATACTGGCTAGCAATCACGGGCTCGAAGAGAGGACAACCACGAAACATATGTAACCATCCAAATCTATGCTCCTGCAAATACTCAAGAACAGATACACCTGGCAGAGGACCAGGTCCTCAGAGGGACGTAACAAGATACAGAAAAGCGAGCCAACTTGAATACAGTAAACATGCATATAATTTAAAAATAAATAAGTACGCTGTACGACAATCTATATGAATGAAAATGAGGACAACTTTTTGACGTATGGGCAAGGGTAAGCTACTCGATCTACCTCACAACTCACACACACGTCAATGGACATCAGAAATTGACATACCGCGGGGGTAGCGACCAGCGCGACACACGCCCGTAGTGCGAACTATATCTACGGTTTACCAGAGTGGTTAAAAGCCCATACGCCTAATGATTGTCCTCTATGATACTAAGTGTCAAGTGTGTGTCAACATATCTAATATATAGTAATGACTGAAAGGAACTACACATGCAATAAATAAACAGAAATAAAATAAATATACAGAAATATACTAAGCATGCAAAATACTGTAAGCAATTTGGTAAGGTATCTTGCCTGGCAAGAAAGCTGCAAAAATGTAATGTCCCGATGTCAACTCCAAGAGTCAGAAGCTACGGCCACAGAATGAACGTCTCCGGATGCTGAAACAAACATCACCAACGTTCCCAGAATAAGCAAAATAGCTAAAAAAAATACTTCCCTTTCGTCCAATTTGGACACAGGGACAAAACGGTAATTTCGGGTCAAAGCGGGGTCCACATGTGGCCCACTTTACACCGAAAAGCGTGCCAAGGGTAACAGTCTCTAAATGGGACAAATTATAGGTCAAACAACTCTAGTTGTCAATACAAACCCAACGGTATGTCCAAATATGGATTCCAATGGGCCGAACACAATTTCGTCCAAAAAGTCAAATGTGGGGCCCACCAATTGGCGACTAGTCAACCATCTCAGAATTGCGTGAAAATTGGGTCACAGGAACACCGCGTTACCACGAGTCCAGTGGCGCAAGTTTCGTCGCAATCTGACAAGCGTGCACAAAATGCGTGCGACTTCCACAAAAGTTGTGATACGGGAAGTGTCCGCGGATACGGCCTGATTTCGGTGCGCACACGCGTCCGAATCAGTTTTCGCGAATTATTACGTGTCCGGTTATGCTGCGCACACCGTTCGGTACACTTGGTACGCGGTGGGGCGGTCCCGTTTGGCGGGGCGCGCTCCGTTTCACAACTTTTGAAAATCTAAAAAAGTGGGTTCGCGAGATTTTGTGATGAATTTTATTCTGTCCACGACAGTTAATAATCTAGGATTATTTAACAAAAAATAAACTACGTCAAGTGGTCTACGCATACAAAAAAGAATCACCGAATTTGGATCTCTGTGGTGGGAGATACGAACTCGGCAACATGGATGGTCACCGCAGTTTTCTGCGATCCTAGAATTCGGTCGGCTTGTGCCAACTTGGGCGCTGTTTTTGCCTATGGGTACACATTGTTCGAGGTCTGCTATCATACAGATATGGGAGTGGGTTAAGGGATGAGCATACCGGTGAAGATGTAACAGCGTTTGGTTGAGCGAGTCGACGGTAAACAACTCCGGAACGCAGGTACCTCGTGTGGGAATCTGCAGTGCGCGGGGTCACGGTCGTCGGGATTTGTTTGGACGGCCTGGTGGAGTTCTCTGGATGCGGTGGCGGCTCTCTCTAGGTCTAGATGAGAAGAGAAGGGTCTGAAGGTTTTAGGTTAGGGTTTAGAGAAATAATATATATATATATATATATATATATATATATATATATATATATATATATATATATATATATATATATATATATATATATATCGCTGCATTTCCGCGCGGGGGGGGGAGAATTCCTAGTGCTGCTGTTTGATTTCTAAAGGGATGTGTATTAATTACACTTTAGTCCCTCTTTCTTTTTCTTTTTCTTTTTCTTTTTCCTTTTCCTTTTCCTTTTTTTTTCTTTCTCCTTTTTCTTTTCCATTCTTTTCTTTTCTTTTATTCTTTTTTTCTTTTTCATTTCTTTTTCTTTCTTTTTCCTTAAAAAAATATATATGTATATATATTTATATATATACATATATACGCATAAAAAAAATCTAGAATTACACTAATACACACCATTAAGCTAGCAACTGCTCAAGGGGTCTCCTACATGAAATAAATTTCAAAAAAATTTTGATGGTCCCATAAATCCTCTAAGTGCCCCAACACCAAAAATAAAAAATTAATAAAAATCTATTTCTCCTAATTAGTACATAATTACTATAATTAAATTATTAATTAATAATAAAAAAATAAATACGATTTTTAGAAATAGGGGTTTTACATTCTACCTAACTTATAAAAATTTTGTCGTCGAAATTAAAACTAAGCCGCGGTAGAAGTCAAGGATGGTATAAGATTTGCATTGTTTAAAATGCAAGGCTAGGTTTAAAGGGGTGGGCGATGTTACGCGTTGCACATCCCAAAAATCATGGAAAAATTCACATGAGCGAAAAATAGGTTTTTTCATGTGTCATGTCCAATGGTGTGGACACCTAAATGCTCTTTTGCATGAAAGCGTCCAACAATTGAAAAGTTGCACAAAGATCAGAACGAATGATGGGCACGTTTAGGATAAGGGTGTAGAATTTGTAGGAAGGCAGTGGCTAGTGTAGTGTTCCAATTATCGGAGCACGGCAAGGTGCGCTAAGTGATACAATATTACAAAATTAAATAAAAATACCGTGTTCTATTTCTAACTGGATTCAATCTAGCCTTAATCTCACTATCTAAGCCAAGTAGGTCTAATTTTGGGTGAGGGGTTCACAATCTACCGAACATAAAATTTATCCATCTATCACCTAAGGCTACACATCTAGGAAAGCTATTTCTCATATTATTTAATCATGTTACTTAATCCTCAAAGTTTTAACACAAAACATATCATCTATGATATGCCCTTAATCAATTATAAAATACAGTGACTAAGTCATATTGTAACCTCCGTATCCTGAAATTTGTGCTTAAATATTGTTATTAGGTTAATTTGGGGCTATTGAGATTTTTCCATAATTTTTAGTTAATTAAAAACCAGTAATCCTAATTTTCTAGGACTTTCAAGAATTTATTTTAGGGTCAAATATAATTAAAAATATCCCAAACTTTTATTTTAAGTTCTAAATAATAAAATATATTTTCTAGAACTTTTTGGGAATTTTTTGATTATTTTTAGCATTTATTTTGAGTTAATTATGAAAAACTGAATTAAAAACTAATTTCTGAAAAAGAAAACCCAAAAAGTAATTAATTCTGCCCAGTCAGCAAACATGGGGCCCACCTGTCAGCCTTCTGTAGCGAACAGTGCAGGGCCCGCCTGTCAGCGACCGCGGGTGAAGCCGAGCCGACCTCGAGCCGAGCCGAGTCAGAGTTCGACTCAGACTCAGCTGAGCCGAGCCGCATGGATCCACGACCGTTCGATCTGAGCGGGGAGCAGCGGATGGCTGCCATGTGGCGCACTCCGAGTCGCGGCTGCTCTCTCTCTCTCCTCTATATATATAATAGTTTAAGTTATTTTCTAGAGTTTTTCTTGAGCCGATTTTTGAAGAATTGCCATCTAGGGTTCCTTCATCTTCCAGAAGCCATTGTGCATAGCTCCGAACTCCAAACGAGGCCCAATTTCTTGCGTTAGAACAATATTGAGGTTAGCTTTCTGATTATATAAATTGTTTTACGAAATTATGAGTATTAAATTCTACAAAATTCGTAGAGCACAGCATGTCCAAAAATAGACGCGTCTCGATATTTTCGTGATTCCGGGAGAACCAGGAATCAGAATCATGAACCGTTTAAAGTTTCGGAAAGCTAATGTCGAGATAATTGATATATGTTTTTTCCAGAATTTAATTCGAAGTATTTACATACTGTTAATTCTGTAGAACTTCTAGGTTAGAATTTAACCATCGGTGCACGATACGAAACTTGTATGTGTCATAATTCCCAAACGAATTTGAATTCGGATGAGCCGTAAATTCTAGCATGTTTTTGACGCTGAAATCTACAAGAAATCATGCATGAAAGTCGAGTTTGTGTTGGTTGACTTTTCGGTCAACAGATCGCCTCGATTTGCGTGCCATGAGTCTCAAGTCAATAAAATTCAGTTCCTTTGGACAAAATTTAGGCATTAACCTAAAAATCATAATAATAAGATTAAAATAGGATTTTAGAGTAATTATTTCAGAATTAAATAAATTAAAATAAATTATCTTTTGACATGGAAAATTGTATTACATAGGCTATTTGGACTGTGACTTGGACTCTGATTCATACCAGCAGCAGGACCCCAGGCGAGTACATTCTCTGACAGTTTCCATTATATTGATTATCTTTATAATTTTTGTTGTATAGCGTACATGACTCTGACACGGTTATTTACACGAGTTGGCATCATTGAGACCTGTCACGAGGAGTCGTGATTGGAATCCATCGTGCTAGCTGGAGAAAAAAGAGAAATATTAGTAGCTTATGTGATCATACCCCATCTTACATGCATCATAGCTCACCCACACCTCACGTCGGTGCAGCCTGACCCTTACATGCCTTATCGCTGTTACATATGGTTAGCCGGACTTGTTGGGGATGAACGCTAATCAATGTATTGAGTCATATAGTCCCAAGCCGATCACATGATCTACTGATGTTTCATACACTTAGTTAGATATTCTTGACATGCATCTCTAGTATATTGATCTAGCATCTCTACATGTTCTAGTTATTGTTCTTGTACACACCTACATACCAGTTCATTGTTCTTGCGTGTACTCGTATTTCTATTTCATTGCTAGATGTACATTGATGACATGCTCTAGTATTCCATTTATTCCAGTATTTTTATTTTCAGTATATCCATGCTCGTCAGTAATTCTTATTGCCAGTTATCCATATATGTCTTGTATTTCTTTACACTGTGTTATAGTTTTTGTCAATATATGTGGAACTGCTGTTAGAGGTGTATTTCATTCCAATCCTGACTGGATATTTTTCCAGACTGTGACATAGAGGACTTTTTCGACGTACTTGGAGATATGGATATATTGATTGCAGGTTAGACTATTTATTGTTGTTTAGACTTGTCTTGTATTTTATTGCTTGCTTCGATATCTCATTGTGCTCTAGTTTATGTGATTGAGTATATTCTATATTATATTGTGATATCTGTGTCTCCCTATGGAGCTAGATATTCATGTGAGATTGATTAGATAGTTACATGACCTAGACAGCGTTCTACTGCCGATCCTGCGGCGTAGGCTGGACGTACCCACGCTCTCGTGCCCCAAAATCTGGGTGCGGGTCGTGACACATTTTTAGTGGTGGCCCATGCAGGTCAGACTTCGCAGGTTGTGCGATGTCGTGGTAGTGCGATAACTTAGTTGTACTACTGCGTGCCTGTTATAGAATATAGGACATAGGATACTAGGATGAGAGAGGATACTCAATCACAAATTTTTGAGAGATTCCTGGGACTACCCCTTGAGAATCTTATTATAATTTTCAATTTAAATCGTTTCCTTGTTTTCGTCCGTTCTTACTTATTGAACTTGATTCTTATTGATCAGTTGTTAAATTTGAATCTTGGTATCATTGTTGAGTTGATTCTTGTTGACCAGTTGTTAAATTTAATTCTTGGTATCGTTGTTGAGTTTCGATTTTATATCGAGATAAATTTTACAGACTAAACTTTATGGTATCATCTGATGACATATATTGATGAGGACAGTGAGAAAGGTAAAACGTCTACTTTGGTTATGGAACCTAGAGTTTGTCGCAGCCATATTAGCTGTCGTGATGAGAACGTAGGAACCAGACTTGGATGTACATACTGTAGTTATGAAACTTAGAGTCTCTCGCAGCCATACCGGTTGGCGTGGCAAAGATTCTAGATGACATAATTATAGAGTTGCATACCTTAGTTACGGAACTTGTCGTTTATCACATTTATGCTTACTGGCGTGGCGAGGATTCTGAGTGTCATAATTTCTGACAGACGCGTATGATTATCAGGTTGTATCTTAAATTGTTTCTTAAAGTATCATCTCAATATTTATCTATTTCTGTTATTCCAGGACTTTGTTCCATCGCTTCTTTTTCTTTACTAGCAATAAAGATACCTTCAGTCCTCACCCAGTTCCTTTTTGAGCTTATTTTCTTTGAGGATTTCTTGTTAGTATGATAATTAGTGACTTACAATTTTGATTGTGTCTTGTATTAGTTTGACTGAGTGTGACTTGTTAGTTTGTAAGTATTTCTTGGTTGGATATGTGAGCAGTAGACATCGATCTATAGTTAACCCATAGCATAGTACCTTGTAGCAATAGTTCTATGATAGGTGTGTTATAGTTAGTATTGGCACTATAAGTAGAAGGAGAGTATAGAGTATCAATGATAGTTCCAAGGGTTAGTATCAGAATCAGCATACCAGTCCTGGATAGTCATAAATTTATGTAATTGGATGATCTATGTAAACAATTAAGTATCAAAGAATTGTGTTAAAAATTAATGGAGCATGATATTCAATTTGATGATTGATACTGGGTGTATCAAGAGTAAATAAATGTATATGCATAAAGGGTATTAATGAGTATGCCATGGGTAAAGGAATATCAAGATTGATCATGAAAGGTATAAACTATATCACATATTAGTGTAACAGTCTGTAAAAGATTAAAAGGAAAATATATATACATCAATCGAGATGAGGAGCCATATACTTGCCCATGAGAGTAAAGAGAAACAGGTGTATTATAAAAGGTGCGAATAATTGTGAGTTCTAATAAGTTTGATGAGATAATCTAATAATGAAGCTAGTGTTATCATACCAAGAGTACTAATAATTCTATATCGAGGATTTGTTGAGCAAGGTGCTAATGACAGTAACTACTTTGTGTGATGATAATTAGATTGGTGTATCAGTTAATATAGATAAAAAATCATTGGAGAAAATATGTGTGATGATAACTTTGATTATTGGGAGTAATAGTATAAGTAATCCGGGTAGTACAAATTTTAGTACACAGTTGAGGTTGTAGATAATTTGTGTATTTGTGTGCACCTTGAGTATTAGAGACTGTGAGTATTTATATGTATACTTGTGGATTTAAATTTATAATTTGAAGAGTGGAAATAAATTTTAATTTTTAAGAATTTTAAGGAGTTGAGATTTTATGTTATTAAAATGTTTGAGGATTCAAAATTTGATTCAATAAACATAGTCAAAGCTATAAAGATTTTTGGAAGTGATTAAAATTTTATTTCGATATTTGAATATTTGACTTTTGAGAAAAGTATATGCATTTTATTTTAAATTGTTCAAGAAGTTAAATTTTGATGATTTTATTTTGAGGATAAAATTTTATGGTGGATAAGAAGTTTATATTAGTATATGAGTAGATGATATACATGTGTAAGGATCTTTTGACTTGAGCATGATTGAGATGGCACTACAAACTGACTTGGGTATTCATCTAGAGTTGCATTAGAAGGAGTAGTACTTAGTATGATGTGTTGCACTTGGTGTGCACTTGGACGATAAGAATAACTAGTATGAACAATTATAGTAGGTAAGAGAGCTAGCAGTGGATGTGCTTGTAGTAGAAACAGTGGTACCTAAAAGGATAAGGGTATCAAACTTTGGATGCATCATTAAACCATGGTTGTGTTAGTAGGTTCTGCTCTGTTCTTTTCTTTTGTTCTTTTTTCGTCTATTTTATTGATTGATTGATTTCTTAGTACCGTAGCTTGCATCAGTGATTTTTTTTGGAATGTAGTTAGTAGTACACCCTAACAGAGACTGTTATACCATGACAAAAGGAGACCATAACCATGTATATTTTATCTAGATTGCGTGTTGTATGACTATAGGTAGGATTCTCTTAGACTTTGATTATTGAGGGTTTGACCGTAGTAAAGAGTTAATGAAGAGGTTACAATTTGACAAAGAGAGACAATATGCCTTAAATTTCGAGGATAAACATTAATTTAAATAAAGAGTTGAGAACTTAATATGACAGGATTGGCGATCTTGTTAAAACGTTAATTTTATGAAGATTATGAAATGATTAAAATTGTCATTCAATTTTGAGAAAATTAAGGAGATTATCATTATATTCATTGGCCTGCAAGTTATGAATTTATGTTTTGAATGCTGCATTTAAAGATTTTATAAGTACTACATTGTTTGAGTATTGTGTGAAAAAAAAAAAATCGAGGATTAAGATCACTAATGGATTAGTGTTGAATTCAAATTTTGGGATAAGATTTTTTTTAATTTTATAAATATGCATTGACAGGATTTCAATTAAAGGATTGGATAGTAAATTTTGTATTTAGTTATTTACTCAAAATTTGAGGAGTAAGATGATTAATGGGTTAGTAATTGAATACAAATTTTTTGAACGAGATTTTTAAATTTTACAAATATACATTGAGTGGATTTAAAATTAGAGGATTGAATATTAAGTTTTGTATTTAGTGATTAGCATAAAAATTTTGAGGAGATTGTGATAAGAATGGAATTTGATTTTTTATTTTAAAGGTTTGCGGGAATATGATACTTATAGAATTTGGAAAGAAATTTTGTGAAATAGCAATATGGATTCACTTCATGATTATGTGATTCGATGAATTTAAAATTTTGATGGTAATACAAATAAATAAATACAACTATTGAGGATTTTAAATTTTGAGGACAAAATTTTTTTAAGGTGGGTAGACTTGTAACCTCCGTATCCTGAAATTCGTGCTTAAATGTTGTTATTAGGTTAATTTGGGGCTATTGAGATTTTTCCATAATTTTTAGTTAATTAAAAACTAGTAATCCTAATTTTCTAGGACTTTCAAGAATTTATTTTAGGGTCAAATATAATTAAAAATATCCCAAACTTTTATTTTAGGTTTTAAATAATCAAATATATTTTCTAGAATTTTTTGGGAATTTTCTGATTATTTTTATCATTTATTTTGAGTTAATTATGAAAAACTGAATTAAAAACTAATTTCTGAAAAAGAAAACCCAAAAAGTAATTAATTCTGTCCAGTCAACAAATAGGGGGCCCACCTGTCAGCCTTCTGTAGCGAACAGTGCAGGGCCCGCCTGTCAGCGACCGCGGGTGAAGTCGAGCCGACCTCGAGCCGAGCCGAGTCAGAGTTCGACTCAGACTCAGCTGAGCCGAGCCGCGTGGATCCACGACCGTTCGATCTGAGTGGGGAGCAGTGGATGGCTGCCACGTGGCGCACTCCGAGCCGCGGCTGCTCTCTCTCTCCTCTCTATATATAATAGTTTAGGTTATTTTCTAGGGTTTTTCTTGAACCAATTTTTGGAGAATTGCCATCTAGGGTTTCTTCATCTTCCAGAAGCCATTGCGCATAGCTCCAGACTCCAAACGAGGCCCAGTTTCTTGCGTTAGAATGATATTGAGGTTAGCTTTCTGATATATAAATTGTTTTACGAAATTATGAGTATTAAATTCTGAAAAATTCGTAGAGCACAGCATATCCAAAAATAGACGCGTCTCGATGTTTTCGTGATTCCGGGAGAAGCAGAAATCAGAATCATGAACCGTTTAAAGTTTCAGAAAGCTAATGTCAATATCATTGACATATGTTTTTCTCAGAATTTAATTCGAAGTATTTACATACTGTTAATTCTGTAGAACTTCTAGGTTAGAATTTAACCATCGGTGCACGATACGAAACTTGTATGTGACATAATTCTCAAACGAATTTGAATTCGGACGAGCCATAAATTCCAGCATGTTTTTGATGCTGAAATCTACAGGAAATCATGCATGAAAGTCGAGTTTGTGTTGGTTGACTTTTCGGTCAACAGATCGCCTCGATTTGCGTGCCATGAGTCTCGAGTCAATAAAATTCAGTTCCTTTGGACAAAATTTAGGCATTAACCTAAAAATCAGAATAATAAGATTAAAATAGGATTTTAGAGTAATTATTTTAGAATTAAATAAATTAAAATAAATTATCTTTTGACATGGTAAATTGTAATACATAGGCTATTTGGACTGTGACTTGGACTCTGATTCATACCAGCAGCAGGACCCCAGGCGAGTACATTCTCTGACAGTTTCCATTATATTAATTATCTCTATAATTCTTATTGTATAGCGTACATGACTCTGACACGATTATTTACACGAGTTGGCATCATTGAGACCTGTCACGAGGAGTCGTGATTAAAATCCATCGTGCTAGCTGGGGAAAAAGGGAAAATATTAGTAGCTTATGTGATCATACCTCACCTTACATGCATTATAGCTCACCCACACCTCACGTCGGTGCAGCCTGACCCTTACATGCCTTATCGCTGTTACATATGGTTAGCCGGACTTGTTGGGGATGAACGCTAATCAATGTAATGAGTCATATAGTCCCAAACCGATCACATGATCTACTGATGTTTCATACACTTAGTTAGATGTTCTTGACATGCATCTCTAATATATTGATCTAGCATCTCTACACATTCTAGTTATTGTTCTTGTACACACCTACATACCAGTTCATTGTTCTTGCGTGTACTCGTATTTCTATTTCATTGCTAGATGTACATTGATGACATGCTCTAGTATTCCATTTATTCTAGTATTTCTATTTTCAGTATATCCATGCTCGTCAGTAATTCTTATTGCCAGTTATCCATATATGTCTTGTATTTCTTTACACTGTGTTATAGTTTTTGTCAATATATGTGGAACTACTGTTAGAGGTGTATTTTGTTCCAATCCTGACTGGATATTTTTCCAGACTATGACATAGAGGACTTTTCCTACATACTTGGAGATATGGATGTATTGATTGCAGGTTAGACTATTTATTGTTGTTTAGACTTGTCTTGTATTTTATTGCTTGCTTCAATATCTCATTGTGCTATAGTTTATGTGATTGAGTATATTCTATATTATATTGTGATATCTGTGTCTCCCTATGGAGCTGGATATTCATGTGAGATTGATTAGATAGTTACATGACCTAGACAGCGTTCTACCGCCGATGTTGTGGCGTAGGCTGGACGTACCCACGCTCTCGTGCCCCAAAATCTGGGTGCGGGTCGTGACACATATGATTAGCCTTATGGGGTATATCTGGTACTATCAATGTTAACTTATACCAGCACGAGGTTTCGTCTTTCCGAAATAGGGGAAGACGGAGAGCAATAATAAAAAATTCAAGGTGAAGGCGACAGAATACGAGTACGAGGTTCAAAGAGATTAAAGAATTCGAAGAGAGAGTTGTCAGGACAATTGTGGATTAAAATCCTATTTTTGGTAACTTCCTATTTACATGCTCGTATCAGTACAGTTACGTAACCGATACGATGTGTCAGGCATGTCTAGGAGCAAGTACTACCATATATCTCAATCCACGTAAAGTAGTCATGCGAAGAGCGAACCAAGCGCACTAAGGTTAGCTAGACCTTAATACACCGATTCTGATTAGGCAATTGTATCATTGTGTGCACCCAATAATACATATGTCATGAACAAGCTCGATAAAAGAAAAAGCTTGCAAAAATTAGGCTACAATAGCAGCATAAGTCAAGGTAGTAAAACAAATATAAATACGCTGGATTATGATGAAAGAAGGTACATAACAATTCAAGTTCACAAAAAGATAAGACTCTTACAATCTCTACAGTTGTCATACTAATTCCTTGTCTAAGTCGACAGTCGACAAAGTAGGGATATAGCCTCTAAGTTCTACAGTCCGAAAAAATACTGTCGTCCTAAGCTAGCATACAGTTAATGTTGGTCAATCACACTTCAATAATAGGGCAAAAGACTATGTGATACTAGGTTGTGAGGTATACTACCCAACTTATAACAATAAACTAATACCGTAATTGTCTTAAGGATAACGTAGAAACTCCTGTTAAGGTCTACGAGAAGGGGACTTGGTGCTTATTAGGGTATCCGCTCATATTACATAGGTCATGGTCATACTAAGTCTTAGTCTTAGTGCAAGTGTCAATAGTAAGAATGAACAGTTACTGGCCTCAAGGGAAAGGGAATATAACTCGTATTGAGGTGGGGTACATATTACGCAATTTAAAACTAAGGGATAAGCACCAGGTCTCAATCTACAAGAATAACTTAAACCATCAAGTTCTAACTACTAAGCACACCATTTCAAAATTCAAGAGTAACAACCAAAATCCTAGCAAGCTATATATATCCTAAAATAGAATAAATTCACTTGGTCTATAATCAGAAGTGTCAGATGGCACGAGTTGAAAGATGAAGAATAGAGGAACAAAATTTAGTCGTTGCACAATTAGCAAACGCTAAGGTCGCAGAGGAACAATATATGAAATTAAAATATGGCTCTAGATAGCATCGTGGTTTTCTAAGGAGGAGTGGTATGCTAGTTGCTATGTTCGAGTTATGATCAAGAGAAATTTTATATCCATTGCTCTTGGCTTCCTTGTAAACCCCCTGATTTTTCAAAACTTTCAAAACTGGATTTTTTACAATCTTCTGGAATTTTCTGGGGTTTTCTGTAATTTAAAAACAGGGTTTTAATTATACAATGATTTTTAAATGATAATAAACCATAATAAAATATTATGGAAATAATATTTTTAGGTGTAAAATGAAAAACTGGACTTTGGATAATTTTCTGGGAATTTATTGGACCCCGAAGACATTTTTAATTGCCCGAAAACTAATTTTTATTAATTAAATTAAAAATAAAATAAAAAACCCAATCAAACCGGACTGAACCGGGTTCAAACCGGTCTGAACCGTCCGAACCCGGTTCAGTCAGACCGGACCGGCCTAGCGGGTTGGGTCGGGTCCGCCCGCACCCGCCCGAAACCTGACCCGCTCCCCAGCCCTCTCCCCCACGACCAGCTCCCACGACCCGCGTTCTCCAGCGCCGCCCGGGTCTTCCGCCGCGCCTCCGGCCACGCGGCGCCTCCGCCGGCCACCTCGCCCGCACCCCGCGGCCACGACGCCCGCTCCGCCCGCCTCCCTCGGCCTCCCCGACCCTATTTAAACCCCCCGATCTCTCCCCTCCGGCCAGAACTCCCTCACCCGACGCCGCCACCGCTCCGCCCAGACCCCACCGCGCCGCCGTCGCGTCCCTCGTCGCACACCCGCCGTGCCCCACCTTCCAGCTCCGCCGCGCAGGCCCGCAGCCCTCTTCTCCTCCTTCCTCCTTCCCCCAGCAGCGGCCCACGCCCCCGCAGCAGCCGCCGCCGGCCGCCTGCGCTGCCCAGCCCGCAGCCTCCGGCCGCCCGAGAGCCCCCGGCCTCCTCCGCCTCAGCGCCGCCCCAGCCGCCGTCCCCGCCGCCGGCCAGTGAACCCTAGCCCTAACCCTAGATTCGATTCCCGAATCGGACACGTGTCGGACACGATTTGACACTGATTTTTGGGTCCCCTTCAGGTGCGTGTATCTTTTTGTTCGTAGCTCTGTTTTCGTTTCCGGAAATTACGTTGCGAAGCCTGTATGACCCTCTCGGTGTCCGGACAAACCGTTCGGGACATCGTGTCCTGTGGTGATCGCACACCGCGATCCAAAAACAGGAAAAACCAGACCATGTTTCACCCCGGAACTGAGTACGCCCCGCCAAACGGGACGACTTGGTCGCACGCGGTCTTCACAGATTCGTGCGCGTCATCGATACGGACGTGTGGGATTTTGCAGAAGCTGATTCGGGTGTGTGTGCACACCGGAATCAACGCGTATCCGTGGACATCGCCCCCTATCCGTACTTTCTGGAACGCGTCCTAACTTTGTGTACACACGTCGGATCGAGACAAAACTTATGCCATCGGACTCGTAGCAATACGCTGGTCCTGTGGGTCAAGTTTGGTTCGATTCTGAGAACGTTGACGAAATTGCGTGTCTTGGGCCCCATAGGCCCCGCTCGACGGGCAATTTTGTGATCGGCTCATCGGAATCCAATTCTGAAAGTTTCGTTGGGTACGTATCAGCGTTCCTGACCTGTTGACACTAAGTTTGATGAATTTGGAGACCTTTGACCCTGGCACGTTTTTCGGTGCAAAGCGGGCCCACATAGGGATCCCGTTTTGACCCAAAACTGCCGTTTTTGTCCTTGTCTCCAAATTGGACTCAAGGACAGGCATTCCTAGCTGATTGATATTTTCTGGATCTGATGGTGATATTTGTTTCAGCAACCGGAGTACCGCCTGCAAATCCAACTGAAGTCAGAGCCGAAATCAGAGCCGGAACCACAGGCAAGTGTACCTCGCCAAAACTTGCAGTCTTTGCTAAATATTTCTTGGCTTAGTTATATATCAGAGGGCAAGTATACCTTGCCAACTTTACAGTCTTGTTGCATATTTCCTTGTTTTAATTATAACTGTTGTACATGCTTAACCTAGGACCGTGTGACATACTTAGCGTCCGATCATAGTCGGGTGCCAACACCGTACGCGATGTTGTGTACGCCATTTAGAGATGGACATTCGTTACCCTTACTCTTGGTGCTTGTCCTATCAAGTACAACAAAACCCAGGACACTTGACACTATTCATGAGACAGAATCCTCTTGAGATATTCACGATGATTCTGTATAGGATACAGGTATGGCATGGACAGTTTATTCCTAGGCATTGTATGACTGCTGCATTAGTTATGATCTTGCGTGTCATGGACATGAGACGTGTGATTACATTGGGTGGGGAGAGACACACAGGCTACAGGCTATTTTCATATATATATACTATTAGTGTGAGGTCGTAGACTCTCCAGCAGAGCTAGACCCTTTACGTGTTATTACTGCTACCGGCTCCCCGACACAGAGCTGGTAGTGGCTCAGCCTGAGTTCTAGTGATGCTCTCAACTTGCATTTATCACTTAGCTGGTTACATAGTTTACCCTGCTGTCTCCTTTATTTCTGCACTGCTTATGTTTTGGCTTGTATTATCTGTACCTTGCTATGTCCCCTGAGGACCTGGAATGGATGATGTCCCCAGGTATAGCTGAAGAGATCCATCCAGAGATACCCCGTACCGGAGCACTTCCAGGAGCTGTACCAGGACCTAAAGACGAGCTCGCACCAGAGAACTTCTCCTGAGCATTGGCCGTATGTAGTCAGTTATTTCTATTTCCAGTTGATTATTTCCTGTCTATTTGCAATTGTTGTACCAGACATATTCTCGGATTGTTTCCCGAGATATTTATTGAGATCAGCTTATTTTATTTGCATTACCCTGTCTTTATCTGTGATTATCTATTGTGGATGAGATTAGATTAGTCTGTGACCTGTAACATTTGCTCTCTTTCCTGTTAGACTACAGCTTAAGCATGCCCTGATGGATCCATTAAATTGGGTTGTCCATCGGTGCGTGCTGCTGGCCATTGCTACGTGCCCTGTCCCTCGGCATTTTGGGACTGGGGCGTGACATTCCTAAGGTACTGTCTGCTACTAATAAGACAATAATCTAAGTTTTTAGTTCTAATATTATCTCACCATAAGAGTTAGGTCCAGATCTAAGGAGGGGGTAGCGACCAGCGCGACACACGCCCGTAGTGCGAACTATATACTACGGTTTACCAGAGTGGTTAAAAGCCCATACGCCTAATGATTGTCCTCTATGATACTAAGTGTCAAGTGTGTGTCAACATATCTAATATATAGTAATGACTGAAAGGAACTACACATGCAATAAATAAACAGAAATGAAATAAATATACAGAAATATACTAAGCATGCAAAATACCGTAAGCAATTTGGCAAGGTATCTTGCCTGGCAAGAAAGCTGCAAAAATGTAATGTCCCAATGTCAACTCCAAGAGTCAGAAGCTACGGCCACAGAATGAATATCTTCGGATGCTGAAATAAATATCACCAACGTTCCCAGAATAAGCAAAATAGCTAAAAAAATACTTTCCTTTCGTCCAATTTGGACACAGGGGCAAAACGGTAATTTTGGGTCAAAGCGGGGTCCACATGTGGCCCACTTTGCACCAAAAAGTGTGCCAAGGATAACAGTCTCTAAATGGGACAAATTATAGGTCAAACAACTCTAGATGTCAATACGAACCCAACGGTATGTCCAAATGTGGATTTCGATGGACCGAACAAAATTTTGCCCAAAAAGTCAACTGTAGGGCCCGCCAATTGGCGACTGGTCAACCGTCTCAGAATTGCGTAAAATTGGGTCACGGGACCAGCGCGTTACCACGAGTCCAGTGGCGCAAGTTTCGTCGTAATCTAACAAGCGTGTACAAAATACGTGCGACTTCCACAAAAGTTACGATACGGGATGTGTCCGCGAATACGACCTGATTTCGACGCGCACACGCGTCCGAATCAGTTTTCACAAATTTTTACGTGTTCGGTTACGCTGCGCGCACCGTTCGGTACACTTGGTATACGGCGGGGCGGTCCCGTTTGATGAGGCGCGCTCCATTTCACAACTTTTAAAAATCTAGAAAAGTGGATTCACGGAGTTTTGTGACGAATTTTATTGTGTCCACAACAGTTAATAATCTAGGGTTATTTAACAGAAAATAAACTAGGTCAAGTGGTCTCAAAAAGAACTACCGAATTCGGATCTCTGTGGTGGGAGAAACGAACTCGGCAACATGGATGGTCACCGCAGTTTTCTGCAATCCCAGAATTCGGTCTGCTTGCGACAACTTGGACGCTATTTTTGCCTATGGGTACACGTTGTTCGAGGTCTGCTATCATACAGATATGGGAGAGGGTTAAGGGGTGAGCATACCGGTGAAAACGGAACGGCGTTTGGTTGAGCGAGTCGACGGAAAACAACTCCGGAACGCAGGTACCTCGTGTGGAAATCTGCAGTGCGCGGGGTCGCGGTCGTCGGGATTTGTTTGGTCGGCCTGGCGGGGTTCTCTGGCTGCGGTGGCTGCTATCTCTAGGTCTAGATGAGAAGATGAGGGTCTGGAGGTTTTAGGTTAGGGTTTAGAGAAATAATAAGATATATATATATATATATATATATATATATATATATATATATATATATATATATATATATATATATATATATATATATATATATATATATATATATATATATATATATATATATATATATATCGCTGCATTTCCGCGGGGGGGGGGGGGGGGGGGGGGGGAATTCCTAGTGCTGTTGTTTGATTTCTAAAGGGATGTGTATTAATTACACTTTAGTCCCTCTTTCTTTTTCCTTTTTCTTTTTTTTTCTTTCTCCTTTTTCTTTTCCATTCTTTTCTTTTCTTTTATTCTTTTTCATTTCTTTTTCTTTCTTTTTCCTTAAAAAAAATATATGTATATATATTTATATATATACATATATACGCATAAAAAAAATCCAGAATTACACTAATGCACACCATTAAGCTAGCAACTGCTCAAGGGGTCTCCTACATGAAATAAATTCTAAAAAATTTCTGATGGTCCCATAAATCCTCTAAGTGCCCAACACCTAAAATAAAAAATTAATAAAAATCTATTTCTCCTAATTAGCACATAATTACTATAATTAAATTATTAATTAATAAAAAATACGATTTTTAGAAATAGGGGTTTTACAAGTTATACTAGTAGTATTTAGTATAGCTAACATTAACTAGTATACTTAGTAATAACTAGTATTAGCTAGGCATTAACTAATATAAACTAGAATTCCTTAGTACGACCTAGAAGACATAGTGTAGCAAGGTATTAACCTAGTATTGACTAGTATAAACTAGTATGGATCTAGAAGTGGCTTAGAAACATCACCATGAACTAGTTAACCCTGTTTATCATTTCAAAACACTCATTAACATTTATATTCCATATCTAGGGCTCTTGGACTTTGATAAATGAAAGTAAGTATTATATCAGTTATGAAATAAAAGTATTGCTTATTTTAGACTTTGATAAATGGTCAGTTATTTTGAATATTGCTTATTTTAGAGTTTGATAAATGAAAGTATGTATTATATCAGTTATGATTTTTATAGTACGGTTAAGTTATGAAGTTAGGTGATAAACCACTGTATGTAATGATTTATATGATACATACTGTCATTTTTGCAGAAGTATCTAGAAATGGATATGAATTACTATCTGCGTCATCGTTCATGGATGTACAACCGTCATCCTGATGACATGTGCGGTGTGCGGGATGAATTCATTGAGGGTGTACAGCAGTTCTTGCAGTTCGCCAAGGCGTTCCCTCAGTACATGGACGGTACCAAAATTAAGTGTCCGTGTGTGAGATGTCGCAACAGAAAATATCATCTAGAAGTGGAAGTTACATATCATTTATACTCGAAGGGCTTCACGCCGAATTACTATCAGTGGACCGCACACGGAGAACTTTTATCTCTAGCATCGGAGTCGGAGCCCTATGTGGAGCCGTATATGGATGTCCACGACCACGATGCTTACGACGACGGGTTGGTGAACATGGTTTATGATACGGCGGGGCCTAGTTTCAATCCGGACAATTATGATGCGGCCTTTCTTGACAAAATAAAACAAAAGATGCATATCAATAAAAATAGAAATTTTTTGACTTTGGTCTCACTTAATAAGTAGAATTTATACTTATATCCTATTTTTAAATTTTATTAGACTTTAGTCCCACTTTTGTCAAAAAAAAACGTTACGAAAAATATTTAACGACGGTTTTTCTTGACAAAATAAATACTTTTCTTGACAAAAGTGAGATGTAAGTCTAATAAAACTTAAAAGTGGGATGTAAGTCTAAATTTTACTTATTAAGTGGGACTAAAATTAAAAAATCCCATAAAAATATCATATCCCATCTATCATGGCTTATCCTTTTTTTTATATAAGAGGAATGCTACTGATCCCTCCAAAATGTCTCTCCAAATTATTTCTACTTATGTGACAGCTGACGTGACATATTAAATTGTACTATGTGACATCTAACATGGAACATGACAAATTTTAACCCAAAAAAATATTAATCACCCAATTTTTTTTAATATTAATTTTAATTTTAAAATTTGTCATATTAGCTATTACATAAATTGCTATGTTGGCAGCCACATAAACGGAAGGGTGGTATTATGCCTACAACCTTATGCTTACAATCTTCTTACAACCGCCACGTGGCGTCCACGTGGCGGCAGTCCATTGGAGGAGGGGGGGAGAGGTGGAACTCGGTGACTGCCCGGGTGGTTGTCACGTGGCTAGAACGCCACATGACGGTCGTTCATTGGGGGAGAGGTGGAGCCGAGGGTGGCCCACATAGCAGAGGAGTGAGAGGGTTTAAGAAAGTCGTAAGCATTTGATAGTAAACTTAGCATTATTGTAAACAAAAAGACATTATTATTATTTTTATATCGGAATATTAGCACATGCAATTAGGATATATTATAGATCAAACAAAATATTTGTTAAACTAAAATACCAGTACACAACCCAAAAAATACAGGCAATGCTATGCCTACAACCAAATGCTTACAACTTTCTTACAACTACCACATGCGCAGCCCCACGTGACGGTTGTCCATTGGAGGAAGGGAAAGAAGTGGGACCCGGTTGTTGTCCGGGTGATCATCATATGGTAGGAACGCCACGTGGCAACCGTTCGTTGGAGGAGAGGTGGGGTCGGATGTGGCCCACATATAGTGGGGTAGAGTGGATCTTATGAAAGTTGTAAGTATTTGGTAGCCGAATGTTTACAACCTTCTTACAACCCTCTCTTTCTCCTGCTATGTGGACCACATCCGGTCTTACCTTTTATCCAATAAATGACTGACACGTGACATTTCTATCACGTAACGAACACCGAATTTAACATATTTTCTCTCCCCTCACCTAATAGGCAGCCGTCAACTGATGTAAAAAAAGGTGTAAGCATTTGGGTGTAGCCGTAGCATTTCCCATTGAAAAAATACAGCACACGGCTCTAAGATTAAAGTACAGGTGTACGGCTCTGATCAATTCCTTTCCCGTGATCCCAGGTTTTGTCGCGTCGTTTCTTGTGTGCACGGGACAAACACAACGGTTACTTTTGCAGCTTTATGGACGCAATTGCTTTTTCCTCTTTCTTTCTTTCTTTTTTTGCTTCGACTGCATCTTTTCTGCAAATTCTTCCTTAAAAGTCACACTAAAATAGAATATTTTCATAACCGACCAATATATTTTACGTACTTGTACGCAGACATTTTCCGCCTCTCAAGGTTTGGTGAAGTCAGTGTCAAAGTGCAAATGGACAAATTTTCAATCTTCTTTGTAGTCATATTTGCACAGAAGTACAGGTCCTTGTCGTTTATTTGTTAAATAGAGCTTCATCCCTACCATATCGTTGGAAGGAGTCATGGTCCATGGACATATGGGAGTCTCTATAAAAAAAAAAATTAGGAGTGTAGTAATTGGTGTAACAAATTTGTAGTTAGAAATTATATGTAGATTTTGTTATGTATATTGCGTACACATGTCTGAGACTTCAACTTCAGTACAAGTTTAGGCCAGGACGAACAAGGCAATGAGGGATTAGAGTCGTCATCAAAATGGTCTAATCTTGATTAGCCACTAATGAAATCAAGTATTAATTTCTTTATTTTGACGAAAGTATATTTGTATTAATTTAGTCATTTTTCATTCTAATTCAATAAGTATAAGTGTTATTTATGTTGTTAGCTTTCCGTTCCATGCTAATTTAAACTAGTGGATGTAGTAGAATGTATGGTTAAAGCGTGTACATCATAATAAAAAGAAGCACAATTGTTGTCATGTAAGAGTAGTCAAATGTGTTTTTGTTGATTACAACCTCGTAAAGGGAGTCAAATGTGTCATGGTGAGCATAGTACAAACTAAAATGATAATTTTTCGCCTTCAATTCTTAAAAGAGAGAAACTTCAGAGCTTGGTGTAGTTCTTCATAGTTAATATATATAATAAATTTAGTTGAAAATTTTATAATGTTGACTTTTTGGGTAGTTGTTGAGGTTGGCTTCAAGATTTTTTTTTTTTTTCATTTGTATAGTAATATTGTTTGAATAATATAAATATTCAATTTTCAATTCTTACAAAAATTTGATACGTTGGCTCTCTTTAAGAGTATTAGTTTCAAATCCTTAGACACATGCAAATTCTATAAAACAAGTAATGTGCAATTTGAATCCAACTTTCTGCCAAAAAAATAGGCCTTCCACATGGTAATATAATATTATTATATAACAGAAAAAGTTGAGACTTTACCGTAAAAAAATTATTCCAAAATTATCTCTATCTATATTTACTAATTAAAATTATTAATTGAATTTAACATATACAGTTAGGTAATTATGTATAGAAGAAAAATTAAAATAATTATTCTTTCCTCTTTTTAAATAGTATAAAATACGTACAATGTACGTACATATATATTAGTATATACTACTATATATCTATACTACTACTAGTAACATCGATCTCATCTTGCACGTTACTTTTCAAATACAATAGCCGACCTCTTTTTTCCCAATTGTTTTTTTTTGTTGCAATAGGATTTTTTTTTTTTTACCGTCATAAATTTTTAAAGTCTCAACAATTCGAAATCTTTTTCGTGAACGCCACGAGCAGTTGTAGATTGGTCACTTCTCCATGGTCACAACTCGATATTTATCTTTCGGTTTGTTTTTTTTTTTGAAAAAAATATATTATAAGTAAATAAATAATTTGACTTGAGAAATTAATTAAAAATATTTTAATTAATTTTTTAATGGGTGTCTGTTTGAAACGGTGTGTTCCTTCCAAACAGTACGTCGCTTGACACTTTGTGTCTTTTTATCCTTTATAAAAGGAGAGTCATATTAGTGTTTAATTCACTCATATACAAATTCGCACATCAAGTATTAAGTTCAAGAGAGAGACAACCATCATTGTTTCGTCAATTCCTATTGTGTGAAGTGCTGTTACCGGAAGAAAAGTATTTTTGTTTTCTGGAAGACTAACGTCATTAAACCGTAAATACCTGTGCAGGCGAATATTATCTTAAGATTGTTAGTAAAAATAATTTTAACTCTGTATTTTTAGAATCTGAAAATAAAATAAAAATAAATAATTTTGTCGATACCGAGTTCTTTAAGACAATATTTTGTATTTTTTTTCACTATTCTGTATTTGGATCAGAGTCTAACCGTAACATGAATTACATTTGGCTCCGTAGTATAATTTGGTCATTGTCCTCTTCTTTGGTTGTTAGTTCATAGTGTTATTAGCTTATACTTTTCTGGTGCATAGACAATCCAACGTGAATTCATGATAAAGTTCTTTTAACTTTACATTTTATTTTATTTTGTTTTATTTTGTTTTGTTTTGTTTTGTTTTCACACTATATATATTTTGATGTTCAAGTCATTAATTCTAGCTTTTCTACTATATATTTTTTGTTCTACATATATAGAACAAAGACAGAATACCTTCTCCATTCAGATTTAAAGATTAGAATTGTCCTCTGTTTGTTATTTTGTTTTCTTTAGACTCTTAACTTGGTTATGTTTTGATGTATTACAATTAGAACAAAAAAAGAGCACTTCTCAATTCTAAAATTTATTTTCACTTTTTCACTTATTTGTCTGTACTACTATATTGTAACAGAAAAAAAAAAAAAATTGTTGTTGAGAACACTACTATGATCACTTCTGCTCCTGTCCATATCGGACAAGGAGAAAAGTCGAAAAAAGTTCAATGAAACCGACTTCAAACGCTGGCAAGAAAAGATATTGTTTTAGTTAACAACTCTTCATGGGAAACTCTTCATCGTCAAAGGTTGAAGGATAAGGAACGATCATTCTGAAAATGACGCCAGGAAAGGAATTAAAGCTTAACAATGTTCTACACGTACCAGATATTCGGAAGAATCTGATTTCCGGATCTATGTTAAGCAAACATGAATTTAAGTTGATATTTGAATCTGACAAATTTGTACTCACCAAGAGTGAAATTCATGTGGAGAGGGGTTACCTCAAGGAGGGCCTCTTCAAAATGAATGTAATGACTGTTATGACTAATAAGATGTCTAATTCTTCTTATATTGTTGAGTCCTCTCATATGTGACATGGTGGATTAGGTCATATTAATTATGATTCAATCAGAAAACTAATGAACATGGACTTAATTTTCAGATCAGTAATAGATTCAAATCATAAGTGTGGAATATGTGCAGAAGCAAAATTAACCCATACTTCCTTTCAAAATTCGGTCGAAAGAGATACAGAACCGTTGGATTAAATCCACACAGATGTATGCGATCTAAAAGGCATACAAACTAAAAATGGAAAGAAGCACTTCATCACGTTCATTGATGACAGTACTCGATATTGCGGAACAGATTCCATCGATGAGTTTGCGGGAAAATTGACGACCCTCGCAAACAAGATTCGTGGATTGGGAGACAAGATGGAGGACGTTGTCATCGTCAATAAGTTGCTCGTCTCCGTCCCAGACAAGTACCTACAAGTCGTTGCTGCGATCGAGCAGTTTGTGGATGTGGAGACCATGCCGGTCGAGGAAGTGATCGGCCGCCTCAAAGCGTACGAAGAACGTATACGTGGTCGAGGCGAGAGCAACAATGGACAACTCCTGCTTACTCACGCTGAGTGGCAGGCGCGATCGAAGAAAGGCGACACTGATTTGTCGTCAAGCGGAAAGGGGCACTCTAGCGACGACCAGGGCCGTGGCAAGCCCCGTGGACGTGGCCGTTGGCGCGGCAGGGGTGGTCGTGGCGGCCAAATAGTGCAACACCAGGAGGGTGAGGGGACTCGCGGTTCAAGCTCCAACCATGACAAATCAAAAATCAAGTGCTTCAATTGTGAAAACTATGGGCACTATGCGTCGGAGTGTCGCAACAAACGTCGTGATGAGGAGGCGAACCTCGCACGAGCGCAAGACGAGGAGGCCGCATTGCTGCTGGGAGAGACTCAGGAGGAGACGCCTGACCTCGTCATGCTCAATGAAGAGAAGATAGTACCAGACTTGCGAGGTGCTGGAGAAGCGCAGGCCGACACCGATGTGTGGTACCTCGACAACGGCGCTAGCAACCACATGACGGGCCACCGAGGAAAGTTCAAAGACCTTGATCAGGACATCACCGGCCGAGTCAAGTTCGGTGATGGCTCAACCGTGCAGATTGAGGGCAGGGGATCAATCATGTTCCAATGCAAGAATGGCGAACAACGTCTTCTGTCGGAGGTATACTTCATTCCAAGTTTAAGAAGTAATATATTGAGCCTTGGTCAATTAACAGAAGATGGAAGCAAGGTGGAGATTGTCGGTTCCTACTTGAGGGTGTACGACAGGAATGGCATTCTACTGATGAAGGTGAGGAGATCACCTAACCGCCTGTACAAGATAGCTCTTGAATCTTGCAGGCCGATATGTCTAATGGCCAACGTACAAGACCCAGCCGAGTTGTGGCACGCAAGGCTCGGGCACGTGAATTTCTTCGCGCTCAAGATGATGGCAGAGAAGGGAATGGCCACCGGGCTGCCGAAGATTTCTCATCCAAACCAGCTCTGTGAAGGGTGCCTCATCGCCAAACAAGAACGACTACCGTTCCCTCTGCAGGCAAGCTTCAGAGCTGAGAGGCCACTGGAACTTGTGCACGCTGACATTTGCGGCCCGATTACACCCACTACACTTGCTGGTAACAAGTACTTTCTTCTACTTGTTGATGACTTCAGTCGCATGATGTGGGTGTATATGCTCAAAGAAAAGAGTGATGCCTTTAATGCTTTCAAGAAATTCAAGTCTCTTGTAGAGAATGAATGTGACAGCAAGATAAAGACACTAAGAGCTGATCGAGGAGGTGAGTTCCTGTCCAAGGAATTCACAAGCTTTTGTGAAGGCGAAGGCATACAACGGCACCTCACCGCACCATATACACCACAACAAAACGGCGTAGTAGAGCGTCGGAATCGCACCGTGATGGCTACGGCAAGGAGCTTGCTCAAGAGCATGCATGTTCCTGGAAGTATGTGGGGCGAGGCGGTCAGACATGCTGTGTACCTGCTCAACCGGTTGCCAACTAAAGCTCTCAGTGCGCTTACGCCGTATGAAGCCTGGACTGGTAAGTGTAAGCCCCCTGATTTTCAGGAATTATTAATTTGGACTTTTCACAATTTTCTGGAATTTTTCGGGATTTTTCTGTAATTAAAATCAGGGTTATAATTATTAAATAATTTTTTAAATAATAATAAATAATATTAGAATATTATAAAAATAATATTTTTGGGTGTAAAATAAAAAACTGGACTTAGGATAATTTTCTGGGAATTTATTGGGCCCCGGACCTATTTTTAAAACACCTAAAAAAATTTATTTATTTAATTATTTATTTATCTATTTATTTATTTAATTATTTAATTAAATCCTAATAAACCTAACCCGGCCCAAACCCTCAGCCCGGCCCAGCCCACCTAACCTCGGTCCGGCCCAGCCCACCCGCCTTAACGGGTCGGGTCGGGTCCGTCCGACCGAACCCGACTCGCCGCCCGACCCGTTTCCCCTCTCCCCTGACCCAGTCGCCCCCGCGTTCACCGCCGCATCCGTCGCGTCCGCCGCGTGTCACGCCCCAGTCCCAAAAATACGTAGGACTAGGACACGTAAGCATGCCAGTCGCATGGATATGGCAACTCCAATATATGGAAACCAAATCCATACATACGTTGTAATATGAATATAAAATCCACAAGTGGTATAAAATGTAATACAAGTCACAGGGTAAAATCTAAATCTCATCCACCAAAATCATATAGAAATAAATAACCAGTATCTATGAAACTAGATCTCAATAAGAAGTATCTAAGGATGTTAGTTGGATGGAAACAAATCCACTACCAACTCAAATGGAAAAAGTAAATACAATATAAGTACAACTCACTCAAACAATATAAGTACCAGCTACCAATCACGGCTCGAAGAGAAGACATCCACGAAGCATCTATATCCTTCCAAATCTACGCTCCTACAAATACTCAAGAACAGGTACACCTGGCAGCGGACCAGGTCCTCAGAGGGACATAACAAGATACTTAAACACATGCCAATAAAGTACTGAAATAAATATCCAAAGGGTCGCCTAACCGTCTAAAGTGAATCAGTTTAAGAACAACTTTCCCAACGCGTGGGCTATCTGGCTAAAATGGGATTGGCATAGTTCTCTTGGAGATCCAGGGGCCTACAAAGGCACGGCGTCTTTCGAACACCGGAGGCCCGTCTGATAATAATATAATATATAGTGGTCATCATGACCGTGCATCTCCGGCGGAGCGTACGGGTTACACAAGGAAAGTGCAACGGAGCCCACACGCCTTACTTGTTGTTCTCCCCCACCCCATGCTCTAAGCATGTCACATCCATGACACGATAATACCTCTAATAACTGCCAAGTCTACTAGCATGCAAAGTTTCTAACAGCAGTTATTCCTAACGCACGGCCCACACGTACAGGAGGCCAAACCCTGCACGCCAGTCCGTGATCTATATGAGACTCACAACTCGTGTAACAACTATGTCACGGCCAATGAACCTAATGGTGCTACATGATAATGGGGTAGTCTCATGAACAAGGTCAATGCAATACATAAATAAAAACATTCGCGACGTCACCGTCGCGCGCATTTTATATAACAATTAAAATATATGAACTAAAGACAGAAAATAAAGATGCGTGCAACATATGGAATAAGAATAATAGTACAATGGCAAGGTATACTTGTCTGCTAGTTTGTCCAAGTCTGCGCCAAGTCCTCGAAAAGAAAGGCCTAGCCAAGAACACTCAATTATTCTCTTATATAAACTTTTGTATTTATACAACCACAAAATTCCACTTTTTAAGTGAACCGTGTTTAAATATTATTAAGTAATAGAGTTTGTTTAATGGTTCTAGTTAATTGCTTATGGACTATAACCAAATAATAAAGTTTTAGGGGGTTATGTGTAACAATTATCTAATGTAAAGAAAACAAAGGAGCAGCACTCATCTCCTTATGTATTGCGTACTTGGCCCACGTGAAAGGTGCAATGATAACATGTTACATGTCCTTCTTCTTCTTTACATATTAAGGCTGACCCATGAATAGTGTAATGATAACAAAGAGTGACCCATGAATAGTGCTGCAACATATATTGATTTTGTGGTCCTTTCTTCCCCTTCTATATTTTGTATTTTGTTCTTCACGTACCAGTAAAGTCCCTAATAGTTTGCTGCTATGCTCTCGGATCCTAGTTCTTGTTCAAGGAGAATAAAATGGCGGGGAAGAATGTTACCTATGCTTCGGCGGGGGAAGATCCACGTGATCCAGTCGAGTGCGACCGGATCAACCACGCTGGTGCTGCTAAGGTGGTCGAGCAGTTGGCTCGGCTTTGGAGGACGGAGGGAGGAAGAGAGGTGCACGGTGGTGGTGTTAATGGTGAAGCTACGGTTAAGGAGTTCGTGGTCAGCGCTCAGGCAACGGTGGCTGCCCGTCGAGGGAAGAGAGGAGAAGCGGAGGAGGCAATGGCTCAGCCGCTCCGGAGTCGAGGTGACCGGAGCCCCGGCTGAGGGCGCTGCGGATGGTGTTAGGAATCCGGCGAGGGACGGTAGTAGAGGAGGAAGGAGATCGTCGTTCAGTTCGGGTCGACGGCTGGGGGCAGCTCCGGCGAAGCCAGGGTGGCCGGTCGGGTTCCATGGGAAGGGAAGGATGAATAGTAGAGGGGAGGATCGGCTGAGGTGATTTGCATTGGTTTGGTTTTCAATAGAAAAGGGAAGGAGAAATTGTATATAAATACATGTGACTAGGGTTTTGGTTGACCTAGGAGTGGGCTTGGTCAACTCCCCTTGGGTTGGGCCTTGGTCTACAATCCTTGGAGTGGGTCTTGGCCTCACATGGAGATGTTGGGCTAGAATTTACAATTATTTAATTGCAAGGGATAGAATTAATATACGGGACGATGTGCGCGCGTTTGCACATGCTAAAAATTACGAAAAAATCTACGTGAAGGGAAAGTTGAGTTTCTTCATGAATTGTCCAATGGTGTGGACACTTAAATGCATTTTTGCATAAAAATGCCCAGCAATTTGGAGAGATTGCACAAAGGCGAAAATTGGATTTTAATTAGTGTAACAGAGTGCGCATGATATTCTAGAATTAATTAGGAGTACATGGGAATGAAATTAGATGGGACACAAGTGTCAGGGGCATAGAGGGTACAGTACAGAATATTAATAAAATTTGGGTTGTACAAAACGGCCAAGATTGTGTCTCCAATTCTGATTGGAACGCACAGGGGTACAAAGTTGGAAATTATTCCGAATTAAGAAATAACGTCCGCGATGTTTAGTGTGCGGCTAAAATATAGCATCAGGGAGCGATATTAGAAGTTGCACAAGGGTCGGAATCGTAGGCGGACATGACTAGGATGAGGTCGTGAAGTTTCTAGATAGGCAATGGCTGGTGGGGTGCTCTAATTAACGAAGCAACGGGAAGGTGCGCTACGTGATAAAATAATGCACAATTAAATAATACCGCGTTCTAATTCAAATTGGTTCAAACTAGCCCTAATTTCACTATCTAAGCCAAGTAGCCCTAAATTTGGGTGAGGGAGTTTACAATCTACCCAACTTAAAACAATTTTGTCCTCAAAATTAAAATAAATCATAATTGATTTAATCTTTCACATTCGTACATAAGGTATGTCAATCGCAATCTCTTCCAAAAATTTAAATAACAAAATCTATTCAAATCTATCGCGATCACTTCAAAATTAAGATAACCGCTGTTTAAATCAAATTTTAACCTGTCGTAATCTCTTCTCGATTTCTTTCTTCTTCTTTTTTTTTTTTTTATAATCATCATCCAAATCTAACTCGAGTCTTTATGACATCCCACATCAAAATTTATATCACAATTTCCAACTATCAGAATCTCCTCTAGACTTTGAACAATAAACAATTCTAATCAAATCTTATTCCTATTCTCAACTTAAGAACTTTGTACTCTTCAATTATTTAACTCAATTTACATCCTCCATATTTCAAATAGGTGACCCAACAATCAAAATTGAACTTTTAATGCAAATCATCAAATTGTAAAATTTAAATCTAATTCACCAATTGTTCAATCCTTAAAATTCTATATTTATCCTCAAAATTTAAATCGATAATTCATCTTTCAATATTCAAAATATAAATCATGTGCTCAAAGTATAAATATTTGGTCCGTAATACCAAAATTTTAAAATTCGTTAAATTCTCATTATCTTAATCCTTCTTTTAAAATTTCTCAAAATTAAAATGACTTGAATCTCCCAATCTAATCTTACTTGATCACAATCTGAAAGAAATTCCTCTCAAGTTGACAATGCATTGCTACCCAACTTAGAATTTACCCATCTATCACAGAAGGCTATACATCTAAGAAGACTACGCCCCAATTTATTTGATCATGTTATTTAATCCTCAAAATCTTTTAACACCAAATATATCCTCTATGATATACCCTTAACTAATTATAAAAGAGAGTCACTAAGTCATGTGTTTAGCCTTATGGGGTATAGCTAGTACTATCAGTGTCAACTTATACCAGCACGAGGTTTCGTCTTTCCAAAATAGGGGAAGACGGAGGGAAATAATAAAAAACTCAAGGTGAAGGTGACAGAATACAAGTAGGAGGTTCAAAGAGATTAAAGAATCGAAAAGAGAGTTGTCAGGACAGTTGTGGATTAAAATCCTATTTTTTTGATAATTTCCTATTTACATGCTCGTATCAGTACAGTTCTGTAACCGATACGATGTGTCAGACCTATCTAGGGGCAAGTATATCTATCTACTACCATATATCTCAATCCACGTGAAGTAGTAATGCGAAGAGCGAACCAAGCGCACTAAGGCTAGCTAGACCTTAACACACTGATTCTGAAATGTATTATTGTGCGCGCCCAATAATACATATGTCATGAACAAGCTCGATAAGGAATAAGCTTACAAAAACTAGGCTGTAACAGCAGCATAAGTCAAGGTAGTACAGAGATTATAGATACGCTGGATTATGATGAGAGATGTTACAAAATAGTTCAAGTTCACAACAATAAAACAAAATAAGCAACAATAATAAAAGACTCTACAATCTCTACAGTTATCATACAACCTCCTTGTCTAAGTCGCTAGTCGACCAAATAGGGCATGAACCTCTAAATTCTACCGTCTGAATTAACACTGTCGTCTACTGCTAGAATACAACTAATGTTATCTTCTTATGAAAGTCTAAAGTCGGTGTCATTTGGTTATACCACCTCGATGGGTCAAATGGACTATGTGATGCTAGGTTGTGAGGTATACTACCCAACTTATAAGAATTAAACTAATACGGTGACAGTCTTAAGAGGGTCCTACAAAACAATCTTGCACATGTAAATAAAACAAAAACTCTTTATTAGGGTATATGAGGAAAGATCTTGGTACTTATTAGGGTCTCCTATTACATTATATAGGTAAGGGTCACCTTAAGTCTTAATCCTAGTGCTCATAGAACATGTGTCAATCGTAGGGATAAAAGAGTTACTAGCCGTTAAGGGGAAAGGTATCTAACTCGTATCGAGGTGAGGGTACAAATTATGTGATTTAACACTAAGGGATAATCATCACAATCTAATTGAAGAACTCAACTACCAGGTTCTAGCTACAAGGTACACAATTCAAAATTCAAGATTACAATTATGACTATAGCAAACTATATATCCTATCGTAGAGTATAATCACTTGGTCTATTATCAGAGGTGGCAGGTGGCACGAGTTAAAAGATGAAGAAGAGAAAACATGATTAGTCGTCGCACAAATAGCGAGCGCTAGGGTTTCAGAGGAACAAATATATAAAATTAAATGGAGGACTCTAGATAGCATCATGGTTTTCCAAGGGAAAGGGGTATGCTAGTCTTTGTGTTTGAGGTATGATTAGAAAAATATTATATGCATTGCTCTTGGATTTCTAAGGTACTGTCTGCTTATCTCAAGACAAGAATCTAAATTTATAGTTCTCCAATACTTATCTAACTGTGAAGGTTAGGTTCAATCCTAATTTTTAATTTTTGGTTTTCTATTGGTTCCTCAATACTAGGGTCAAACATTATGGTAAAACTTCTAACTAACTCTAGTAGTGTCTATACTACTCTCAAGTCCTCATAATAAATCAAGGGTAATGGTATACCAATATAGAGATAAGGAATTCTAGGGTTCACTAGATATTCTAAACTTAGTGGTGTGTCTATATTCTTGTTGTATTCTAAATAGGTGTGCTACCAAAATTATCATCCTAATAACAGGGGTTCCTATATTCTAGCAGAAGGCTATACTCAAGAACTGTTAGGGGAGTACAGGAATCAAGCAGGATACAATTGTTCAAATAGAATAGATAGGAGGAAGATGAATCATAGTCAATATGGATGAGATCCTATACTCTAGTCCTAGGTGCAGGCTTGCTCGGTACAGTAACGTAACCGAGACAATATGCTCTGGACCTGCATGGGCCACCACAAAAACATGTCACGCCCCAGTCCCAATAATACGTAGGACTAGGACACGTAAGCATGCCAACCGCATGGATATGGCAACTCCAATATATGGAAACCAAATCCATACATACGTTGTAATATGAATATAAAATCCACAAGTGGTATAAAATGTAATACAAGTCACAGGGTAAAATCTAAATCTCATCCACCAAAATCATATAGAAATAAATAACCAGTATCTATGAAACTAGATCTCAATAAGAAGTATCTAAGGATGTTAGTTGGATGGAAACAAATCCACTACCAACTCAAATGGGAAAAGTAAATACAATATAAGTACAACTCACTCAAACAATATAAGTACCAGCTACCAATCACGGCTCGAAGAGAAGACATCCACGAAGCATCTATATCCTTCCAAATCTGCGCTCCTGCAAATACTCAAGAACAGGTACACCTGGCAGCGGACCAGGTCCTTAGAGGGACATAACAAAATACTTAAACACATGCCAATAAAGTACTGAAATAAATATCCAAAGGGTCGCCTAACCGTCTAAAGTGAATGCAGTTTAAGAATAACTTTCCCAACGCGTGGGCTATCTGGCTAAAATGGGATTGGCATAGTTCTCTTGGAGATCCAGGGGCCTACAAAGGCACGGCGTCTTTCGAACACCGGAGACCCGCCTGATAATAATATAATATATAGTGGTCATCATGACCGCGCATCTCCGACGGAGCGTACGGGTTACACAAGGAAAGTGCAACGGAGCCCACACGCCTTATTTGTTGTTCTCCCCCACCCCATGCTCTAAGCATGTCACATCCATGACACGATAATACCTCTAATAACTGCCAAGTCTACTAGCATGCAAAGTTTCTAACAGCAGTTATTCCTAACGCACGGCCCACACGTACAGGAGGCCAAACCCTGCACGCCAGTCCGTGATCTATATGAGACTCACAACTCGTGTAACAACTGTGTCACGGCCAATGAACCTAATGGTGCTACATGATAATGGGGTAGTCTCATGAACAAGGTCAATGCAATACATAAATAAAAATATTCGCGACGTCACCGTCGCGCGCATTTTATATAACAATTAAAATATATGAACTAAAGACAGAAAATAAAGATGCGTGCAACATATGGAATAAGAATAACAGTACAATGGCAAGGTATACTTGCCTGCTAGTTTGTCCAAGTCTGCGCCAAGTCCTCGAAAAGAAAGGCCTAGCCAAGAACACTCAATTATTCTCTTATATAAACTTTTGTATTTTTACAACCACAAAATTCCACTTTTTAAGTGAACCGTGTTTAAATATTATTAAGTAATAGAGTTTGTTTAATGGTTCTAGTTAATTGCTTATGGACTATAACCAAATAATAAAGTTTTAGGGGGTTATGTGTAACAATTATCTAATGTAAAGAAAACAAAGGAGCAGCACTCATCTCCTTATGTATTGCGTACTTGGCCCACGTGAAACGTGCAATGATAACATGTTACATGTCCTTCTTCTTCTTTACATATTAAGGCTGACCCATGAATAGTGTAATGATAACAAAGAGTGACCCATGAATAGTGCTGCAACATATATTGATTTTGTGGTCCTTTCTTCCCCTTCTATATTTTGTATTTTGTTCTTCACGTACCAGTAAAGTCCCTAATAGTTTGCTGCTATGCTCTCGGATCCTAGTTCTTGTTCAAGGAGAATAAAATGGCGGGGAAGAATGTTACCTATGCTTCGGCGGGGGAAGATCCACGTGATCCAGTCGAGTGCGACCGGATCAACCACGCTGGTGCTGCTAAGGTGGTCGAGCAGTTGGCTCGGCTTTGGAGGACGGAGGGAGGAAGAGAGGTGCACGGTGGTGGTGTTAATGGTGAAGCTGCGGTTAAGGAGTTCGTGGTCAGCGCTCAGGCAACGGTGGTTGCCCGTCGAGGGAAGAGAGGAGAAGCGGAGGAGGCAATGGCTCAGCCGTTCCGGAGTCGAGGTGACCGGAGCCCCGGCTGAGGGCGCTGCGGATGGTGTTAGGAATCCGGCTAGGGGCGGTAGGAGAGGAGGAAGGAGATCGTCGTTCAGGTCGGGTCGACGGCTGGGGGCAGCTCCGGCGAAGCCAGGGTGGCCGGTCGGGTTCCATGGGAAGGGAAGGATGAATAGTAGAGGGGAGGGTTGGCTGAGGTGATTTGCATTGGTTTGGTTTTCAATAGAAAAGGGAAGGAGAAATTGTATATAAATACATGTGACTAGGGTTTTGGTTGACCTAGGAGTGGGCTTGGTCAACTCCCCTTGGGTTGGGCCTTGGTCTACAATCCTTGGAGTGGGTCTTGGCCTCACATAGAGATGTTGGGCTAGAATTTACAATTATTTAATTGCAAGGGATAGAATTAATATACGGGACGATGTGCGCGCGTTTGCACATGCTAAAAATTACGGAAAAATCTACGTGAAGGGAAAATTGAGTTTCTTCATGAATTGTCCAATGGTGTGGACACTTAAATACATTTTTGCATAAAAACGCCCAGCAATTTGGAGAGATTGCACAAAGGCAAAAATTGAATTTTAATTAGTGTAACAGAGTGCGCATGATGTTCTAGAATTAATTAGGAGTACATGGAAATGAAATTAGATGGGACACAAGTGTCAGGGGCATAGAGGGTACAGTACAGAATATTAATAAAATTTGGGTTGTACAAAACGGCCAAGATTGTGTCTCCAATTCCGATTGGAACGCACAGGGGTACAAAGTTGGAAATTATTTCGAATTAAGAAATAACGTCCGCGATGTTTAGTGTGCGGCTAAAATATAGCATCAGGGAGCGATATTAGAAGTTGCACAAGGGTCAGAATCGTAGGCGGACATGACTAGGATGAGTCATGAAGTTTCTAGATAGGCAATGGCTGGTGGGGTGCTCTAATTAACGAAGCAACGGGAAGGTGCGCTACGTGATAAAATAATGCACAATTAAATAATGCCACGTTCTAATTTAAATTGGTTCAAACTAGCCCTAATTTCACTATCTAAGCCAAGTAGCCCTAAATTTGGGTGAAGGGGTTTACTGTCACGACCCGCACCCGGTTTAGGGGCACGAGTGCGTGGGTACGTCCAGCCTACGCCGCAGCATCGGCGGTAGAACGCTGTCTAGGTCAAGTACTATCTAAATAATCTCACACTAGTATCCAACTCCATAAGGAGACACGGATAACACTATAAAATAAACAACATACTCAATCACAACTACAGCACGATAAGAATTTGAAGAAACAAAAGAATACAACACAAGTCTAATGACAAAATAATCATACCTGCAATCATTAACAACCAATCCCCAAGTGTCAGAAACAAGTCCACTAAGGTCACAGTCTGGAAAAATATTTTTCAGTCAGGAAGGAGCAAAGTACATCTCTAAATAGCAGTTCTATATAAATGACATAAACTATGTAGCAGTTCTAGATGGAAATATACCAGATGCATGTATAGGTACGAGAAATGTATAATGAAAGAAATACTGGAAATACTGTAAGTAAATGCAGGAAAAGAAATAATATGTCAATGAGCAAGAAACCTATGACTAAGTGTGTGAGTCTAGCTTTAATATGTGATCGGCTTGGGAACTTGATCAGGCTGGTTACATGTGATTAGCTATGATTCACGAAGGTCAGGCTAACCGTTGGTTAGCTATGATGCACGAAGAGGTCAGGCTAATCACAAGTAACAGCTATGAAGCACGAAGAGGTCAGGCCGCACCCGACGTGAGATGTGGGGTGAGCTATGATGCATGATAAGTTGGGTATGATCACATATCTATACTAAAATACTCCCCTCCCCCGACTGGTATAGTAGATCCAACCATGGTACGCTATGGCACGGGATTCCCTAGGGAGGTAGCAAATCTCCCCGGGTCTCAGTGTCTGTACATGCACAAGATAACAAGGAAACAAGTCTTGTACAAGCTACACCATGAATAAGGAATAACATCTCATGACGAGATCCGTGTATACCAATCCGTGTAACCAACGTGTCAAGAAGATGGATATTTACACTAGATACAGTGAACATAGGAGATATCATAAATTAGAAACTAATCAGAGAATATACTTGCCTTGGGTCCTTAGCTGGTAAAACCAATGTCCTGTCCCAGAGTATCGTCTGGAGGATCCAATAGTCCTAAAATATATCAATACAACATTTGCATCAGGTGCTACACTAACACAACACAAAACATCGAACTCAGGGCCGTGCCAGGAATGACACTAGTCAACTAGGGTCATCTAGTAGGGATACGTATATAATACACATTACACTTATTAATACTTACAATATTTATACATGTATCAATTTAAATGTATTTACAATATATATATATATATATGCCCTTTTTAAAATACATATCTGATTTATACTAGTTGAACATTATATATGTATACTCATACATATGCTAACAATGCATTTTTAAAAAAATATATATATATATATTGTCAATGTTATGATTAAAATATATACTAATACTAGTACATCACATTAAATACAAATACAATACATTAATTGTATGTACAAGATATATATATATATACATTTATACTAGTTATACATATTTGAAAATATAATAAGTACATATATATATACAAAATATATACATATACTAAACACTATATATTTTTATACCAAAATACCTACATATATATATTAAAGGAATACACATATACATATTATACTATACCAATTAAACATATATCGTATATATATATATATATATACTAGTTGAACCATACGTATACTCATATATATATGCAAAAATACTGTTTAAAATATACATATATTTTGTCAACATCATCCTTAGAATATACTAATATTAAATTACCAATTCAATTTTATACTATATATATATATACAGATGCCAATTAATTCATATATTAAAAATACGTTTTATTGCACATATACTACATGAAATTATACCAATTAAATATATGTATAATTATACCAAAAATATACATACATATATACATATATGAATTTATACTCATACGTATATACATATATTTCTACACATTAATTAAATAAATACTATACAATTAATTATGCATACTATAATTATACAACTAATTATACATATAGATATACACATTAATTACTATATACTAATACCTATACAAAACATATATATACTAAACATTAATTACACTAATTATACACTTAAATAATTACTGATTAATAATTTAATTAACTGAAAAATTATAACTAATATAAATAAACTAATTGATTAATTAACTACTAATTATATAATTTACTACTAATTATATAATTAATTAACTAACTACTAATAAATATAATTAATAAACTAATTAATTAACTAATAACTAATTACATATACTCACTGACTGAAGGAAAGGGAAAGAGAGAGAGAGAGGACTCACGGGGAGAGGGTTTCCCGGCGTCGGTCGCGGGGAAGTCCGCCGGGCAGGGCGTCGGCGCGGTCGAAGCTCGTCTCGAGACGGCGCTCGGTTCGAGGAGGCGGTCGGCGGGTGTTCGGCTCGAGGAGATCCGAGGCGACGGGTTCTTTGTTCGAGGCGGCGGGTTCTTCGTTCGAGGCGGCGGCCGGCTCGATCTGGTGGCGCTGGGCGGTGGTCCTGAAGCGACGGCGTCGAACTCGGCGGCGGCTGCTCGATGGATCTGAGGCGGCGGCGACGGTCGACAGCTCGACGAGGGGTGCTCGGTCCCAGGCGGCGGTCGACTCGAGAGCGGCGGATCTGATCTAGGGTTAGGGTCAGGTTTCTGTGTCGGGGTCGTATCCGGGGCTGGACACGGCAGTCGATGACTGTGGGGGGCGTGTCCGGGTGTGGACACAGGAATCTGATGTAGTACTGTACAGGGGTGGATGTGTCCAGATGGTGTCGGACACAAAAATCGGTTGTAATGTTGTAACCGGACACAGAAAATGAATGGATACGATAGGACACCCGGGGTCGGTCCCGAGGCCAACACGGCTGACACGGTAATGATGGACACACGGACACGAGCACACAAAAATGGTGATGGCTTGTTGGCTTGTGGGAAATTGTGGGGGCTAGCTAATAATTTGGAGATTAGGGTTTCTTGGGAATGGTGATGAGGGACTTAAATAGGGAGAGAGAGAGAGAGTTGTGGGCTAAAGGGTGAGGATTGGCCCAATAATGAATGGCCAGGATTAAATATAAAGGGGCTTTTCATGTGGGAAGAATGAGGGTGTGAATAGGAGACGGTAAATTGGAAAAATATAATTTAAGAAAAATGTTTTAAGAGGCTTCCAAGGCTAGCTGATTAAATTAGCTACTAATTAAACCCCTATTTGAAAACCCTAGAAAATATGAAATTCATTTATTTACTATTCCAAAAAGGATATGAAAACTTTTATGAAAACAACTAGTCCTTCAACGCTTTTTATTAAATACATAAGTTTGTGATTTCAAGCCAATAATGTTCGAAGCTAGAGTATTACATATCATTATTATTTATTTATTTATAAGAAAGCGACATTTAGGAAAAATAATTTTTATAAAAATTTTAATCACCTACAAAATCAAACATTGTTCAAAAATCAAATACAAGAATTCAAGGAGAAAATATTTTATAAACTTGGTATTTAAAATAAATTAAAAATCTAATTATTTTGGAAATTGGAAATCGGAGGTTACAAGTCTATCCACCTTAGAAAAATTTCGTCCTCGAAATTTAAGGTCCTTAATATTTGCATTTACACATGGTATTGTCTCTATCAAATTTAAATTTCAACCCAAATAATCATGAAGTAATTCTATATTGCTATTTCACAACCTTTCAAAATTCTATAACATCATATTCCTGAAAATCTTCAAGTTTTTTTTTTTTTTTTTTAAAATCAAATCCCCTTTTTGTCATAATCTCCTCCAAAAGATTTTAAGTTCATATCTAAATATTCCAGGATTTTAATATCCAATCCTCCAAATTGAAATCCAACCAATGCATATTTATAAAAATCGTATCCCAAAATTTAAATTTTAACTACTAATCCATCAATCATCTTACTCCTCTAACTCAAATTCAATTGATGCTTATTCAAATCTACATTCCTTTCCGAGAATTGAATTTGACACTATTCCATTAACGATTTATTTCCTGATTTTCTTTTTTCTCAAATACTCAACGATGCGATACTTTTAGAATCTTTAATGCAACATTCATAATATAAACTATAAAATTTCTATCTTGCAATCAAATAGAAAAAATGATAATCTCTCACATTTTCTCAAATTTTAATAATCAATTTAATCATATCAAGACCTCTTTAAAATTAATAAATCCTCAAATTTTTGGCTCTGTGAATTTCTTAATTCTCCATTTAAGTTAATGTTTGTCCTCGAATTTCAATCATACCTCAATTTTCATAAAATCAATGATCCATCAACTCCGTTATAACAACCCCTTAATTCTTTATTTAATTTAATGCTCATCCACAAATTTAATCCTTTTGTCTCTTTTTGTCAGTCATAACCTCGTCATAGATCTTTGCTATGGTCAAAACCCTAATGATCATGGTTTAAGAAAACTCTTCCTACAGCCATGCAATTTAAGAAAAATATATAGGTCATGTATCTTTTGTCATGGTATTTCAGTCTCTTTTAAGGTGTACTACTAGTTATATTCTAATAAGAAGATCATGAATACGAACTACAGTATTAGGAAAATAATCAATCGAAAGATGGAAGAAGGAATCATTAGGAGGGAAAGAAAGAACCTGCTAATATATTTCTTGCGGTATCTGCTATCTCTAACAAACACTTAACTCTAGCACATTCACTAACTAATTCCTATTCCTATACACTGATATCCCTATCAACTAACCTTTAGTTCACAACATCCATGATTACATCCGCATTGCATACACCTGCTTATTAATACTTAAATCTGATACCAAGATTCTCTAATATAACCATGGTTTAATAATGCATCTAAGTTTGATACCTCTACCTCTTTAGTACCACATTCTCTGCCAGTTCTCATTCCTACTACAATTGTCCATACTACTCCATACTACTTGTTCTCATCACTCCAGTGCACACCAAGTGTAACACCATACTAAGTACTGCTTTCCCCAATACAACTCTAGGTGGACACCCAAGTCAGTCTGCGGTGCCATCTCGATCATGCTCAATCACCAGATCCTTACACATGTATATCATCTACTCATATATTAATATTCATATCTCTCATCTACCATAAACTTAATCCTCAAATAATCGTCAAGGTCTAACTTCTCGAACAACTTTAAAATAAAAATGCATATACCTCCTCAAAATCAGATACTCAATATCGAAATAAATTTTAATCTCTTCTAAAATCTTTGTAGGCCTTGACCATGTTTATTGAATCAATATTTGAAATCCTCAAAAATTTAATGACGTAATCTCAACTCCTCAATTATTCTAAAAATAAAATTTCATTTCCACCTTTTAATTTATAACTCCACAATGTACATATCGGTGCTCACGGTCTCTGATACTCAAAGTGCACTCAATGTATCTAGTGTCTATAATTGTGTACTAAAATGGTACTGCCTGAATCACTTGTACTATTACCTCCAATGATCAAAGTTATCATCAACTGTGTTTTCTTTCATGATTTCAATTTGTCAACTGGTAAATCATCTAATTATCCTCACGCAGAGTGCTTACTGTTTTGAGCGTCATTCTCGACTAACTCTCGAAATAGAACCATTAGCACTCTTGGTATTATATCACTAGCTTCATTAATGGATCATCTCATCAAGCTCATTAGAACTCATGTTTACCTGTACCTTCTATAATACTTATGTTTCTTTACTCTCATGGGCATGTGTATGGTTCTTCATCTCGATTGATGTATAAGTATTTCCCTTTAACCTTTTACAGCCTGTTAAACTGATCTGTGATACGCCTCACCATTTTCATTACCAATTCCGATATTTCTCTACCCATGACACCTCATTAACTCTTTATGCGTATATATTTCCTTACCTTTAACACTTCCGATATCATTCATCAAATTGAACATCATGCTCCATAAATCCTTAACATAATTCCTGGATACTTAATCGTTTACATAGATCACTCAATTACATAATCATGATTATCCAGGACGGGTAATTGGCTCTGATACTAACTCTGAGAACTATCACTGATACTCTATACTCTCCTTAACTCTCAGTCTCTAATGACACTTCTCCTAGAACCATTGTTACAAGGTACTATGCTAAGGGCTAACTCTAAATTAAATCCTACTGCTCACATATCCAACTAAGAAACACTTACAAACTCACAAGTCACACTCAGTCAAACTAATACAAGACACAACCAAAATTGTAAGTCACTAATTATCACACTAACAAGGATCCTTAAAGAAATAAGGCTCAAAAGAACTGGGTTAAGGACGGAAGGTATCTTTACTGCTAGTAAAGAAAAGAAGCGATGGAACAAAGTCCTGGAATAACATAAATAGATAAGTCTTGAGATGATACTTTAAGAACCAATTTAAGATACAACCTGATAATCATACACGTCTGTCAGAAATTATGACACACAAAATCCTCGCCACACCAGTAAGCATAGATGCGATAAACGACAGGTTCCGTAACTAAGGTATGCAACCCTATAATCATGTCATCTAGAATACTCGCCACGCCAACCGGTATGGCTGCAAGAAACTCTAAATCTCATAACTAAAGTATGTACATCCAAGTTAGGTTCCTACGTTCTCGTCACGACAGCTAATATGGCTGCGATAAACTCTAGGTTCCATAACCAAAGTAGACGTTTTACCTTTCTCACTGTCCTCATCAATATATGTCATCAGATGATACCATAAATTCTAGTCCGTAAAATTCATCTCAATTTGAAATCAACTCAACAACGATACCAAGAATTAAAGTTAGCAACTGGTCAATCAAGAATCAAACTCAACAATGATATCAAGAATTTAATTTAATAACTGCTCAACAAGAATCAAGTTCAGTAGCAACAAGCGAGAGCGGATGGAAACAAAACGAAGGATTCGAAATTAGAAGTTATAATAAGATTCTCAAGGGGTCGTCCCAGGAATCTCTCAAGAATTTGTGATTGAGTACCCTCTCTCATCCTAGTATCCTATGTCCTATGTCCTATAGCAGGCACGCAATAGTGTAACAAAGATGCCACACTGCTATGACATCGCACAACTCGCGAAGTCTGACCTGCATGGGCCACCACTAAAAATGTGTCACGACCCGCACCCGGTTTAGGGGCACGAGTACGTGGGTACGTCCAGCCTACGCCGCAGCATCGGCGGTAGAACGCTGTCTAGGTCAAGTACTATCTAAATAATCTCACACTAGTATCCAACTCCATAAGGAGACACGGATAACACTATAAAATAAACAACATACTCAATCACAACTACAGCACGATAAGAATTTGAAGAAACAAAAGAATACAACACAAGTCTAATGACAAAATAATCATACCTACAATCATTAACAACCAATCCCCAAGTGTCAGAAACAAGTCCACTAAGGTCACAGTCTGGAAAAATATTTTCCAGTCAGGAAGGAGCAAAGTACATCTCTAAATAGCAGTTCTATATAAATGACATAAACTATGTAGCAGTTCTAGATGGAAATATACCAGATGCATGTATAGGTACGAGAAATGTATAATGAAAGAAATACTGGAAATACTGTAAGTAAATGCAGGAAAAGAAACAATATGTCAATGAGCAAGAAACCTATGACTAAGTGTGTGAGTACTAGCTTTAATATGTGATCGGCTTGGGAACTTGATCAGGCTGGTTACATGTGATTAGCTATGATTCACGAAGGTCAGGCTAACCGTTGGTTAGCTATGATGCACGAAGAGGTCAGGCTAATCACAAGTAACAGCTATGAAGCACGAAGAGGTCAGGCCGCACCCGACGTGAGATGTGGGGTGAGCTATGATGCATGATAAGTTGGGTATGATCACATATCTATACTAAAATACTCCCCTCCTCCGACTGGTATAGTAGATCCAACCATGGTACGCTATGGCACGGGATTCCCTAGGGAGGTAACAAATCTCCCCGGGTCTCAGTGTCTGTACATGCACAAGATAACAAGGAAACAAGTCTTGTACAAGCTACACCATGAATAAGGAATAACATCTCATGACGAGATCCGTGTATACCAATCCGTGTAACCAACGTGTCAAGAAGATGGATATTTACACTAGATACAGTGAACATAGGAGATATCATAAATTAGAAACTAATCAGAGAATGTACTTGCCTTGGGTCCTTAGCTGGTAAAACCAATGTCCTGTCCCAGAGTATCGTCTGGAGGATCCAATAGTCCTAAAATATATCAATACAACATTTGCATCAGGTGCTACACTAACACAACACAAAACATCGAACTCAGGGCCGTGCCAGGAATGGCACTAGTCAACTAGGGTCATCTAGTAGGGATACGTATATAATACACATTACACTTATTAATACTTACAATATTTATACATGTATCAATTTAAATGTATTTACAATATATATATATATGCCCTTTTTAAAATACATATCTGATTTATACTAGTTGAACATTATATATGTATACTCATACATATGCTAACAATGCATTTTTAAAAATATATATATATATATATATATTGTCAATGTTATGATTAAAATATATACTAATACTAGTACATCACATTAAATACAAATACAATACATTAATTGTATGTACAAGATATATATATATATACATTTATACTAGTTATACATATTTGAAAATATAATAAGTACATATATATATACAAAATATATACATATACTAAACACTATATATTTTTATACCAAAATACCTACATATATATATTAAAGGAATACACATATACATATTATACTATACCAATTAAACATATATCGTATATATATATATATATATACTAGTTGAACCATACGTATACTCATATATATATGCAAAAATACTGTTTAAAATATACATATATTTTGTCAACATCATCCTTAGAATATACTAATATTAAATTACCAATTCAATTTTATACTATATATATATATACAGATGCCAATTAATTCATATATTAAAAATACGTTTTATTGCACATATACTACATGAAATTATACCAATTAAATATATGTATAATTATACCAAAAATATACATACATATATACATATATGAATTTATACTCATACGTATATACATATATTTCTACACATTAATTAAATAAATACTATACAATTAATTATGCATACTATAATTATACAACTAATTATACATATAGATATACACATTAATTACTATATACTAATACCTATACAAAACATATATATACTAAACATTAATTACACTAATTATACACTTAAATAATTACTGATTAATAATTTAATTAACTGAAAAATTATAACTAATATAAATAAACTAATTGATTAATTAACTACTAATTATATAATTTACTACTAATTATATAATTAATTAACTAACTACTAATAAATATAATTAATAAACTAATTAATTAACTAATAACTAATTACATATACTCACTGACTGAAGGAAAGGGAAAGAGAGAGAGAGAGGACTCACGGGGAGAGGGTTTCCCGGCGTCGGTCGCGGGGAAGTCCGCCGGGCAGGGCGTCGGCGCGGTCGAAGCTCGTCTCGAGACGGCGCTCGGTTCGAGGAGGCGGTCGGCGGGTGTTCGACTCGAGGAGATCCGAGGCGACGGGTTCTTTGTTCGAGGCGGCGGGTTCTCCGTTCGAGGCGGCGGCCGGCTCGATCTGGTGGCGCTGGGCGGTGGTCCTGAAGCGACGGCGTCGAACTCGGCGGCTGCTGCTCGATGGATCTGAGGCGGCGGCGACGGTCGACAGCTCGACGAGGGGTGCTCGGTCCCAGGCGGCGGTCGACTCGAGAGCGGCGGATCTGATCTAGGGTTAGGGTCAGGTTTCTGTGTCGGGGTCGTGTCCGGGGCTGGACACGGCGGTCGATGACTGTGGGGGGCGTGTCCGGGTGTGGACACAGGAATCTGATGTAGTACTGTACAGGGGTGGATGTGTCCAGATGGTGTCGGACACAAAAATCGGTTGTAATGTTGTAACCGGACACAGAAAATGAATGGATACGATAGGACACCCGGGGTCGGTCCCGAGGCCAACACGGCTGACACGGTAATGATGGACACACGGACACGAGCACACAAAAATGGTGATGGCTTGTTGGCTTGTGGGAAATTGTGGGGGCTAGCTAATAATTTGGAGATTAGGGTTTCTTGGGAATGGTGATGAGGGACTTAAATAGGGAGAGAGAGAGAGAGTTGTGGGCTAAAGGGTGAGGATTGGCCCAATAATGAATGGCCAGGATTAAATATAAAGGGGCTTTTCATGTGGGAAGAATGAGGGTGTGAATAGGAGACGGTAAATTGGAAAAATATAATTTAAGAAAAATATTTTAAGAGGCTTCCAAGGCTAGCTGATTAAATTAGCTACTAATTAAACCCCTATTTGAAAACCCTAGAAAATATGAAATTCATTTATTTACTATTCCAAAAAGGATATGAAAACTTTTATGAAAACAACTAGTCCTTCAACGCTTTTTATTAAATACATAAGTTTGTGATTTCAAGCCAATAATGTTCGAAGCTAGAGTATTACATATCATTATTATTTATTTATTTATAAGAAAGCGACATTTAGGAAAAATAATTTTTATAAAAATTTTAATCACCTACAAAATCAAATATTGTTCAAAAATCAAATACAAGAATTCAACGAGAAAATATTTTATAAACTTGGTATTTAAAATAAATTAAAAATCTAATTATTTTGGAAATTGGAAATCGGAGGTTATATTTACACCGCGTCTCGCCCGCGGCCACGCCTCCCCCTCGCGCCACGACCCCCTCCTCCGCCTCACCCACCGCCTAGCCCGGCCACGCTTCTCGCCTCTTCCCCTACTTAAACCCCTCTCCCCCGAGCCTCTCCGGCCACCTGAACTCCTCCGCCACCTGGCCAGAACTCCTCGCCGTACGCAGTCGTGCCGCCCCAGTGCCGCCGCGCCGTGCCTGCCCTCCGCCAGTCGACCACCGGCGCCACCCCCACGAGGCCCCGCCGCAGCTCCCCTTTCTCCTCCTTCTTCCCGCTCGGTTCAGCCAGCCCGAAAGCCTCCGGTCGCCGTGCCCGCAGCGCCGCCTCCGCCCAGCCTCGCCGGCGCCGCCCCCAGCAGCCCTCGACCGCCTCCGACCTCCCCTCGCCTTCCTCTGGCCAGCAAACCCTAAAACCCTAGGTCCTTGTGTCGGACACGTGTCGGACACAGTAAATTCGGGTTTTTGGACCCTGTTCAGGTACGCGTATCTTTCTGCTCGTAACCCCTTTTCTGATTCCGTCTTTTGCAACGCGTAGCCTGCATGACCCCCTCGGTGCCCGGGCAAATCGCTCGGTGCATCGCGTCCTGTGGTGATCGCGAACCACGGTCCAAAAACAGGAAAAACAACGACCCGATTCACCCCAGAACTGGGTACGCCCCGCCAAACGGGACGACTTGGTCGCGTGCAGTCTTTACAGATACATGCGCACCGTCGATACGGACGTGTAGGATTTTGCAGAAGCCGATTCGGGTGTGCGTGCACACCGGGATCAACGCGTATCCGCGGACAACGCCCCGTATCCGACTTTTCTGGATCACACCCTAACTTTTTGTACACACGTCGGATTGAATCAAAACTTGCGCCATCGGACTCGTAGCGATACGCTGGTCCTGTGACCCAAGTTTGGTTCGATTCTGAGAACGTTGACGAAATCGCGTGTCGTGGTCCCCATAGGCCCCGCTCGACGGGTGATTTTGTGATCGGCTCATCGGAATCCAATTCTGGAAGTTTCGTTGGGTTCGTATCATCGTTCCTGACCTGTTGACACTAAGTTTGGTAAATTTGGAGACCTTTGACCCTGACACATTTTTCGGTGCAAAGCGGGCCCACATGCGGACCCCGTTTTGACCCAAAATTTCAGTTTTTGCCCTTATTTTCAAATTAGACTCAAGGACAGGCGTTTCTAGCTATTTGATATTTTCTGAGCATGATGGTCATATTTATTTCAGCATCTGGACACATTTCTGGAAATTTTCCCGAGAACAGAATCGTAGTTGGAATCCAAACATCAGGCAAGTACCTGCACTTCAAGTTTATTCTTTATATTATGATAATTAGTTTCTTGCTCTACTAGCACCATTGGATGATTACACTTAGTGTTAGGATTTGGATTTCATGTCTTGCTTTTCGTGTCGGGAGGGAGAATACTAGGGGCATGTAGTTTACCCTTCCTCCTGTCCTGACTAATAGCTGTTGGTACGCGACTGTACCATCAGTCGGATACTCGATTATTCCTGACTAATAGCCGTCTATAACGTGCCGGATTAGCCTTATAACCCCTACATGCCAACTATGTATTCTAAATACACAATCACACACATAGTTTCTTATCTTGTTGCAGTTCTATTTTCTTGTCTCATTATAATCCTGTTTTACTCATGTCTTATAACATTTAACTCTTAGTTAATTTTCCTACTTATTATGTATGTTCTTATCATGATACTTAGTCAATTTTTACTACTTGTCATAATTATTTAGTTTAAGCTTTGTTGTGTATTGGTACTTTGCTCCTTTCCTGACTGGATCCGTTGATATTAGGCGATGATGAGGACTATGCCCCCACCTTTTATGGCCCATATGACGTAGCAGATGATACATTTGAGGAGCCGGTTCCTACTCAGGAGACTACTTTTGAGGAGTAGTTAGCCAGTTAGTTAGTATTTTCTTTCAGCATAGTACTCGGGTTTGTCCCCGATTTATCTTCTGGTTCTGTAATAAATTATGGATTTGGATGTCACAAAACTTTGACTTATGAAATCTTAGCATTCCTATTTCTTTTTATTATCCTTGTCTATTTATTTACTATGAATGAGCTAGATTTTAAATTACCTGTGAAGATAATCTAGACAGCGTACTACCGCCGACACTGCGGCGTAGGCTGGACGTACTCACGAACCGGTGCCCGATTCATCTAGGTGCGGGTCGTGACACATTTTTATGGTGGCCCATACAGGTCAACGACTAAATTGTTCTATTTTAACTTAGGGACCGAACAAGCCTGCAGTAAGAATAGGATAAGTTTTAGGATCTCATCCACTTGCTTGAATCATTCTTGACATCTATCTCGGATTCGAATTAATTTCTTGACTTGCATCATGCCTTGATTTCTGTGCGCCTCTTATCGTTTATTTTGGATGCAGAATAATGGATCTACCAGCAAGTGACGAGATTCCTGCAAGATTACCACGAGATGCTGTGGTAACCAACGAAGATGAAGTAACACTAGTGGATGGAGGACAACCAGCTCAACAACATGTCTCGAAAGCCCTCACGATGACCGTGGAGAACGCGCAGACTCTTGGAGTAGCTAATGCGCGTAAGTGATTTGTAGCTGCCATTTCTAGTCTTGTTTTAGCTCGTGCCTATTGGTTCGTGACCTCAGCCCCAACCTACTAATTTTGAACTTGCTGATAACCTGGTATGCTTTTATATTTGATAACTGTAGAGATTGTAGAGTCTTTTATTAATGTTGCTTATTTTGTTTTGTTTTGTGAACTTGAATAATTTGTACCTCCTTTCATCATCATCTAGCGTACTTATATTTCATATACTACCTTGACTTATGCTGCTATTTTATAGCCTAGTTTTGCAAGCTTACTCTTTATCGAGCTTGTTCATAACATATGTATTATTGGGGAGGCCCACAATAATATATTTCAGAATTAGTGTATTACGGTCTGATCAACCATAGTGCGCTTGGTTCGCCCTTCGTATAACTACTTTACGTGGATTGAGATAGGTAGTGATTAGTAGACGAATATACTTGCCCTAGACATGTCTGACATATCGTATCGGTTACATAACTGTACTAATACGAGCAGGCGAACAAAGGATTACCAAAATAGGATTTCAATCCATAAATGCTTGACAATTCCCATTTGAATTCTTTAAACGCCTTGATCCCGATACTTCTATCCTATCACCTCACCCTTGAACTCTTTGACCTTCGTCTTCCCTTATTTCGGAAAGACGAAATCTCGTGCTTGGTATAAGTGTGATATATAGACAGTACTAGATATACCCCATAGGCCGATCACATATTTGAGGATTATTCTTCCGTAATTAAGGACATATCATATATAATATGATCGGCGTTGAAGTTTCGAGGATTGAAGGACATGAGTAAACAAATTAAGGAATATTTTCTTAAGTTATATAGCCTTATGTGATAGATGGATAAATTCTAAGTTGGGTAGTAGTGCATTGTCAACTCGAGAGGAATTTCTTTTGGATTGTGATCGAGTAAAGCTTAGATTGGGAGAGGTTCAAGCCAATTCAATTTTGAGAATTTTAGAAGAATGACTAAGATGATGAGGATTAATGAACTTCAAAATTCTTGATATTGAGGACCCAATATTTATACCTTAGGTACATGATTTAAATTTGGAATAATGAAGGTAAAATCATCAATTTGAATTTAGAGGATAAAAATATAGAACTTCAGACTTGAACATTGGTGGATTGCATTTAAATTATCTTCAATTTGATGATTGGAATTAAGAATTTAAAATTTGATGGTTGGACTACCTATTTGAAACATTGAGGATGTGAATGGAGTTTTAAAAGTCGAAGCATACAAAAAGTTATAAGTGAAAATGGGAATAATATTGGACTCGGATTACTTCTAGAGGAGATTATGATAGTTAGAGATCGGGAGACAAAATTTACATGCTTATTTAAATTTTGAAGATGTTATAAGAATTTAATTTAAATTTGGATATGGATATGGATAATTTGAGAAAGTGATAAGAGATAACCATAGGTGGAAATTTTGATTGGAACAGTGGTAATCTTAACCTTGAAGTGATTGCAATGGATATGATTAGAATTTTAATTATCGCAAGGAGATTGCGATTGACTTGCCTTATGTACATAAAGAATTAATAGATTATGCCATATTTTAATTTTGAGGACAAAATTTTTATAAGTTGGGTAGATTGTAAGCCCCCTGATTTTCAGGAATTATTAATTTGGACTTTTCATAATTTTTTAGAATTTTTCGGGATTTTTCTGTAATTAAAATCAGGGTTTTAATTATTAAATGATTTTTTAAATGATAATAAATAATATTAGAATATTATGAAAATAATATAATTGGGTGTAAAATAAAAAACTGGACTTAGGGTAATTTTCTCGGAATTTATTGGGCCCCGGACCTATTTTTAAAACACCTAAAAACATTTATTTATTTAATTATTTATTTATCTATTTATTTATTTAATTATTTAATTAAATCCTAATAAACCTAACCCGGCCCAAACCCTCAGCCCGGCCCAGCCCACCTAACCTCGGTCCGGCCCAGCCCACCCGCCTTAACGGGTCGGGTCGGGTCCGCCCGACCGAACCCGACCCGCCGCTCGACCCGTTTCCCCTCTCCCCTGACCCAATCGCCCCCGCGTTCACCGCCGCGTCCGCCGCGTCCCGCCCGCGACCACGCCTCCCCCTCGCTCCACGACCCCCTCCTCCGCCTCACCCGTCGCCTAGCCCGGCCACGCCCCTCGCCTCTTCCCCTACTTAAACCCCTCTCCCCCGAGCCTCTCCGGCCACCTGAACTCCTCCGCCACCTCGCCAGAACTCCTCGCCGCATGCCGCCGTGCCACCCCAGCGCCGTCGCGCCGTGCCGCCCCAGCGCCGCCGCACCGTGCCTGCCCTCCGCCAGTCGACCACCGGCGCCACCCCCGCGAGGCCCCACCGCAGCTCCCCTTTCTCCTCATTCTCTCCGCTCGGTTCAGACGCCCCGACCGCCTCCGGCCGCCGTGCCCGCAGCGCCCCCTCCGCCCAGCCACGCCGGCGCCGCCCCCAGCCGCCCTCGACCGCCTCCGGCCTCCCCTCGCCGTCCTCCGGCCAGCAAACCCTAAAACCCTAGGTCCTTGTGTCGGACACGTGTCGGACACGTGTCGGACACGTGTCGGACATAGTAAATTTGGGTTTTTCGGACCATGTTCAGGTACGCGTATCTTTCTTCTCGTAATCCTATTTTTTATTCCGTTTTTTGCAACGCATATCCTGCATGACCCCCTCGGTGCCCGGGCAAACCGCTCGGTGCATCGCGTCCTGTGGTGATCGCGAACCGCGGTCCAAAAATAGAAAAAACAACGACCCGATTCACCCCGGAACTGGGTACGCTCCGCCAAACGGGATGACTTCGTTGTGCGCGGTCTTCACAGATACATGCGCGCCATCGATACGGACGTGTGAGATTTCGCAGAAGCCGATTCGGGTGTGCGTGCACACCGGGATCAACGCGTATCCGCGGACAACGCCCCGTATCTGACTTTTCTGGATCACACCATAACTTTCTGTACACACGTCGGATTGAAACGAAACTTGCGCCATCGGACTCGTAGCGATACGCTGGTCCTGTGACCCAAGTTTGGTTCAATTCTGAGAAAGTTGACAAAATTGCGTGTCGTGGTCCCCATAGGCCCCACTCGACGGACGATTTTGTAATCGGCTCATCGGAATCCAATTCTGGAAGTTCCGTTGGGTTCGTATCATCGTTCCTGACCTGTTGACACTAAGTTTGGTGAATTTGGAGACCTTTGACCCTGACACGTTTTTTGGTGCAAAGCGGGCCCACATGCGGACCCCGTTTTGACCCGAAATTTCAGTTTTTGCCCTTGTCTACAAATTGGACTCAAGGACAGGCATTTCTAGCTATTTGATATTTTCTGAGCATGATGGTAATATTTATTTCAGCATCCGGACACATTTCTGGAAATTTTCCCGAGAACAGAACCGTAGTTGGAATCCAAACATCAGGCAAGTACCTGCATTTCAAGTTTATTCTTTATATTATGATAATTAGTTCCTTGCTCTACTAGCACCATTGGATGATTACACTTAGTGTTAGAATTTGGATTTCATGTCTTGCTTTTCGTGTCGGGAGGGAGAATACTAGGAGGCATGTAGTTTACCCTTCCCCCTGTCCTTACTAATAGCTGTTGGTACGCGACTGTACCATCAATCGGATACTCGATTATTCCTGACTAATAGCCGTCTATGACGTGCCAAATTAGCCTTATAACCCCTACATGCCAACTATGTATTCTAAATACACAATCACACACATAGTTTCTTATCTTGTTGCAGTTCCATTTTCTTGTCTCATTATAATCCTGTTTTACTCATGTCTTATAACATTTAACTCTTAGTTAATTTTCCTACTTTTTATGCATGTTCTTATCATGATACTTAGTCAATTTTTACTACTTGTCATAATTATTTAGTTTAAGCTTTGTTGTGTATTGGTACTTTGCTTCTTTCCTGACTAGATCCGTTGATATTAGGCGATGATGAGGACTATGCCCCCACCTTTTATGGCCCATATGACGTAGCAGATGATACATTTGAGGAGCCGGTTCCTACTCAGAAGACTACTTTTGAGGAGTAGTTAGCCAGTTAGTTAGTATTTTCTTTCAGCATAGTACTCGGATTTGTCCCCTATTTATCTTCTGGTTCTGTAATAAATTATGAATTTGGATGTCACAAAACTTTGACTTATGAAATCTTAGCATTCCTATTTCCTGTCATTATCCTTGTCTATTTATTTACTGTGAATGAGCTAGATTTTAAATTACCTGTGAAGATAATCTAGACAGCGTACTACCGCCGACACTGCGGCGTGGGCTGGACGTACTCACGAACCGGTGCCCGATTCATCTAGGTGCGGGTCGTGACAGTAAGAAACCAAACCTCGAACACTTAAGGATGTTTGGATGTGTCGCACACATGAAGACTGTAGGTCCTCATCATAAGAAACTTGATGACCGAAGCACGCCATTGGTGTACCTAGGCGTGGAAGAGGGCTGCAAAGCACACCGTCTCTATAATCCTCAACGTAGCCAGATCCATGTGAGCAGGGATATTGTGTTCGAGGAAGAAAGGAGATGGGATTAGAATAATGGTGGTGGTACCGAACCACAAGGCTGGGTAGAACTCTCAGTCGAAGATCCTGTTGTCGAGACAGTGATCACTCCACAAAGAGCAGTGGGCGCAGCTATGCACACGCCGGAGGGCATAGGAGATGCGGAAACACCTATGATGCACGGAGCGGCAATGGCATCAAGGGAGCCTACTACACCACAAGCTGCGGCCACAACTTCAAGTGGCTCACCCACACTGACGATAGACTCGAATGAGCCAAGGAGATATCGCTCAATTGTTGACATATATGCTGAAACTAAGGAGACCTTTCTTGATCCAGAGATGTTGTTTTTGTCGGCTGAAGAACCGACAAATTTTTAAGATGCTACACTTGAACATGAATGGCGGGAAGCTATGAAGAAGGAGGTTGAAGCCATCGAGAAGAATGGGACTTGGGTGCTTACTAAGTTACTATCTGGGCACAAATCCATCGGTTTAAAATGGGTATACAAGGTGAAGAGAGACAGTAAAGGCAAGATCCTCAAGCACAAAGCAAGACTTGTGGCAAAGGGCTACGTCCAGCAATATGGAGTTGATTTTGATGAAGTATTTGCTCCAGTTGCCAGACTCGACACAGTTCGCCTGATCATTGCCCTCGCAGCCCAGCACGGATGGGAGATTCACCATTTGGACATTAAATCTGCGTTTCTGAATGGTTACCTCAAAGAGGAGGTATATGTAGCTCAACCTGAAGGCTTCGTCGTCAAGAACCAGGAGCACAAAGTGTACAGGCTGTCTAAGGCTCTCTATGGCTTACAACAAGCACCGAGGGCCTGGAACACACGCCTGGACAGCTGCTTAAAGGAGCTGGGATTCATCAGATGCACTCAAGAGCATGCTGTGTACACAAGGAATAGGGAGGGTGCACTCATTGTCGGAGTGTACATTGATGACTTAATCGTCACAGGCACAAGAGCAACTGTAGTAAAGGTTTACAAGCAGCAGATGATGCAGAAATTTGAGATGAGTGGTCTTGGGTTACTCTCTTACTACCTTGGTATAGAGGTAGACCAACAGGGTGATCACATTATACTGAAGCAATCATCATATGCGAAGAGAGTTTTGCAGCAGTTTGGAATGGGAGATTACAATCCAACCAGGTATCCCATGGAAGCTAAACTGCAACTCAGCAAGAACCTTGAAGGAACACCAGTCGATCGGATGCAATATAGGCGAATCATTGGCTGTCTCAGGTACTTAACTCATACTCGCCCAGACCTTTGTTATGTTGTCGGAATGGTGAGTAGGTACATGGAGAAGCTAACAACCATGCATCACCAGGCTGTGAAACAGATCCTCAGATATATGAAGGGAACACTTGAGTATGGACTCATGTATGGAAGAGGATATGGTGAAGATGAACTGCACGGATTCACCGATAGCAACCTAGCCGAAGATATCGACGACAGGAGGAGCACCAGCGGAATGGCGTTCTACCTCAACAAAAACCTAATCACTTGGGCGTCTCAGAAGCAGAAAACTATCGCGTTGTCCTCCTGCGAAGCTGAGTTCATGGCGACAACGACTGCAGCATTTCAAGCTTTGTGGCTGAGGAATCTAGTTAGTGAAATGACTGGCCGCGAACCTAAGCCAGTCACGCTCTATGTTGACAACAAGTCTGCAATTGCGCTGATGAAGAATTCAGTGTTTTATGGGCGCAGTAAGCACATTGATACTCGCTTTTATTTCATTCGCGAGTGTGTTGAAAGAGGGCAGATAAAGGTGGAGTTCGTAAGCACTGAAAAGCAACGTGCCGACATTCTCACGAAGGCTCTCGCCAAAGTGAAATTCGCTGAGATGCCGCAGATGCTTGGTGTTATCAACCTTGATCAAATCTAGATTAAGGGAGTCAAGGATCTCTTAGAGTGAAGTCCAGATTAGGGGGGAGCATGTGAGCAATAATCAGGAAGTAACTCTGTGCATGTGACCTATTCTCACTAAGGACCAAGTCCTTATTAGTAGTTAAAGTGGTACCCTTGAGAATAGGTCCAGATCCTACATTGTAGTTCCAAGTATGGAGTAACTTTAGGGCATATTAGTTATTTGCTTTCACCTATTTAAGTAGTCTAATTGTAACTCTTTTATTTGAGTTGTAACAAGCACTATCAATACCAATAAATTCATATTTCTCCTTTGCCTTCTACGAGAGTTTGTGATACTCGGTTGTGCGATCCCTTAGAGCCAACATGTCTATCTTATGAAATCAAAAGATGAGGCAATAGATATGTTCAAGCAATACAAATCTGAATTAGAAAATTATCTTAATTGAAAGATTAAAGTTCTTAAAAGTGATAGAGATGGTGAATACGAAGCACCCTTTGCAGGGTTTTGCGCAGAACATGGAATTATCCACCAAACTACTGCACCATATTCACCATAATCTAATGGAATTACTGAACGAAAAAAATGGACTATTAAAGAAATAATGAATTCTCTATTATTGAGTCCAGGTTTACAAGATAACTTGTGGGGAGAAGCCGTACTTACAGCCAACTACCTTTTAAATAAGGTACCCCACAAGAAAAATGATATGACTCCATATGAATTATGGAAAGGAAGAAAACCTTCCTATAAATACCTCAAAGTGTGGGGATGCCTTGCAAAAGTGGCAATTACATTGCCCAAAAAGGTCAATATAGGTCCTAAGACCTTCGACGACATATTTATAGGATATGCTGAAAACAGTTCTGCTTATCGATTTTTCGTACATAAGTCAGACATTCCGTAGATATTTAATAATATAATTATTGAATCTAGGAATGTTTCCTTTTTTGAAAAAAAAACTCCTTGTAAGAAGGAACATGAAAGAGAACCACTAAAAAGAAACCATGATGATAATGGTCAAAAGAATATAGGAAGATGAGCCTAGACGCAGTAAGAGGTCTAGAACATCAAAGTCCTTTGGACCTGAATTTCTAAATTTTATGTTAGAAAATGAGTCTCAATCATTCAAAGAAGCAATGTCTACACCTGAGACACCACTTTGGAAATAAGCTATAAATAGAGAAATAGAGTCCATTATGCAAAATTATACATGAGAATTGGTTGATCGTCCTCCAGGGTGTAAGCCATTAGGCTGCAAATGGATATTCAAAAGGAAGATGAAAGCTGATGGAACTATTGATAAATATAAAGCAAGACTAGTTATCAAAAGATATAATCAAAAACAAGAAATTCATTATTTGGACACATATTCACCAGTAACAAGAATAACATCAATTTAGATATTAATTGTAATTGCAGCATTGCATAATCTTGAAATACATCAAATGGGTGTAAAGACTGCCTTTCTAAACAGTGATTTGGAAGAAGAAATCTACATAAATCAACCAAAAGGATTCATAATAGTAGGTAAAGAAAGAAATGTGTGCAAACTAGTTAAGTCTCTATATACACTTAAACAAGCACCTAAACAGTGGCACCAAAAGTTTGACAATGTAATGATGTTAAATGGATTCGAAATTAATGAGTGTGACAAATGTGTCTATTCTAAAAACACACAAACTGAATATGTTATTATATGCCTATATGTAGATGATATGCTGATAATAAGCAGTAACTATAATATGATCCAGGACACAAAGAAGATCTTAATCAAAAACTTTGATATGTAAGATCTGGGAGTTGCAGATGTTATATTGAGAATTAATATTTCTAAAACTCCAGATGGACTGACATTATCTCAATCTCATTACATTGAGAAGATTTTAGAGAAATATAATCAAAATGATAATAACATTGCAAAAACTCCAGTAGATCTAAATCTTTATTGAATGAAGAATACCAGAGAAAGAATTTCACAAGTGGAATATTATCGTATAATTGGGAGCCTAATGTATGTGAGACTCGTCTCACTATTTTAGTATACGTACCCGATATACATGTATTATACATGTATAGCTCATTTATTGTTTAATTGCTTGCTTTATGCTTTATGTCATTCATGCATTGTTTATGTTATTTTTATAAGTTTTCCTTAGTTGCATGCTTTGGACCGTTGGTCCCTTGATTTTCTTGGTGTGTGGCTGTGATAAACCCGGGTGAGGGGCATGGATATGATCCAATGGACTACAATCCTATCTTTTCCTATTTAAGCAATCACACTCTCTTTCCTCCACTTTTCTTTTTCTTTCATTTCTCTTTCCTTCTTCATTTCTTCCTCAGCAGAGAGCAGTAGCCGAGCTTGGCCTTGTGTAACTTCTGGTTCCAAATTTTTTAAATCTTTGAGATTTTTATTTAATTTTAAATATCATGTTTAGAAAATCATTTTCCTAAATATTGATTTAACTTTTTAAAATACATTACTAAAAATATTTTGGTTTAATGAAAAGGTTTAAAAGACTAGTTATTATTTTGATTAGGGCTCTTAATAATTTTTATCCATTTGAGAGAACAGAAATTTTTTATGGTTTTGGTCTATGAATTTAATTAGTAGCTAATTAGAAATTAGTTAGCCTTTTGAAGCTTCTTGGAATATTTTCTTCAATTTTAATCTTTTTCTTTAGAAATTTACAAGTTTACCATCTCTTGGGGAGCAAGTCATGACTAGCATATATAAACCAATATTTCTAGGTGTTCATTCCCAAGAGCCTTTCCCAATTCCCAAGAATATTCAGCCACCACCACAAGCCAGCCCACATAGCCACCATCTCCACACATTTTGTGTCCAGTCACAGATTTTTGTCCACGTGTCTGTGTGTCCTCCTTCTTCGTGTCAGCCCGTGTCGGCCTCGGGTCTGACCCCGGGTGTCGTATCCACTAGTTCGCATCCACTTTACATCGCACTGTACAAACTATACCTCGTGTCCCGGCACCAGGACACGATCCACAGAACCATCTCCATGTCCAAACAACTAGGACACTTCGACACATAACTCTATCTAGAAACCCAAAAAAAAAATCAAACCCTAACCCTAACCTTTCTAGTACCTTTTCTGACCGGAGCCGCAGTGGACCACCGCCAACCAGATCTGAGTCGCCGCTCCCATCTCTGCTTTCTAGGACACCGGAACCCTCAGATTCGCCTCAATCCACAAGATTTAAAGCCCCTACTGCTGCCTCGTCGAATCCGTTTGGAAGCTGCGACCCACGGTGTCGCACACATTCGAGGCGTCGACTCCAGAAATTTTGCTGCGTTCGCCAGCATCCATCAATGACCAGATCAGACACCGTCTTCTCTGGATCCCCGCGGCAAGCTCCATTCCTGGCGTTCATCACCTCGAGCGCTGCCGCTGGACTCGTCCACAACCGCCATCTTCCTCCCGGAGCCAACCATGTCCACCATTCCCTTGTGCAGTCCCAGTTCAGCCCATCGGCATGTCAACACTCTAGAATCCACGCGACACTATTCGATCCTGAGGTAAAATGCTTTACCCCTTCTTCATTCTCTCTTCTTTTATTTCTTAGTGATTGGTTTCTCTCTGATGGCAGAGATAGTATATTTACTTTAATATATTATAATATGTAATAATTAGTTATATTATAATGTATTAGTTTTGTTATATAATATAGTGTACTTATAATAATATATAGTTTTAAGTTCTGTTAAGTATATTTAATAAATTGGATTAGGTTTGATGTTAGCAGTGTAAAAATTATTTGAAAGGATTTTAATATATTAAATAAAGATGAGTTTATAACCATGGGATAATAAGTCTTTTAATTGATGTTGGACCTTAAGTAATAAAAATCAGATTATTTCTAAAAGATTTACTCTTGGACTTATCTTAGGTTGACAAGTATTAGAGCTAAACTAAAATAAGTAGTGGACTTGGGTCTCGTTTAAACATTTTAGGCTTATATTTCTAAAGAGATTTTATTGTATTCTAAAAAGAGTTTTATATAAGTAAATTTTTAACTAGAATTTATAGTATACGAGTTCTAAATAACTAGATCCTTTTTGCTTAGCTAATTTGTACATTTTTCTTTCTTCTTGCGGGCCGTTGAGTACACGGCTATCTCAATCTCAAAATTCATGCCAAACTCTGATTCAGGACTTCTTTATATCGTTCCTATATATTTGGAATGTTCTAGACTCGTTGGAACTGACCGTTACAATATGTGGGATCATCTGAGTGGTGTGGCATTGTACCTATTATGTGTTGACACGTTCGTGTTGCGCATATCGACTCCAACAAAACTGAGATGAGTACATTCTCTCACAGTTTCCATTATTTTTGATGATTACTATAATTCTAGTTTGTGGTATTATACTTGATTCCCGACACAGTGGATACACGGGTTAGTATCATAGATACTTGTCATGAGAAGTCGTGATTGGATCTACCGTACTAGCTGGGGACGGGAAAATATTAGCAAGTTATGTGTGATCATACCCCACCTTACATGCATCATAGCTCACCCCACATATCACGTAGGGTATAGCCTGACCATATTACATGCCTCATAGCCTGTTGTATATGATTAGCCTGACTTTTGCTCGCATCATAGCTAACCAGACGGTTAGCCTGACCTCACATGTATCATAGCTAATCATATATAATAAGCCTGATGTAGTCCCAAGTCGATCACATAATAAACTAATATTTTAAGGCACTTAACCCGTATTTTTATTTCTCTATTTTTCAGTTCATACACTGCTAGTATTCACATTTATCTGTTTTTACTGTTTACAATTACCAGTGTACTCATTACTAGTTATTTCTCTATGATATAATGATTGTCTCTCCAGTTTTCTTACATTCTAGTATTTTATTTCCATCATGTATATTCATTACTCACTGTTAAATAGTCTTTATTAATATAATTGAAACTGCTGTTAGTTTATGTGCTTCACTCCAATCCTGACTGGATACCATTTTTAGGAAAGGTATGCCACATACTTGGACTTCAGGATGATGCTAGTTGAGACCAGTCTTGATGTCCCACTGACCTGGAGGTGATCTCTATTGAGAACTAGGCTACTATTTCCTCTTTTCATACTATGCTCTAGTTTATTTTTATTAGTTAGTTGATTTGATTATCTTGCCTTATTCTATATCTTCTTTAGTATTCTTTGATTAAGCATTTTAATGATATTAGTTGTACTCGTATTATTGAGATATTTTATATTAAAGTTTAGACAGCGTTCTACCGTCGATGTTGCATCGTAGACTGGGCATGCGCTTGCACTCGTGCCCAATCATCAGGGTGCGGGTCGTGACACATTTTTATGGTAGCCCATACAGGCCAGACTTCGCAATTAGTGCGATGTTGTGGTAGTATTTAGGTTTAGTCGTGCTGGTGCGAGCCTGCGATAGAATAGGGTTGATAAATTATAGGAGATTCTAGAAATTAGAGTACTCAATCACATATTATGATTTTTTGAGAGATTTCTAGGATGGCCCTTGAGAATCTTACTTTGAACCTTGCTTAAAACTAATTTCATTTGATTTTGCTCACTCTAAACTTTTGTTCACCTTGAATAATTGTCCGCTGTTGAACCCAATTCTTGTATCAAGATGAGATTTATGGACTATAGGAAGAACATTGGAGCAATGGTTGAGCTCATAACGTTTGAAATTGAGAAATGGATAATTAAATTCTTATGTATAAATGATAATAAAAATTTGGAGGTTAGATTGGTAATCAAGAATTTTGACCAAGATGTTACATCAGAAAGTTTAGGGGAATTAATGGGAGAATAACATATGAACTTGAAGAGATAAAACCTGGATTACGTAAATTAGGCTAAACAAAAATTTAATGATGATGTGAAAAATTTTGAAGGATGACTACGATCCGTGGGAATTAAGCGAATAATATCGTGAACTTGTGACGAGGATATTAAGGAGGAATTTATACAATTTTAAGATGGTAAAAAAATTTCTTGAGAAAAGATGTTAATATATCCTACCATACTTGGGCTAAGTACTTTCTAGATGATAGTTTACTAAGAGATACGATTATTCTACAAGGAATGACATTTCGAAATTATAAAGAAGAATAATGAAGATATTGGTATTACAACCGAAGATTAAATTTTTTTTAGTATTGATGACATAATTTATAGATTATAAATACTTGGAAATTGTAATATATCCGGAGAATTTGATAAAATCGATAGCAGTATATAAGATTAGGATCAAATACTGGCAATTGAGATTTTTAAAGAATATATATATATATATATATATCCAACAAGGTGGTTTAATGAAAGATATTAAAGAATACTAAAACAAAACAAAGGATGAATTTGGAAATAAAAATATTATGATTTTATTCTTGAATTCGAGGATAATGGAAGTAAGAGAGATGGAGAATTTCTGATACTAGAAGATTGTGACTAATTTATTGAATGGGGCCATTAAAACAAAATGTTGTATAGTTTATATGGATTGGTGAAAACACATAAACGATGATATTATGGATGGAAAGACCAACTTTGTAAATATCTTTTGAAGATGAAGCATAATCATCAATTCTTGGTAAGTGATAATTGATAAAGTAGAGTCTTAAAGAGTAAGAGAATTGAATATCAAAACTAGGTTGAACACATTGGAGTTATAATTTTAGGAATTTATTGGCTATGGACATATGCAATAAAAGGAAGGACAACGAATTCTTTATAATCAAGTGAGCAAGAGTAGAAATCATATTCCTTGAAATTATCTTTTCTTCTCCTTGATACCTTTGACCTACCTGCATCTATCAACTTGACTCTTATCTAGAAATTTGGTACTAGTAAATAGGATATTGTCTTTTGAATCTTAGTATCCACCTTACTTTTATGAATGACCAGTAGAATGCCCTAATCATCTAGCACTAGAGTAGAGGAAATTGTTATCATGTGATTATGATATATTTTGTCTTATAATAATACTTTTGAAATTGAAATAGAATTTATAAAGGAAAAGCAAGATAGAGGATGAAATCAAAATTAAGAGAATATTTGTATCATGAGTTCTGAAAATAGTTATATTAAGAAACAATTTAGAAATGAATTAAGGATCAAATGCATATGGCATATTGAATCTCGAAAAAAAATTGAGGAAGTAATATTGGGTCATACTTAAAAAAATGAGGAATGCAAGAAAAGAAATAATTTGAGGTTAAGTTGGAGAGACTTGAATTCGAACTGTGGACATAAATTCTGACTCAATAATTATGGATGCTAGTTAAAAAAATGATTTGGAAAATAGAATTGGTTGCAAGTTCGATAATGGATTGTTGGATCATATGTATATACCTTTTAGGGTTAGTAATGAGTAGCTAATCTAGAACCCTGATTCTAACCAACTGTTCTATCTTCCTATATACTTCATTCTTGTAATCATATCGAATCTATTTCAATATTTTACCATTTTTCTGATCTATCCTACTCGTTCCTTCTTAAATTTTTAGAACAATTCGTTATAGGCCTTGATGGTTATGTTACGTTCCAATCCCAAAATATCGAGGGACTAGACACGTGGCAATGGCCAGCAGCACACACCGATGGACAAACCCAATTTAATGGATCCATCGGGGCGTACTTAAGCTGTAGAACAACAATAAGGGACTACTAATCTCATCCACAGAATAAATACATCAATCAACAAAAGAAAATAAATATCATCAGTCACAAGTAATTAAAATCGGGGAACAACCCGATAATAAGTCTGTTATAATTGTTAAGTAAACAAGAATTTAAGAGAGTTTAATTTCATCAAGACTGAGCATAGAAGAACAAATATTCAGGATAAATCCTCAGCAATCACCTCGTTCTCAGTTTCTGGTACTGCTCCGAGAAGTGCTCATGTTCTGTACACCTCAGGATAGATATCCTCTGCTAACCCTGGGGACATAATCCAGATTCAGGTCCTCAGGGGACATAGCAAGGTACAAAATAAATTATACCAAAATGAATGCAGTACAACAATAAATGAAACAATATGGGATAAACTATGCAACCATCTATGTGAAATGTAATTTGAGAGCATCACTAGAACTCAGGCTTAGACTACTACAAGCTCTGTGTCTGGGAGCCTGTAGCAGTGATACTATGTAAGTTACTATGTAATTTACTATATAGTAGAATATATATAAAAATTAGCCTATAGCCTGTGTGTCTCTCCCTATCCAATGTAATCACACGTCTCATATCCACGATGTCTCAAGTCCATGTCACGCAAGATCATCACTAATGCAGCAAGTCATATAATATCTATGAATATAATGTCTATGTCACAATCCTGCAACCTACACAGAATCACCTTGAATATTTCTGGAAGATTATGTCTCATGAATAGTGTCAGGTGTCCTGGGTATAACGTACTTGATAATGCAAGCACGAGAATGTAAAGGGTCACGATATCCATCTCTAGGTGATGTTACACAATTCCGCGTATGGAGTTGGCACCCGAATGTTATTCGGACGCTAAGTAAGTCACACGTTTCTAGGTTAAGCATGTACAACAGATAAATAAGTCAAAGAAATATGTAACAAGAACTGCAAGATTTGGCAAGGTACACTTGCCTGGAGTTCTGGCTCTAACTGTAGCTCTGGTCTCAGTGTGATTTGCAGGTACTTCTTCGTTTGCTGAAATAAACATCACCATCAGATTTAGAAAATATTAAATATCTAGAAATGCCTGTCCTTGAGTCCAATTTGGACACATGGGCAAAAATGACAGTTTCTCGTTAAAGCGGGGTCCACATGTGGGCCGCTTCGCACCGAAAAATGTATCAGAAATAATATTCTCCAAATTCGTCCAACTTAGTTTTAACAAGTCCAAAACGATGATACGAACTCAACGAAACTTCCAGAATTGGATTCCGGTAAGCCGATCACAAAATCGCCCGTTAAGTGGAGCCGTGGGGCCCACGATACGTAATTTTGTCAACATTCTCAGAATTGAACCAAACTTGGGTAACAGGACCAGCGTATTGCTACGAGTCCGATGGCGCAAGTTTTGTTCCGATCCGACGTGTGTACATGAAGTTACAATAAGTTTTAGAACAGGCCGATACGGGACGTTGTTGGCGGATACGTGTTGATTCTGGTGTGCACGCACATCCAAATCAACTTCTGCGAAATTCTGCACGTTCGTATCAACGGCGCGCACCTTTCGGTGAAGACCGCACGTGACCAAGTTGTCCCGTTTGGCGGGACGCACTCAGTTCCGGGGGAAACGGAGTATTTATTTTTCTGCTTTTGGATCGCAGTTCGCGATCGTCACAGGACGCGACAAACCGAGAGGGTTGCACGGGCATCAAGAGGGTCATGCAGGGTTCGCGTCACAACAGACAGAACGAAAAACGGAGCAACGAGGAGAGAGAAAATGGTACCTAAACAGGGCTACGCAGACTGGGTTTCTTGTGCCCGCGAGGCGGTGCGACATGACACGTACAGTGTCTAGGGTTAGGGTTTATGCTGCTCAAGACGGTTGGAGCTGGCCGGAGCTTCACCGGAGGGGGTGGCGGACTAGAGGCTCGGCTTGTCGGAGGCGGCGGATCTGGATGGGGCTGAGGGTGACGGCTGTGAGGGCGGGCACGACGCTGTGGTGGTTGTTTCCGAGGCGGCCGGGGTAGGGGGAAGCTCGGACGGAGCTACTGCCGAAGGAGACGGAGGAGAGAGGCGCTACGGGGGTTCAACAGGGACGAAGACGGAGCAGGGCTGGGAGTCTCGAGGCAGAGTAGAGAGGGTGGCGGAGAGCAGCGAGGTGGTGGCGGGTCTCGGGGATCCTCGGCGGAGGCTCGTCGAGGACGACGATTTGGAGGAGGAGGGCAGGAGGTGGAGAGGGCGGCGGAGAGGGGTTTTTATAGAGGAGAGGGGGAGAGGAAGCGGCGGCGGTTGCTGGCAGGGGATGCGGAGCGGCGGGCGGCGAGGCGCCACGGAGGGTCGGCCGATGGAGACGAAGCGGCGCCAGGGAGAGGGAAAGTCGGGGAAGAGGGGTTAGGGATTAGGCGGGTCGGGTTTGGGTCCGGGTCGGGCGGATGGGGATCCGACCCGATCCACAAAGGCATGGGTGCGGGTTCGGGTACTCGGGTTCCGGGTAGAGTTTGGGTCCGACCCGACCTGCTAGGAATTGGGTTCGGTTTAGTTAGACCGGTCCGGTCCGGTTCGGGTTGGTTTGGTTTATTTTGAAATAAACCGGGATTTTTTTCTAGGGTTTAATTAGGGTTAATTAAAACTTAGTTTCTAGGTCTTTAAAAATATTTTCGGGATCCAATAAATTTCCGGAAAATTATCCTATGTCTAATTTTTCATTTTACACATAAAACTATTATTTTCATAGTATTTTAATATTATTTAAAATCATTTAAAAATTATTTAATTTCAAAATGCCTTAGTTTTAATTAGTTAAAATAACAAAAAAATTCAAGAAAATTGTGAAAAATTAATTTTAAAATTCCTGAAAAATCAGGGAATTTACATTCTACCCCCTTAAGAGGATTGCGTCCTCGCAATCAATGAATAACCGGTCAACAGAGATGACACGGTTGCAAAAATTGTTCGTAGCATAACACGATTAAGGAGAATCAAGGATGCGAGTTTAAACAAAAACACATAGGGAATCATTTCCCTAAGCAAATGGAAGTTATGCAATTTCCAGAAGAAAGAAAAACTACAGTTTAGAAAAACTAGGTTATCACTTATAAAAACATATTAGGTTATCAATTATTAGCAAGTTTAAAACTGTCATGTTAAGGCTAAGGTCACGAACCAATAGGCATGAGCTAAAGCAATACTAAAAACGAATAACTATAAAAAAACTTACGCACATTAGCTACTCCACGAGTCTACGCGTTCTCCAAAGTCATCGTGAAAGCTTGTCCGCGACCTCGCGGTGGATTCCTCTACTGCTGCTGGGCCTGCTGGAAGAGTGTTGCTTGTGGTGCCAAGGGTGGCCTCGGCTGATACCCTCCTGGGACTGGTGGTCTGACTTCTCCACTTCCCGTTTGTGGTACTCCCAATGCTGGATAGACTGACGTTGGTGCTGGTAAAGCTTGTCTGTTTAATATTAGTGCTCCCTCTCGATGCTGAGGATAATCCTTGGCTAAGTGTTGATTAGTTCCGCAAATCAAGCATAATCCCAACTTACGTCTGCAGTCCCTCTCAATATGGCCTACCTTGCCACAGTATTGACATGTAGGTAGTATCTGCGGAGAGGCTCTGGGTGGCTGGTGCATGTGAGGTCTCTTTGCAGCTTCTTCTTGTGGTGCTCTGGCTGATGTGGAAGACCATTTCAGACTGGTCTCTCTCTCTCCTGGTGATGCGTTCCATGCGTTGGGCTGCAGCAAGAACGTTCGAGTAAGAGGTAGGTACGACGGATCTAATTAGTCTCTGTAGCTCGAAGTTTAGTCCGTCGAAGAACTTCTCAGCCTTCTCTTCTTCTGTCGGGATCAAAGTAGGGGCGAAGCGACTCAGACGAATGAACTCCGCGTTGTACTCCTCCACTGTCATACTGTCCTGAGTGAGACGATTAAACTTGTCTCGAAGTTCTGATCGAGCGATAGTCAGAATGTACATCTCCTGAAAGAGTCTGGAAAACTCTTCCCAAGTGACTCAGTCTGGTCCGAGCCGTATCTCCTCAGATAGCCACCAGTGATGAGCATTGTCTGTCAACTGTATTCTAACGGTAGTCATCCAACATTCTTTTGGAAGCTTAGCTGCTTCCAACTGGTGTTGTGTGTTGGTGAGCCACTCATGAACTTCGGTTGGTCCCTCCTTGCCAGAAAAGGTACGGGGCTTGAGCTGACGGAAATCAGTGATAGATCCCGTCGCTGGTCGCCTAGCTTGTGGGTTCGCCTGCTCCAATGCGGTTACTAGGCTGGTCCTCAAGTACTCCGCCTAGTGACGCTGAGCCTCTTGATGAATTTGTTGTTGGGCTTGCATCATTGCGTAGATCATTTAGAATATCTGTTGCCCGTCTATAGGCTGCCCTTGTGGGAATACGGGCATTGGTGGAACGAACTGCGGTGGAGGTGAGATGTCATCACGCCGGAACCTGGAAGTATGCTGGCCCACTTGATTACTTTGAGCTGATTGTCCTCGGTCTTCTGGTGTCACAACTTCTTCATAGGTAACCACAGCATCGTGTGGTGTACCCAAGGGATTCTCATCTCCGACTCTTGGATCCATTACTCTGTATCAAAAATAAACTTATAAGAGGCGTACAGGAATCAAGGCAGGATGCAAGTCAAGAAATAAATTCGAGTCCGATATAGATATCAAGGACGTTTCAAGCAAGTGGATGAGATTCTAAAATTATCATATTCTTATTACAGGCTTGCTCGGTCCCTAAGTTGAAACCGAAGCAATTTAGTCATTGACCTGCATGGACCACCAAAAAAACCATATCACGCCCCAGTCCCAAAATATCGAGGGACTAGACACGTGGCAATGGCCAGCAGCACACACCGATGGACAAACCCAATTTAATGGATCCATCGGGGCGTACTTAAGTTGTAGAACAACAATAAGGGACTACTAATCTCATCTACAAAATAAATACATCAATCGACAAAAGAAAATAAACATCATCAGTCACAAGTAATTAAAATCGGGGAACAACCCGATAATAAGTCTGTTATAATTGTTCAGTAAACAAGAATTTAAAAGAGTTTAATTTCATCAAGACTGAGCATAGAAGAACGATTATTCAGGATAAATCCTCAGCGATCACCTCGTTCTCAGGTTCTGGTACTGCTCCGAGAAGTGCTCCTATTCCGTACACGTCAGGATAGATATCCTCTGCTAACCCTGGGGATATAATCCAGATCCAGGTCCTCAGGGGACATAGCAAGGTACAAAATAACTCATGCCAAAATAAATGCAGTATAGCAATAAATGAAAAAATATGGGGTAAACTATGCAACCATCTATGTGAAATACAATTTGAGAGCATCACTAGAACTCAGGTTGAGACTACTACAAGCTCTATGTCTGGGAGCCTGTAGCAGTGATACTATGTAAGTTACTATGTAATTTACTATGTAGTGGAATATATATAAAAATTAGCTTGTAGCCTGTGTGTCTCTTTCCACCCAATGTAATCACACGTCTCATGTCCACGATGCCTCATGTCCATGTCACGCAAGATCATCACTAATGCAGCAAGTCATATAATATCTATGAATATAATGTCTATGTCACAATCCTGCAACCTACACAGAATCACCTTGAATATTTCAGGAAAATTTTGTCTCATGAATAGTTTTAGGTGTCCTGGATATAACGTACTTGATAATGCAAGCACGAGAATATAAACGGTCACGATATCCATCTCTAGGTGATGTTACACAATTTTGCGTACGGAGTTGGCACCCGAATGTTATTCGGACGCTAAGTCACATGGTCCTAGGTTAAGCATGTACAACAGATAAATAAGTCAAAGAAATATGTAACAAGAACTGCAAGATTTGGCATGGTACACTTGCCTGGAGTTCTGGCTCTAACTGTAGCTCTGGTCTCAGTGTGATTTGCAGGTACTTCTTAATTTGATGGGGATCTGACCCGATCCACAAAGGCATGGGTGCGGGTTCGGGTACTCGGGTTCCGGGTCGGGTTTGGGTCCGACCCGACCCGCTAGGAATTGGGTTCGGTTCAGTTAGACTAGTCCGGTCCGGTTCGGGTTGGTTTGGTTTATTTTGAAATAAACCGGGTTTTTTGTCTAGGGTTTAATTAGGGTTAATTAAAACTTAGTTTCTAGGTCTTTAAAAATATTTTTGGGATCCAATAAATTTCTGAAAAATTACCCTATGTCTAATTTTTTATTTTACACATAAAAAAATTATTTTTATAGTATTTTAATATTGTTTAACATCATTTAAAATTTATTTAATTTCAAAATTTCTTAGTTTTAATTAGTTAAAATACCAAAAAATTCTAGAAAATTGTGAAAAATTAATTTTAAAATTCCTGAAAAATCAGGGGATTTACAGGTTAGGAAGTCTATGAGTGAAAATCTTAGTGATAACTCTTGATTAATAACATGAATGATAGATTTTGAGGATTAAAATTTGATAATGCTAATATCATATAAACTTTGAGTTCTGTAATATTTGAGAGAAATTGATGGAAATAAAATTATGATAAAAATGACCAATAAGAAAAGTGATATAGAGTTTGTGACAAAAATTTTGAAAGGGTTTTTTAACTTGAAGAGGATTTTTTTTTTCTTTTTTGAAATTTTATAGTCATGGTATCTATTTATCATTAAGTTTTAAGCACTCAAGAGTTAGCCTATGATATAGAAAATATTTAAAATCTTAGACATTAAGTGAATTGGACTTATGGAACCAATTTAAATATCTGGAATTTAAATAGAAATAATTTTTCATTGATTCAAAGGATAAATAAGAATTATTTTTTTATCGAAACAATAAAATTTAAATTTTAGGTTGAGTTGATGAATTATAAATATATGGGGTGGTATTAATTTTGAGCCAACTTTGAAATATTTTAGATTAAAATTTTCTAAGATAATAAAAGTAATTAAATGATGGAATATAGTTAAGACACTGACTTGAAGAATTTAAGTTATATAAATTAGAGGGCACCAAATTACGTGATGATAATATAAAATTGAACAAAGTTGGTAAGAGTAAACAATGAATGATTAAGAGCTACTAAAACATGAAAATTTTAAGAGCTACTAAAACATGAAATTTTTAAAATTTTAGAGTACAAAATTGAGAACAAAGATTGTGAATACAAGTTTGAAGTACAATTTGATTGATGAAATGTTGAGGTAAAATACTGATAAAGGAAATAAATTTTGATCATAACTGTGACATTTAGTCATAATGATTTAAAGGAAAATAAATTGAGTTATAATTCGAGATTAAGATAAAGAAGCTTGAATTTAAACCATGATAAATGATTATACAGATATAAGTCCCCGTTTGGATATTATAAAGGTTGTAGAGATGAAAACTTTTATAGATATTTAGTTTGATTATACATCACAAGATTGAGAAAAGTAAAATGAACGAGGATAAAAAGGAAAGATTGTTTTTAGATGGTAGTAGAGGCTACTCTTTTTCCTAGAACTTAAGAAAGTGATTAGAGGTTTCTTGATTACATTCTGAAGGATATATGCAAATTTTCTAAATCTATTGTCAATTGTATCTTCCGGATTAGCTACAAATTTTCTATATATATCATTCGTTATATTAGGTTTTCTTTGGTTTGGCTATTTGAAAAGGTAACATGCATTATTCCAATTATTTGTATTTTTTCAGTGATCGTGCCTACTTTCAAAAAAAAAAAAACTTGAAACTTCCATTGGATTCAAGGCCGAGCCGTGATTCCTGCAAATTATTCCTATCTTGAACCATATTTTTCTTTTCTTCTTGTTTCCTTTGTTTTGGTAAATATCCTTCTTATAGAATTATTTTCTTCAATGATTCATCATACTAACCAACAAATTCTTCACTATCCTAGTCATCTTTTAAATTTCAAGGACAAAATTTTCTAAGGTGGACAGACTTATAACTTCCGGTTTCCAAAATTTTCAAATCTTTGAGATTTTTATTTAATTTCAAATATCATGTTTAGAAAATTATTTTCCTAAATGTTGATTTATATTTTTAAAATAAATTACTAGAAATTCTATAAAAATGTCATAAAATATCCTAGCTTTGAAAATTTGTTGTTTTGAAATCATAAAAAATATATTGGTTTAATGAAAAGCTTTAGAAGACTAGTTATTATTTTGATTAGGGTTCATAATATTTTTTATCCATTTGAGAGATTAAAAATTTCTATAGTTTTGGTTTATAAATTTAATTAGTAGCTAATTAGGAATTAGTTAGCCTTTGGAAGCTTCTTAGAATATTTTCTTCAATTTTAATCTTTTTTCTTTTAAAATTTACAAGTTTACCATTTCTTTGGGTGCAAGTCATGACTAGCCTATATAAACCAAGGTTTCTAGGGTTTCATTCCCAAGAGCCTTTCCCAATTTCCAAGAACATTCAGCCACCACCACAAGCCAGCCCACATAGCCACCATCTCCACACATTCTGTGTCCAGTCACAAATTTGTGTCCGAGTGTCTGTGTACTCCTTCTCGTGTCAGCCCGTGTCGGCCTTGGGTCCGACCCCGGATGTCGTATGCACTAGTTCGCATCCACTTTACATCACATTGTACATTCAAAACCATCCCTCGTGTCCCAATACTAGGACACGATCCAAAGAACCATCTTCGTGTCCAAAAAACTAGGACACTTTGACACAGATCTCTATCCAGAAACCCAAAAAAAAAATCAAACCCTAACCCTAACCTTTCCAGTACCCTTTCTGACTGGAGCCGCGGTAGACCACCGCCAACCGGATTTGAGACACCGCTCCCGCCTTTGCTTTTTAGGACACTGGTACCCTCAGATCTGCCTCAATCAACTAGATCTGAAGCCCTGCCCGCTGCCTTGCCGGATCCGTCTGGAAGCTAAGACCCACGGTGTCGCACGCACTCGAGCCGTCGACTCCAGTAATTCCATTGCCTGTGCCAGCATCCATCAATGACCAGATACGACACATACTTCTCTGGATCCCCGCTGCAAGCTCCATTCCTGGCGTTCATCACCTCGAGCGCCGCCGCTGGACTCGTCTACAGCCGCCATCCTCCTCCCGGAGCCAACCATGTCCACCATTCCCTTGTGCAGTCCCAGTTAAGCCCATCGGCGTGCCACCACTCTAGACTCCACGTGCCACTATTCGATCCTGAGGTGAAATGCTTTACCCCTCCTTCATTCTTTCTTCTTTTATTTCTGAGTGATTGGTTTCTCTCTGATGGCAGAGATAGTATATTTACTTTAATATATTATAATGTGTAATAATTAGTTATATTATAATGTATTAGTTTTGTTATATAATATAGTGTACATATAATAATATATAGTTTTAAGTTCTGTTAAGTATATTTAATAAATTGGATTAGGTATGATGTTAGCAGTGTAAAAATTATTTGAATGGATTTTAATATATTAAATAAAGATGAGTTTATAACTGTGGGATGATAAGTCTTTTAATTGATGTTGGACCTTAAGTAATAAAAATCAGATTATTTCCAAAAGATTTACTCTTGGACTTATCTTGGGTTGACAAGTATTAGAGTTAAACTAAAATAAATAGTGGACTTGGGTGTCGTTTAAACGTTTTAGGCTTATATTTCTAAAGAGCTTTAATTATATTATAAAAAGAGTTTTATATAAGTAAAATTTTAACTATAATTTATAGTATACGAGTTTTAAATAAATAGATCCTTTTTGCTTAGCTAATTTGTACATTTTTCTTTCTTCTTGTGGGCCATTGTGTATACGGCTATCTCAATCTTGAAATTCGTGTCAAACTCTGATTCAGGTCTTCTTTATATCGTTCATATCTATTTGGACTGTTCTGAACTCGTTGGAACTGACCGTTATAACATGTGGGATCATCTGAGTGGTGTGGTATTGTACTTAGAACGTGTCACACACGTCGACTCCAACCAAACTAAGACGAGTACATTCTTTGACAGTTTCTATTATTTTTTATGATTACTATGATTCTAGTTTGTAGTGTTATACTTGATTCTCGACACAGTAGATACATAGGCTAGTATCATAGATACCTGTCATGAGGAGTCATGATTGGATCCATCGTACTAGTTGGGGACGCAAAAATATTAGCAAGTTATATGATCATACCCCACCTCACATGCATCATAGCTAACACTACATATCACTTAGGGTGTAGCCTGACCATATTACGTGCCTCAGAGCCTGTTGTATATGATTAGCCTGACTTTTGCTCGCATTATAGCTAACTAGACGGTTAGCCTGACCTCACATGTATCATAACTAATCATATATAACAAGCATGATCTAGTCCCAAGCTGATCACATAACAAACTAATATTTCAAGACACTTAACCGGTATTTATATTCTTCTATTTTTCAGTTCATACACTGTTAGTATTCATATTTATCTGTTTTTACTATTTATAATTACCAGTGTACTCATTGCTAGTTATTTATCTATGATATGATGATTGTCTCTCCAGTTTTCTTATATTATTGTTTATTTCTATCATGTATATTCATTACTCACTGTTTAATAATCTTTATCTATATAATTGGAACTGTTGTTAGTTTATGTGCTTCGCTTCAGTCCTGACTGGATACCATTTTTAGGAATAATATGCCAGACGTACTTGGACTTCAGGATGATGCTAGTTGAGACCATTCTTGATGTCCCACTGACCTGGAGGTGACCTCTGTTGAGAACTAGGCTATTATTTTCTCTTTTCATACTATGCTCTAGTTTATTTCTATTAGTTAGTTGATTTGATTATCTTGCCTTATTTTATATCTTCTTTAGTATTCTATGATTAAGCATATTTAATGATATTAGTTGTACTCGTATTATTGAGTTATTTCACATTGAGGTTTAGAAAGAGTTCTACTACCGATGCTGCGGTGTAGGTTGGGCATGCACTCGCACTCGTGCCCAATCATCTGGGTGCGGGTCGTGACACCTTGGCCGAGGTTGACCTTGGTAGTATTGGTTTTAGGCTAGAACTTGATCGTAGGCAAGTACATCTTGCCAACCGAAGGAACAACCATGGATCTTGCTTTGATTCTTATTATAACTTGTTTTAATCATTTAATTAGTTTTATTTTTAGGTAACACTTAGAACTTGTCTCATTGATAATTTTGTTTCCCTTGAATTGGATTGCTCTTGGAACCCAAGTACAGCAAGTCGGAGAATACAAAGTTGGCCTGAGAATGCATACAAAAAAATACGTAGGGAACCCTTGGCGGATAAAGCGAAGTTCCAGTGAGTGCACTTGTGTGTATTTCACAAATTCCTTAGAAAGTGCGCCAAGATATGTTGAGTACTCTAGGCATAATTCTCTACTCCTTCATATGTTTTGTACTATATCAATTCCTTCAAAAGTACGCCAATCCTACTTGGCGCACTTTTGAATGGGTCTGCAAGTCATTAAAAATGTACACCACTGCTTAAATAGCCAAGTTGGCACACTTTGGTGAAACTTTCCTTACCGACGCACTTTGTTGCTTCTGGAGAATGACGCACTTTGCTGTGTTGGCACACTATACGGCATTCTCTAGAGAAGACGTACTTTGTAGCCCTTTGTAATTACTTAATGACTAAGCAATAACTTCTGACCATTCTCGAGAATTGTATTCTCGACTACATGGTTGTCTCGACTGTTGTGCCATGTCTTGAGACTTGTGTTTTATCTTTTAGTAGACCTTCCCATGCTTGTTTGTGCGCCAAACCTCACTGCTGGCATACTAGATCAAAGTGTGCCAAGTTCATAGCTTAGGTACTTTCATTTGTGCGCCAATGATAGATTTGTGCTCCAAGCTCCTGGCTCGCACACTTTTATCATTGTGTGCCAAGGTTCTAGAAGTGCACTTTAGTATAATTTGTGCACCATCTTTTGCTCGGAATACTTTTTATATCAAAGTATGCCAGAACTACCCAGACTAGTGATTTTTGCGCCAAAACTATTTTTGGCCATTTGTGCACCAATAGTTGTTTTGGCCCTTTAAGCGCGGATATTATTTTCTTGCCTGATTTTATGTGCCAACCCTGAATTGATGATTTATGAGCCTGTATACCAGTATTCTCATTAATATGCTAGCTTAACTCTTTATGATTCTCTAGGTCCCTTTTATTCCGTTATTTTAGTTAATCCTGGTTATTTTCTGAATATGATATTCTTGATATTGATCTTAATTTTTTGACATGATCCAGTGATTATACACTATAAATGAATTCCTTAATCTTAACATGGAACTGATAATCTTGATACTGTACTGATAATTCTAATACTGTAATAATCCTAATACTGTATTGATAATCCTGATATTGTACTGAAAATCCTGATTCTATAATGATAATCCTGATAGTGGCTCGATGTAGTGCACTCCTAACACGAGAATTTATGTAACTGTCCTAATCAAGGATATTAGTAGCACCTGTATTACATGTTATATATCCCCGTGGTTGATTTTGATTATGCTCGTTAAGCTATTGTCCTTTCTTGTATCATATCTAAGACAAATTCCTGAGCACCACGGTCATAAATTCTTGATAATTTTTCAGGCTAATAACTAGAATAATAATCTAGAAAGCATCTAGAGAGATTTTCTGGCTATATGCAAATCCCGGTATCCCAGCGACACTTGATAGATTTTGAGCTCTCTGTCGTGAAGGACACACTTCTATCACACCGACGAGTGTTGTACTACCAGAAAAGAAAAGAAAATAATTATACCTAATAAACCTATATTATGTACCCGTTCGTCTGGATAACCCGGATAGTCTGCAAGTTATATGGCTGTAAGGAATCTCAAACTACTTGTGTTAGAAACTAGGACTGTGATAACCCTAGTTAGCTAATGATACCAGGCCGTAGGGCATGATTGGCCGTGATTGTTTAATTTCTAGTCTAGTCTAGTCCTGATTTAAATTAGCAACTGATCCAAAAATGGTAACCAGAGTGTTGATTCCAGATGTTCTTGTTTAATTACTCAAGAACTTTTTAACTGTTACTTTACCTGCTATTTCTTATTGATTTGTCTGCTTGTTGGTTTTTATTAGTTCCTAATATTGGCTTTCTTGTGGTACTTTCTGTTTTGGGGTCTGACTCTACTGGTTTTGTATGGCCAGATATCGGAGCAGGACTGCAGAATCTCCCATACTTTCTGCCTCAAGATGGTGAACACCAGGAGCACCCAGGGCCATAAGTGGGTTCCTTTTTCATCACCCACTTGATCTTATATAATTATTCTTTTAAGGTATTTAGCCACCGAACATGAGTTAAGATCGTATTTTGGGACTTGACATTCTAGCATGCGGGCCTACTGGTGAAGCATATTCTAGACTATAGCTAGAGCTGGTCATGTAACTTTGTACTATGCTATTTCTTTATTTTGGTAACTAGCTTCATGATCATATGGATATGTATAGCTTGGGACGCCTTACTTTATATGTTGGTGATCTTATATCTTGTAAACTTGTTGCTTGCTTGAGATTGAGACACCTAGGATTCTTGACCCAGGAAATGCCTGATGGATTATAAACTAAACCCCACATGTCTAGATAGTCGTGACCGTATCTTGGGGTATAAAGTACTCTGGTGTACATAGCTGGCTTTGTCTGCCCCCGTTCTTTAGTATTTTGGTTCTGGGCGTGACACGTCAGAAGTGTGGGGGTTTACCTGATATTTTAGATTTCTTAATTTTGTTACTCATTGATCTCCTCCAGTATCGAATTTATATCCCTTAAATCTCTATTCAACATCTACTCTGATTCTCGATCAATCATGTCCGTCCCTTTGATCCTTGTGTCATTTATCTTTCAGGGACATTATTCATGGCCCTTCTGATCATCCATCCCGAGTTCCTCCAGTAATAGGACAGCATCCCGATGCCCAGCAAACCCGTGAGGTTCAGCCTCAGCATTCCGAGGCCGGGTCCAGAACAGCTCAAAATGAGGAACCTCAGATCCAGCCAGTACCTTCCGTTTAACCAGTACCTGATGTAAGAGGAAAGAATATTGTGCTAATTGGTATCCTACGAGAATTGTTGACATCTCAAGGACGTCGGGATGACATCCTCACTCGGTCAGTGCAGGAGGCTTTGGAAAGAGGTGGACCTCGTGCCAACAACTCGGCAAGCAACTTCAAGCACCTCCAACCCTCGTATTTCTATGACACTGAGGATGTGATTGCATCGGACGCTTGGCTTCAGGACACTAAGACTATTCTAAAGGCAGATGGAGTTTCGACTAGAGAGCAAGTCTCGATGGTTCGGTTGCAGTTGCTAGACTTATCCTGAGACTGGTGGACAGTACAGATGGTTTTACTAACAGTACTCGTCCCCTGGGTCGTATTCAGCGAAAGGTTTCAGGTCATATACTTTGACACAGCATCGCGTTATGATCTGCAATAGAGATTTAATAACTTGAATCAAATAGGCAGGACTGTCGACGGCTACGCGAGAGAGTTCTGTATGTTAAGTCAGTTTGCTCCTACTTTAGTGGTGACCAAATTAGACCGAGCAAGAAGGTTCCAGCAGGGACTTCACCCGGAGATCATATTGGCATTGGAATAATACGAGTTCCAGAATTTTGATTCTGTGTTAAGAGAAGCAAAGAGGTATGAGTATACCTCCCAAAGAATAGTGGATAGGACTGGAGGTCGTAAGAGGACCCAAACTTCAGGCGGTTCTTATAACCAGTCTTCAGTACCAGCCCCGACAGTTAGGAATTTAACTATCGAATCTTTGAGGAGGCCATGTCACGCCCTAGTCCCAAAATACGTAGGATTAGGAACACGTAAGCATGCCAGCCGTATGTATATGGCAACTCTAATATATGGATACCATAATACACATGTACGTTGTAATATGAATAATACTCATATGTGGTACATATTTATTGTCACAAGTCACATAATACTAATCTCATCCGCACAACAAGTCACAGAAAGGAAATAACTAAACTAGAATAAAGAGTCTGAATAATCCAACAATGATAGTCGGGTGGAGACAAATCCACTACCAATGACTACATCAAAACTAAATGAGAGAGAAGAGTAAAATCACTAATATAAAATAAGGTGAGGATAGAAGTGTCAGCTAAAAGATCCATCGCTAGAGATAATCAATGGTGCTCAGTGGGTAAGATCTCCTCGGCAGAAAGTAATACGTCCGGTCCTGGTCCTACTACTGCAGATACTCCTGGTCGTCTATACCTGGTAAGGGACTAGGTCCTCAGAGGGACGTAACAAGATACATAGAAAAAAACCAATTGAATACAGTAAACATGCATAATGTTTGAGAATATATAAGTACGCTGTACAAGACGATCTATATGAATGCAAATGAGGGCAACCTTCCGACGTATGGGCAAGGGTAGGCTACTTGATCTAAATCTCACAACTCACACACATGTCAGTGGATATCAGAATTGATATACCGCGGGGGTAGCGACCAGCGAGACTCCAGAATTTGACATACCACGGAGGTAGCGACCAGCGCGACACACGACCGTAGTGCGAGCTAGATACTACGGTTTAGTAGAGTGGTTAAAGCCCATACGCCTACTGATTGTCCTCTCATGATACTAAGTGTCATGTGTGTGTCAACATATCTAATATATATGAATGACTGAAAGAAACTACACATGCAATGAATATACAGAAATGTAATGAATATACAGAAATATAATAAGCATACAAAGTACTATAAACAATTTGGCAAGATATCTTGCCTGGCAAGAAAGCTGCAAAGTCCCAACTCAAGGCGTCGTCCGATCCACCCGTCACAGAAATTAAACAAGTTAGGTTACAAAAGTGGGTGAATAGTTTTTGCTATTTTAATCTATTTTAATTCTGAATAAAATAACCTAAAATAGTATTTTTAATCTTATTATAATCTGATTTTATTGTTAAATTCTAATTTTGGTCCAAAGAAAGTCAACTTTACATATTTGTGATCCGTTGCACGCAAATCGAGGCAATCCGTTGACCAAAAAGCCAACCGACTCAAATCCTTGATTTGTGTAGAATTTTATAGATTTCAGTGCTATATGAACACCGAAATCGACGGTTTCATAAAATTACAAGTCGGTAAAGAGTTATGTCCACAAGGGTGCACAGATGACAATTTTTGGTGGTTTTCTATTTACCTCTACGTTGCACAAATTTTACAGTAAATTAAACTTATATGTTAAATTCTGGAAATATTGTTTTATGTAAGTTCATCATGTCAACTTTCTGAAACTTCAAACGGTTCATAATTCCAAATTCGGGATCTCCCGAAATCTCGACAATACGAAAACGTGTCTAATTTTGGACAGCTGACACTTTTAGAATTTTCTGGAAAAATAAGTTTATAAATTATTAAAATAATTTATATATTCATAAAACTAACCTTGATATAGTTCTAACAAAAAAATTGGAGCACATTTGGAGTCCGGAGCTAGGAGATATCATCTTTTTAAGTCGTCATAACTACTAGAAAATGAGGTTGAATTTATGACGAATTACGACTATGTTTGGACGAAAAAGAGGGAAATATGGGGGAGAAAAATATGAAGGATGAGGTATTTATAATGGTGGACACTACTTAATTGAATACGACTAGGATTGGCTAATTTGGATATGATTAGTATCAGTTTAAATAAGGATAGGATATGCATGAAGTTGCTTTCCTAGTAGGCTCAGGATTTGAATTAATTTAAAATAGAGTTTGAGTTTATCTCAATAATTTATGATCTTAAATAGAATTAAAGATAATACAAATAATTTATATATGATCTTATTAATATTTATTAACACTAAATTAGCATCTATCTAATATTAAGACTATATATATCCAAATAAATCCTGAATAATTTCAAAAATCTAAATAAATTTCTTAAAATTCTAAATAAATTACATAAAAATATAATTAAATATTTTAACCTAAAATAAATATTTGGTAGAAATAATATGCAAGTATGGTTTCATATTAAATCATGAAAGTCATAGAAATTTACGTTCCTTATGTTTTAATTACCTAAAAAATCACCAAAAATCTAAAATAGCCTAAAAATGATTCTAAATAAATATTTACATAAGTAAATATACTAAGAAATTTACTTTCTAATTAATTAAGAGAATACTCTAAAATAATTTAATATTTAAAATAATCTATAATAAATATAATAATATAAAATATACACAAAATATATTTTTTGGGTGAGGGGGTTTACAATCTACCAAACTTAAAAAAAAATTCTTCCTCGAAATTAAAAGAAAGAAGAAATAATTTTTTAAATCTTAAGGCAAGTCAACCGCAATCTTCTTAAAAATTTAAATAACAAAATCTATTCAAATCCTTCACAATCACTTCAAAATTAAAATAACCACTGTTTAAATCAAAATCTAACCTATCATAATCTCTTCTAGATTTTTAAATAATTCTAATCAAATCTTATTTATATATTTCACAACTTAAGAATTTTGTACTCTTCAAATTTTAAATTTAGTTTCTATTATAAATATTTCAAATAGCTAATCCAACAATAAAAATTCAACTTTTAATTCAAATCATCAAATTAAAAAAATATGAACTCAATCCATCAATGTTCATGTTTAGAGTTATATTTTTTTTCAAGATATAAATTTTTAATTCAATCTCCAATATTCAAAATTTAAATCATGTGCTCAAATTATAAATATTTGGTCCGACATATCAAAATTATAAAATTTATTCTATAAGGCATTCTTATCTTTAAAGTTAAATCCTCATCATCTAAATCATTCTTCTAAAAATTCTCAAAATTAAAATAACTTAAATCTCTCAATCTAATCTTACTTGATTACAATCAAAAAAATTTTTTACCTCAAGTTGACAATGCAACTTCTACCCAACTTAGAATTTACCGATCTATCACATAGGCTATATATTTAAGAAAAACTTTCTCAAATTATTTAATCATTTTATTTAATCCTCAAAAGTTTTAACACCAAATATATTACCTATGATATGCCCTTAATCAATTATAAAAGAGAGTCACCAAGTCACGTGATTATCTATAGGGTATATCTAGTACTCTCTGTGTATCAACTTATACCAAGCACGAGGTTTCGTCTTTCCGAAATAAGGGAAGACGGAAAACAATGATAAAGAGTTCAAGGGGAGTAATAGAATAGAAGTATGGGGATCAAGGCGTTTAAAAAATTTAAATGGGAATTGTCAAGGCAGTTGTGGATTAAAATCCTATTTGGTAATTTCTTCTTCACATGCTCGTATCAGTACAGTTATGTAACCGATACGATACGCTCAGACATGTCTAGAGGGCAAGTACATTCGTCTAAGAAGCTAAGTCAATTTTTATCTCAATCTACGTAAGTAGTCATGCGAGGGGTGAACCAAACGCATTATGGTTGATCAGACCATAATACACTGATTCTGAAATGTATTACTGTGTATACCCAATAATACATATATCATGATCAAGCTCGATAAAAGAGTAAGCTTGCAAAACTAGGCTATAATAGCAGCATAATTCAAGGTAGTTCAGAAAATACAAGTAAGCTGGATTATGATGAAAGAAGGTACAAAATAATTCAAGTTCACAAGAAGGCAAGACTCTACAGTCTCTACAGTTGTCATACTAACCCCTTGTCTAAGTTGCTAGTTGACCAAATAGGGGTATGGGCCTCTAAGTTCTACAGTCTGAATAAACACTATCTTCTTATACAAGTCTATAGTTGGTGTCATTCCATTATACTTCATCAATGGGTCAATAAGACTATGTGATACTATGTTATGAGGCATACTAGCTAACTAAAAATAATTTCTAATATTGTACTGACTTAAGGATAAATTAGAACTCATGTTAGGGTATACGAGAAAAGATATTGGTACTTATTAGGGTATCCTATTATAAAACTCCATAGGTAATGGTCATCTTAGGTCTTAATCATAGTGCTCATAGAACAAAATGGTTAATATTTAAGGATGGAAGGGTTAGGTGGCACGGGTTGAAAGAAAAGAAGAACATAATTAGTCGTCTCACAAATAGCGAGCGCTAAGTTTTCAGAGGAACGAGATTGAATTTAAATAGAAAGACTCTAGATAATATCATGGTTTTCTAAGGGGAAAGTGGTTTGCTAATCTCTGTGTTCGGGGTATGATATAGAGAAATATTATTTTATTCCTCTTGGCTTCCTAGGGTACTGTCTACTAATATCAAGTCAAGAATCTAAATGTATAGTTCTATAATACTATCTCACTATAAAAGTTAGGTTTGGTCCTAATATTCAACCTTGGATTCCTAGTGGTCCCTCAATACTAGGGTCAAACAATTATGGTTAAATTTCTAACTAACTCTAGTAGTGTCTACACCACTCTCAAGTCATCCCTAATTATATCAAGGGATAATGGTAAACCATTCTATAGATAAGGAATGCTAGGGTTCACTAGATATTCTAAACTTAGTAATGTGTCAATAATCTAGTTGTATTTTCAGTAGGTGTGTTACCCTAATTATCGTCCTAATAACAGGGATTCCTATACTCTAGGAGAAGGCTATACTCAAGGAACTATTTGGAAAGCACAGGAATCAAGCAGGATGCGATTATTTAGATAGAACAGATTGGAAGGAGGATAAGTCATAGTCAATTGTGGATGAGATCCTATCCTCTAATCCTAATTGCAGGCTTGTTCGGTACAGTAACGTAACAGAGACAATATGCTCTCGACCTGCATGGGCCACCACAAAAACATGTCACGCTCCAGTCCCAAAATACGTAGGACTAGGAACACGTAAGCATGCCAGCCGTATGTATATGGTAACTCCAATATATGGATACCATAATACACACGTACGCTGTAATATGAATAATACTCATATGTGGTATATATTTATTATCACAAGTCACATAATACTAATCTCATCCACACAATAAGTCACAGAAAAGAAATAACTAAACTAGAATAAAGAGTCTGAATAATCCAACAATGATAGTCGGGTGGAGACAAATCCACTACCAATGACTACATCAAAACTAAATGAGAGAGAAGAGTAAAATCACCAATATAAAAAAGGTGAGGATAGAAGTGTCAGCTAAAAGATCCATCGCTAGAGATAATCAATAGTGCTCAGTGGGTAAGATCTCCTCGGCAGAAAGTAATGCGTCCGGTCCTGGTCCTACTACTGCGGATACTCCTGGTCGTCTATACCTGGCAAGGGACCAGGTCCTCAGAGGGACATAACAAGATACATAGAAGCAAGCCAATTGAATACAGTAAACATGCATAATATTTGAAAATATATAAGTGCGCTGTATAAGACAATCTATATAAATGCAAATGAGGGCAAACTTTTGACGTATGGGCAAGGATAGGCTACTCGATCTAAATCTCACAACTCACACACACGTTAGTGGATATCAGAAATCGATATACCGCGGGGGTAGCGACCAGCGAGACTCCAGAAATCGACATACCGCTGGGGTAGCGATCAGCGTGACACACGACCGTAGTGCGAGCTAGATACTACGGTTTACCAGAGTGGTTAAATCCCATATGCCTACTGATTGTCCTCTCATGATACTAAGTGTCATGTGTGTGTCAACATATCTAATATATAGTAATGACTGAAAGAAACTACACATGCAATGAATATACAGAAATGCAATAAATATATAGAAATATAATAAGCATGCAAAGTACTGTAAATAATTTGGCAAGGTATCTTGCTTGGCAAGAAAGCTGCAAAGTCCCAACTCAAGGCGTCGTCCAATCTACCATTCACATAAATTAAACAAGTTATGTTACAAAAGTGGGTGAATAGTTTTCGCCATTTTAATCTATTTTAATTCTGAATAAAATAACCTAAAATAGAATTTTTAATCTTATTATAATCTGATTTTATTGTTAAATCCTAATTTTGGTCCAAAGAAAGTCAACTTTACGGATTTGTGATTCGTGGCATGCGAATCAAGGCAATCCGTTGACCAAAAAGTCAACCAACTCAAATCCTTGATTTGTGTATAGAATTCTATAGATTTCAGTGCTATATGAACATCGAAATTGACGGTTTTATAAAATCACAAGTCTGTAAAGAGTTATGTCCACAATGGTACACAGATGATATTTTTTGGTTATTTTCTATTTACCTCTACGTTGCACAAATTTTACAGTAAATTAAACTTATATAATAAATTCTGGAAATATTATTTTATGTAAGTTCATCATGTTAACTTACGGAAACTTCAAACGGTTCATAATTCTGAATTCGGGATCTCCCTAAATCTCAAAAATACGAAAACGCGTCTGATTTTGGACAGCTGACACTTTTAGAATTTCTGGAAAAATAGGTTCATAAATTACTAAAATAATTTATATATTCAGAAAACTAACCTTGATATAGTTCTAACAAAAAAAATTGGAGCGCATTTGGAGTCCGGAGATAGAAGATATCATCTTTTTAAGTCGTCATAATTACTAGAAAATAAGGCTAAATTTATGACAAATTTTGACTATTTTTTGACAAAAAAGATGGAAATATGGGGGAAAAAATGAAGGATGAGATATTTATAATGGTGGACACTACTTAATTGAATACGACTAGGATTGGCTAATTTGGATATGATTAGGATCAGTTTAAATAAGGATAGGATATGCATGAAGTTGCTTTTCTACTAGGCTCAGGATTTGAATTAATTTAAAATAGAGTTTGAGTTTATCTCAATAATTTATAATCTTAAATAGAATTAAAGATAATACAAATAATTTATATATGATCTTATTTATATTTATTAACACTAAATTAGCATCTATTTAATATTAAGACTATATATATCCAAATAAATCCTGAATAGTTTCAAAAATCTAAATAAATTTCTTAAAATTCTAAATAAATTACAGAAAAATATAATTAAATATTTTAGCCTAAATTAAATATTTGGTATGAATAATATGCAAGTATGGTTTCATAGTAAATCTTGAAAGTCCTAAAAATTTACGTTCCCTATGTTTTAATTACTTAAAAATTCTAGAAAATCTCCAAAAATCTAAAATAGCCTAAAAATAATTCTAAATAAATATTTACATAAGTAAATATACTAAGAAATTTATTTTCTAATTAATTAATAGAATACTCTAAAATAATTTAGTATTTAAAATAATTTATAATAAATATAATAATATAAAATATACACAAAATATATTTTTTGGGTGAGGAGGTTTACAGGCCAGTTTCAAGAGCCTCAGTTCAGTAAACAGAAAATACTCGGAACTCAGCAGCAAAGAATTCCTTCCTCAGCAGGGTGTTCTCATTGTGGAAAAACATGACACATGATTTCAGAGTGTCGTAGAGCACAAGGGTTGTGCTTAGCTTGTGGACCACCAGGCCATAGAGTGGGAACTCGTCCATATAGAGCTAGTTCATCATCATCATCCCCGACAGGACCACAATATAGGGCTCCAGTGCCAGTTCAGCGTAACCAGGGTCTGAGGCCTTTGTCGACCCAATCTCAAGTATTCCAACAGCAGAGGCCACAAGAGTATGCGCAGGCCCAAGCTCAAGTACAAGCCAGGCAAGGAGGTCCGCGGTAGCAAGGACCAGCACCGAGAGGACGAGGTCAGGCGATGACACTCATTATGGAAGAGAAGTTAGCTTCTGGTGAAGTGGTGGCAGGTACCATTCTCGTCAACTCTTATTCAGATTCAGTATTGTTTTATTCTTGTGCATCATATTCCTTTATGTCTGTACGATTTGCTACACGAGTTGGATTGGACCTTGAATCCTTATCAGTAAGACTCAATATACTTACTGGTAACGATATCATAGGAGTAAAAAGAGTTTATACCTTGTGTCGAGTCTGTCTTAGTGTGCGGGAGAGATTTTTTCGCTAGACTGATAGAGTTTTCTATGGAAGATTATGACGTCGTCCTAGGAATTGATTGGTTGATTGCTCGACATGCATCTATAGATTGCCATGATGGCAAGGTTATCTTTCGTATCCCCAGAGTGGAAGAATTCTCATTTTCTAGAGGCAAGATGGAGTCTTTATCGGCGATCATGAGAATGGCAGTAACAGAATGAGTACCATTGCCCAGAGTAGTCAGTAATTTTCCAAATGTGTTTCTAGAAAAACTTTCAGGCATGCCACCAGAAAGATAGATCAGTTTTACCATTGATCTTCTTCCAGGAATAGCACCAGTATCTGTGAGAGTCTCCATGATGGCACCATTAGAGTTGAAAGTCTTGTACCGAAGAATTGAAGAATTGAGAACCAAAGGATTTATTCATGCTAGTGGATTGCCTTGGGGAGCCCCAATGCTACTTGTGAAGAAGAAGGATGAAACGTCATGATTATGTGTTGATTATCGTATCCTCAACGCAGTGACCATCAAGAATAATTATCCCTTACCAATGATTGATGACTTGTTCGATTAGCTTAGTGGAGCAGCAATTTTTTTCCAAGATTGATATGCAGTCGTGATATCATCAGATCAGAGTCAGATAGCAGGATATACCCAAGATGACGTTCAGATCAAGATATGGATATTGGAAGTTTCTAGTAATGCCCTTTGGAGCAAACAATGCGCCAAAAGTGTTTATGGATCTCATGAATCGTATTTTTAAGCCATACTTGGACAAGTACGTGATTGTGTTTATTGACGACATCTTGGTGAACAGTCGAAGTAAAGTAGAGCACGAGCAGCATCTTCGCACAGTTCTTCAAGTCCTTAGAGAACATAAGTTATATGCCAAGTACATTAAGTGCAAGTTCTGGTTTGATCATATTTCGTACTTGGGGTATATTATTGCAAAAGGTGGAGTAGAAGTGGATCTCCAGAAGATAGAAGCCGTTGAGACATGACCAGTTTCCCGAACAGTTGTAGAAGTTCATAGTTTTCTGTGACTAGTAGAATATTATCGAAGATTTGTGTCAAACTTTGCTAGAATTTTTGTACCCTTGACATAATTGACTCGTAAGGATGTGCGTTTTGATTGGACAGATGAATATCAAACCTCTTTTAAGAAGCTCAAGCAGAAGTTGATCACGACTCCTATTTTAACGCTTCCAGATGGGACGTGGTTTTATGGTATATTATGATGCGTTAGGAAAAGGACTACGGTGTGTTTTTATGCAGCATGGTAAGGTTCTAGCTTATGCGTCTCGGCAGCTTCGAGATCATGAGAAGAATTATCCAACGCACGACTTTGAGTTAGCAGCAGTTGTCTTCACACTCAAACTTTGGAGATATTATCTATATGGAGATCGAGTAGAGATTTTTACCGATCACAAGAGTTTAAAGTATGTATTTACCCAGAAGGAACTCAACATGAGACAAAGAAGATGGCTAGAGTTGATGACAAATTATGATCTTGACCTTCAGTATCATCAAGGGAAGGCTAATTTCATGGCAGATGCTTTGAGCCAGAGAGTAGAAGCTTATATTCTCACGGTGCAGCGAGAGATTTTAGAAGATCTTCAGGAGATGGACATAGAAGTAGTATTACCTAGAAGATCTTTAGGAGATAGACATAGAAGTAATATTACCTGGCAACACAATATTAATTGCTAGTCTGCTAGTTAAGTCCAGTATAGCGAAAATGATCAGAGCAGCATAGTTAATGGATGTCAAGTTTCAATGACTCAGGAAAGAGTGTGAGATAGGACGTAGACCCAAACTAAGCATTCACAGTGATGAAACTCTCCGATTTGGTAATCGTCTTTGTATACCAAGTGGAGATATTCGTCAAAAGATCATGTCAAAAACCCACAGTTCTCAGTATTTCGTTCACCCAGGAGGAACAAAGATGTACAGAGACATTCATCTTCATTTCTGGTGGAATGGTAAGAAGAGGGAGATAACCCGATTTCTCTCTCGGTGTTTGGTTTGCCAACATGTTAAAGCTGAGCATCAGAGACAAGCATGACTTCTTTAACCTTTACCAATTCCTGAGTGAAAGTGGGAGCATATCACCATGTATTTTCTGACAGGTCTTCCTAGATCCCCAGCTGGCAGAGATTCTATTTGGGTAATAGTGGATTGACTCACGAAGGTTGCTCACTTCCTTTCCTTCAGAGTAGGACAGTCTATAGAGCAGTTGGCTCGGATGTACATAAATCAGATTGTCAGACTACATGGTATGCCAGTCAGCATCGTATAAGATAGAGATTCTAGATTCACATCCCACTTTTGGCAGAGCCTTCAGCAGAATTTAGGTACCCGTATGAAGTTTAATACAACTTATCATCCACAGAAAGATGGTCATGTAGAATATACCATCCAGACCCTAGAAGTCATTCTTCGATCATGTACCCTTGACTTTGGTGGTTCCTGCGAGGATCACTTGCACTTGGCCGAATTCTCTTACAATAATAGTTTTCAAGCAAGTATCCAGATGACACCCTTTGAGGCACTGTATGGCAGAAAATGTAGATCACCGTTAGCTTAGGATGATATTTGTGAGAGGCAATTGCTTGGTCCCGAGATGATAGCCCAGACAGTTGAGGTAGTCAAAAAATTCTGGAAGCATCTTAAGGTGGCTCAAGATCGCATGCGTCATTGGACCGATTTGCATCGACGACTCTTGATTTCTCTGTCGACGACCATGTATTCCTTCATATTTTGCCTACCCGAGGAGTTATCAGATTTTGTGTGCGGAGAAATCTTAGTCCACGGTATATTGGTCCATTCGATATCCTCGAGCAAGTGGGAGATATTTCTTATCTTCTTGCTCTTTCGCCATCGCTCCTTGAGATAAATAATGTTTTCATATATCCCAATTACGACGGTATATACCGAATTCAAGCCATGTCCTGGATCATTCAGAATTGGTTTTTGGTACCGACCTTTCGTATGAGGAGAGGCCTATATCTATTTTGGACCGGAGAGAGCAGATTCTCAAGAACCAGATCATTCGATTAGTCCGAGTTACTTGGAGACATCACTCACCGGACGAGTTAACTTGGGAGCGAGATGATGATATTCGTGCTCGATACTCGTATTTGTTTGAATCATGAGGTTTACTTGTTCGTATATCTCATACCCTAATCTTGTCTTATGTATGCTTGTCGTGTTCTAGAATTGTGCTTGATTCCCACATGCCCTTGCTTACCTTGATTGCATGTACCCAGAGTTTTCTTGCTAGACCCCGTGCCTTATTAAAATTTCGAGGACAAAATTTTTTAAGGAGGAGAGAGATGTGAGACTCTTCTCACTGTTCTAGTATACATACCTGATATACGCATATTATACATGTATAGCTCATTTATTGTTTAATTGCTTTCTTTATGCTTTACGTCATTCATGCATTATTTATGTTATTTTTGTAAGTTTCTCTCAGTTGCATGCTTTGGACCGTTGGTCCCTTGGTTTTCTTGGTGTATGGTAGTCATTAACCCGGGTGAGGTACATGGATTATGATCCAATGGCCTACAATCCTAGCTCTTTCTATATAAGCAATCCCACTCTCTTTCCTCCACTTTTCTTTTTCTTTCATTTCTCTTTTCTTCTTTATTTCTTCCCCAGCAGAGAGCAGCAGTCGAGCTTGGCCATGGCCGAGGGTAACCTTGGTAGTGTTGGTTTTAGGTTAAAATTTGATCGTAGGCAAGTACATCTTGCCAACCGAAGGAACAACCATGGATCTTGCTTTGATTCTTAGTATAACTTATTTTAATCATTTGATCGATTTTATTTTTGGGTAACACTTAGAACTTGTCTCATTGATGATTTTATTTTTCTTGAATTGGATTGCTCTTGGAGCCCAAGAACAACAAGTCAGAGAATGCAAAGTTGGCCTGAGAATGCATACAAAAAAGTACGCAGGAAACCCTTGGCGCATAAAACAAAGTTTCAGTGAGCGCACTTGTGTGTGTTTCACAAATTTATTAGAAAGTGCGCCAAGATATGTTGAGTACTCTTGGCGCACTTCTCTACTTCTACGTACATTTTATACTATGGCAATTCCTTCAAAAGTACGACAATCCTACTTGACGTACTTTTGAATGGGTCTGTAAATCATCAAGAATGTACATCACTGCTAAAATAGCCAAGTTGGCGCACTTTACAGATATTGCAGAGTTGGCGCACTTTGGTAAAACTTTCCATACCGGCGCACTTTGTTGCTTCTGGAGAATGGCGTACTTTGCTGTGTTGGTGCACTATGTGGCATTCTCCAGAGATGGCGCACTTTGTAGCCCTTCATAATTACTCAATGACTCAGCAATGACTTCTGACCATTCTCGAGAATTGTGTTCTTGACTGCAAGGTTGTCTTGAATGTTGTGCCATGCCTTGAAATTTATTTTTTATCTTTTAGTAGACCTTTCTACGCTTGTTTGTGCGCCAAACCTCACTGCTGGCATACTTGATCTTTCACGTCCCAGTATCGGAATATGGAGACGGATATGGCCAGTTCCCCCGTACAAGGTATAAAATATCATACGTCGGTCATGGCTGTAACTAGACAAGGGGGTGCATACTACAAGCAAGTCACTTAGGATCATCCAGCACATTTATTCTCTCAACCAGTCAAGCAAGAACAGTAAACATAGAACATATATGACAAGGAAGTAAGGCATCCCAAACGTCCTGTCATGATATTCTAGAAACCAGCTATACAAAATAAGAAGGCTAGTAGAGTATCAAAAGTACATGACCATAATCAGCTGCAGTCTGATTAATTATAATAATGTAAAAGAAACTAAATGTCCAGATCTTACGGCTAACAAGTGCCGGTGGCTAAACATCCAAAATAAGTAGAGTGTGCAATAATGAGCAAGGGAGAAGAAACCCACTCGTTCCCTATAACGGCCATCCGCCTGGTGCGTGCCATTATTCAGGGAAAGTACGCTTGATCATCGGATACTGTCTCTAATCCTGGCCATTCAAAACCAGTGGGGTTAGACCCCAAATAACAAGTACCACAAAGGAAGCACGAATGAAGAAATAAAACCAGGTTATGAAATATATATATATATATATATATATATATATATATATATATATATATATATATATATATATAGTTATGTCTCATAGTTTTGGTCCATAGCCTATCATGCCACAATAATCTAACCCTACAACCAAACAAGGACAAGTGTTAGACCATCGCACTATGATAGTCCATGTCCCTAGACTATTTGACATCAGATATAATACACAAACAAGCTCGGTTACCTAATCACCTATCATTTATATGGCTTACTAGATGGAGTCTGAGTTATCCCAGAGATATTATGCATATAGGAATCCTCAGATCGAACCAGGTACTAGCAGGGTTAGCCGAGCCATAAATTGTCGTATAGCACGTAGTATTGCACACCGGTCCCTCGTAAGGCCATCGTGCTAAGAACGCATAGAATACATAGTATAGTTTAATTGTCTTGATATTGCCATCCACTAATGAGAATTTAAACAATATCCATGGGTGTAAACTCCCTCACCCAAAATAGGTATTTTGTGTGTATTTTATATTATTATATTTATTATAGATTATTTTAAATATTGAATTACTTTAGAGTATTCTCTTAGTTAATTAGAAAATAAATTTTTAGTATATTTACTTATGTAAATATTTTTTTAGATATATTTTTAGACTATTTTAGATTTTTGAAGATTTTTCTAGAATTTTTTAGATAATTAAAACATATGGAACGTAAATTTTTAGGACTTCTATGATTTACTACGAGACCATACTTGCATGTTATTCCTACCAAATATTTATTTTAGGTTAAAATATTTAATTATATTTTTCTGTAATTTATTGAGAATTTTAAGAAATTTATTTAGATTTTTGAAATTATTTAGGATTTATTTGGTTATATATAGTCATAATATTAGATAGATGCTAATTTAGTGTTAATAGATATTAATAAGATTATATATAAATTATTTGTATTATCTTTAATTCTATTTAAGATTATAAATTATTGAGATGAACTCAAACTCTATTTTAAATTAATCCAAATCCTGAGCCTACTAGGAAAGCAACTTCATGCATATCCTATCCTTATTTAAACTGATCATATTCATATCCAAATTAGCCAATCCTAGTCGTATTCAATTAACTAGTCTCCACCATTATAAATACCTCATCCTTCGTATTTTTCTTTCCCAAATTCACCTCTTTTTCGTCCAAAAAGAGTCAAAATTCGTCATAAATTCAGCCTCATTTTCTAGTATGTTATGACGACTTAAAAAGAAGATATCTCCTAGCTCCGGACTCCAAACGCACTCCAGTTTTTTTTATTATAACTATATCAAGGTTAGTTTTCTGAATATATAAATTATTTTAATAATTTATGAACCTATTTTTCCAAAAAATTCTAAAAGTGTCAGTTGTCCAAAATTAGACGTATTTTCGTATTTTTGAGATTTCGGGAGATCCCGAACTCAAAATTACGAGCCGTTTGAAGTTTCGAAAATCTGACATGATAAAATTTCATAAATTTATTTTTAGAAAATTTAATATATTATTTTAATCTACTGTAAAATTCGTGCAACGTAGACGTAAGTAGAAAACCACCGAAAACTTTCATCTGTGCGATCTTGTGGCCATAACTCTTTACCGACTTGTGATATTATGAAACCGTCGATTTCGGTATTCATGTAGCATTGAAATCTGTAGGATTCTACACAAAAATTTAGGATTTGAGTTGGCTGACTTTTTGGTCAACCGATTGTCTCGATTTGCGTGCCACGGATCACAAATCCGTAAAGTTGACTTTCTTTGGACCAAAAATAGGGTTTAACAAAAAAATCAGATTATAATAAGATTAAAATACTATTTTAGTTTATTTTATTCAGAATTAAAATAAATTAAAATGGAGGAACCTATTCACCCACTTTTGTAATCTAACTTGTTTAATTTATGTGACGGGTAGATCGGACGACGCCTTGAGTTGGGACTTCATTCTTTTTCAGATCAGGCAAGATACCTTGCCAAATTGCTTACAGTATTTTGCATGCTTATTATATTTCTGTATATTCATTGCATTTCTGTATATTCATTGCATGTGTAGTTTCTTTCAGTCATTACTATATATTAGATATGTTGACACACACTTGACACTTAGTATCATAGAGGACAATCAGTAGGCGTATGGGCTATAACCACTCTGGTGAACCTTAGTAACTAGTACGCACTATGGTAGTCATGTCCGATGGTCGCTACCCCCGCGGTATGTCGATTGATGGAGTCACGAGGGTCGCTACCCCCGCGGTATGTCGGCTGATGATGTCCCCTGACGTGTGTGTGAGTTATGAGACTTAGATCGAGTAGCCTACCCTTGTCCATACGTCGAAAAGTTGTCCTCATTTGTATTAATATAGATTGTCTTATACAGCGTACTTATATATTTTCAAACATTATGCATGTTTACTGTATTCAATTGGCTTGCTTCTATTTATCTTGTTACGTCCCTCTGAGGACCTGGTCCCTTTCCAGGTGTAGATGTTCATGACTATTCGCAGGAGCACTGATCATGACTTACTACTTATCTCTCCGAGGAGGTCTTACCTTCTGAGCATCAGTGATTATCTCTAGCGAGGGATCGCTTCGCTGATACACTTCTATCATCATCTTATTTTGTATTAGAGATTTTATATCCCTCTCTCATTTTAGTATTGGTATAGTCATTGGTAGTGGATTTGTCTCCACCCGACTATCATTTATGGATTATTCAGACTCATTATTCTAGTTTATTTATTTCCTTTTGTGACTTGTTGTGTGGATAAGATTTAGTATATCGGTGACTTATGACAATATTTATACCACATGTGAGTTTATATTCATATTACAGCGTACGTGTGTATTATGGTATCCATATATTGGAGTTGCCATATACATACGGCTGGCATGCTTACGTGTTCCTAGTCCTACGTAATTTGGGACTAGGGCGTGACAATGGGGACTAGCCTGTACACCCTAATTCAGATGACTGAAGGTAGCTAGTTAGGCACGATCTCGTGATTCCATTCTCTTCCAATGCTCTACAAGTTTAGTTGTCTAGTTAACCATATTGTTAACTGGAATCACATAGCGTTGTCATATGGTATTCCCCTTATATGACGTACCATAGTATGGCCATGCTAGATATGAATCCATTTTGTCACTTGATAGTTAAATTTGGATTTACTCCAGCGTGATACAATAATAAACAGATCGTAGCCACGCTTGGTCATTTAATAACCCTTATGTCCATACTGGAGATTAAGTTATATCACATGTTACATAGCACATAGGTACACCGTAGTATAAACATATAATATAATCGCGTAGGAACACTTAGCACGTAGGAATACATAGCACGTAGTAAGTGTATCAGCACAGATATAAGTGGTCGGGTCATGACGCATAGATGTGTCTAATACTCTTGCGGTCATCAAAGTCACACATACATCCCATAAAGTTCAAAGGAACATTCAAACAAAACTAGTCCAAAAAAGCGTATGCAAGGGGCCGCATGCGCATAAGGATCAAGGTCACATGGGGATTAGTTGCCGCATAGAATCAGTTTCCGCATAGGTCTAGGATGCATAGGAAGTCGGGCCGCATAGCCGCATAGGTCGCATGGTCGAATGGTTGTTGACCGCAGAGGTCACATGAGCTCAAGGTCGTATGACCGCATGAGTTCAGACCGCATGACCGCATGAGTTCAGACCGCATGGCCGCATGAGTTCACGGCCTCATGGTCGCATAAACTTAAGACCGCATATGCTCACTTGTCGTATATGGTTCAAGGCCGCATAGATCTATCGGTCGCATAGGACTTCGTCTTCTCCAGACAGTAGTTTAGCCATGGCAAGAACTCCAAAACCGAAAATTTGTTTCTTCATAAAATTTTTATTTTAACTCCTAATTGAGTGAACCAAAAGCCAAAACACTCAAAATGAAGTGCTTCATCCATCCCAAAAATTATTTTTGAAAATACTATATTTTACTAGATCAAAACCACCAAAAATTCAAGGAACCCATGAAAATCCTAAACTTAGAATATAGATCTACTCAAATCCATCCATTAAAACCGAAAAATCTAAGTACTTAAAGTGTTTGGAATCATCATAAGCACATAATAAACTAATAAAAAACAAAGAAAAGCAAGAATTTAAAAATTAAGAGATTTTTGATGTAGTGCAAGGTGTACTTGCCGAAATGAAGAAAGAAGAGAAAATGGAGCTGAATGGGGGAAGAAAGAGAAAGATGTTGGGTTTTATAGTTATGGTTTGAGGTTTAGATCATGGGTTCAACTCATGAATGAACCAACCCAACAATTTAAACCATGGGTCTAATTGAACCAAAGAATGGGTCTAGTATCCATGCATGCAACCTAATTATTATGTAAGCAAGAAATACTCTAAGAAGGAAATAAATACAAACAAAAAAATAAATATATCCCAAAATATACATTTCGGGAACAGGAAGTGACATGATCAAAGTGTACCAAGTTCATAGCTTGGGTACTTTTATTTGTGCATCAATGATAGATTTGTGCGCCAAGCTCCTGGCTCGCGCACTTCTATCATTGTGCGCAAAGGTTCTAGAAGTGCGCTTTAGTATAATTTGTGCGCCATCTTTTGCTCGTATCACTTTTTGTATCAAAGTGCGCCAGAACTACTCGGACTAATAATTTATGCGCCAAAATTATTTTTGGCCATTTGTGCGCCAATAGTGGTTTTGTCTTATTGTGCGTGGATGTTATTTTCTTGCCTAATTTTATGCGCCAACCCTGAATTGATAATTTATGCGCATGTATACCAGTATTCTCTTTAATATGCTTAACTCTTGATGATTTTATGGTTCCCTTTTATCCCGTTATTTTAGTTAATCCTGGCTATTTTTTGAATATGACATTCTTGATATTGATCTTGATTTCTTGACATGATCTAGTGATTGTACACTATAAATGAACTCCTAAATCTTGACATAAAACTTATAATCCTGATATTGTACTTATAATCCTGATACTGTAATAATCCTGATATTGTACTGATAATCCTAATATTGTACTAAAAATCTTGATACTGTACTGATAATCCTGATAGTGGCTCGACGTAGCGCACTCCTGACACGAGAATTCTTGTAACTGTCCTGATCAAGGCTATTAGTAGCACATGTATTGCATGTCATGTATTCCCGTGGTTGATTTTGATTATGCTCGTCAAGCTACTGTCCTGTCTTGCATTATGTCTAAGGCAGATTCATGAGCACCACGATCTAGAATTCTTGATAATTGTCCAGGCTAATAACTAGAATAATAATCTAGAAAGCATCTAGAGAGATTTTTTGGCTACATACAAATCCCAGTATCCCAGTGACACCTGATGGATTTGGAGCTCTCCGTTGTGGGGGGCACACTTTCAGCACACCGACGAGTATTGCACTACCAGAAAAGACAAAAAAATAATTATACCTAATAAACCTGTCACGCCCCAGTCCCAAAATGCCGAGGGACTAGACATGTGGCAATGGTCAGCTACGCATTCAAGCAGGCTCATGTCCGACTCCAATAAGTATAAGTTGTCTAATGCGAACTTTAGTCCAAGAATCTACGAATATACATATAAATGTCAAGTATCTAGATCTCATCCATAAGAACAATATATGAACTAAATAACAAACTGGAATAAATGCTGAAAGTAAAGATACTGTCGAATATCCAGCAAGAAATAATACTAAGTCGGGTGGAGACAAATCCACTACCGATAAATGGAAAAGTAGAGACAAGGAAATATAACTAAAACATGCTAAAAAGTAACTAAGTATAAGCAGGGCCATCAACTACAATCGTACCCTCTTCTGGTGTCGGTCCGTAAAGTTGTGGGTGCTCCTCGTCTGCTAAATCTGGAGAACAAAACCAGGTCCTCAGAGGGACGTAACAAAATATAAAAGAATACGAGCCAAAAGTACAGTAAATGAATACGCAAGATAGACAAGAAAGTAAACACAAGAAAGCAAATAAGACACGAGAAATCATACATCTAAGATGGTGGCGTGCCGATGGTGCTATCAAACATGACTACACGCAAATTGGGGTAACCGCAACTCAATGGGAGATCACGGTCCTATAGAAAGTAGGCCAATGGGGACTCCCAATCTATAGTATGGCTCTTTCGCAGCCCAATGGGAGCTCACGAATGGGGTAGTCGAATGAACAAGTCTCTATCGCAGCACAATGGGTACTCACAGTCGAGAATGCTCAAGTATAGTCAATGCCTAATAACGATCATCTAGGAACGTAAAGAAACCAATCGAGTCAACTCAAGGAAGCGTAGAGTAAACATATACCATTACAATATATCTATGGAATAAATAGTAATCCATGGAAAAGAGCAAATAATGTACATGCACGTAAAACGAGAAAATAAGACTAGAGCAGCAGGAATAAATCAATATGAAAAAGCGCATCAAGAAACTATATACGACAAGACAATAACAACTGAAAAGGAAAGCATGCAAATAATGTGCAAGAGTTGGCAAGGTATCTTGCACGACAATGTATAAATAAGTTAAGGAAATAAGTAGCAAAACTGCAGGGTTTGGCAAGGTATACTTGCCTGGGGTTCGAATACCAACAATTATCTCTGTGTCAGTGGATCCTGCAGGTACTCCTCCAAAAGCTATAATAAACATCACCAACAGTCTTAGAAAATATCAAATAGCTAGAAATGCCTGTCCTTAAGTCCAATTTGGATACAGGGGCAAAAATGACACTTCCGGGTCAAAGCGGGATCCACATGTGGGCCACCTTGCACCGAAAAGCGTGTCAGGGTCAAAGGTCTCCAAATTCGTCAAACTTAGTGTCAACAAGTCAAGAACGATGATACAAACCCAATGGAACTTCCAGAACTGGATTCCGATGAGCCGATCACAAAATCGCCGACAAGTGGAGCCTGTAGGGCCCACGATACGCGATTTCGTCAACGTTCTCAGAATCGAACCAAACTTGGGTCATAGGACCAGCGTATTGCTATGAGTCTAATGGTGCAAGTTTTGTCTCGATCTGACGTGTGTACACAAAGTTACGACATATTCCAGAATAGGCGGATACGGGACGTTGTCGGAGGATACGCGTCGATTCCGGTGTGCACGCACATCCAAATCGACTTCTGCGAAATCCCACACGTCCGTATCAACGATGCGCACATTTTGGTAAAGATCACATACGACCAAGTCATCCCGTTTGGCGGGGCGCACTCAGTTCCAGGGTGAAACAAAGAGTTGGTTTTCCTGTTTTTGGATCGCGGTGTGCGATCACCACAGGACGCGATGCACCGAGCGGGTTGTACGGGCATCGAAAGGGTTACACAGTCTACACGTCACAACTGATGGAATAAAAAATGGGACAGTGAGGAGAGAGAAATGGGTACCTGAACAGGGCTCCGTGAAGACTGATTTTCACGTGTCCGTGCGTCGATTCGACACAGGATTTGTGTCTGGGTCGCTGTGTCCACGGTACTAGGGTTAGGGTTAGGGGCTTCGCCGGAGCTGCGACGACTGCTGGCAACCAGAGGGAGGCAGGGGACTGCGGAGGCGGCGAGGGCCGGAGGCTGCGGCGCGCTGGGACATCGGCGGAGGTGCTGGCGAGGTCGTCGGGGGCTGCTGGAGACGCGGGGAGGAAGAGGGAGACGAGGTTGCTATTCCGTCGAGGGCAGAGCGGTGGAGTTCTGTGGGTGGTGGTCGACGTCTGAGCGAGGGAGATCGACGGCGAGGTAGTCGGGGAGCGGCGGAGATGGATCTGGAGTAAGGCGGAGACGAAGGCGACGTTGGGGGGAGTTAGGTCGGTGGTCGGGTCGAGCGGGGCTAACTTGCTGGGTGGTGGAGGTTCTAGGTCGGAGGAGAGGTCGTCGGCTGAGGGAGAAGGATGAGGAAGACGACTGGAGGTCGGAGACGATGGGGATGGTGATGATCGGGGCTGTGCTTGAGGCGGAGGAAGAGGAAGATGAGGGTGCGGGGTCGTCGAGGGCGGAGCGGATCGGTGCTGCGGGCGGTGGTCGTACGGGTTGGGGACGGGGAGTTAGGTCGTGGTCAAGGATGGGCGGCCGGAGGTGACCGTCGATAGAGGAGGAAGTGGAGTCGAGGACGGAGATAGGCGGAGAGGGGCTGGACTAGGGCGGCGGGTGAGGCAGAAGGTGGTCGGGAAGGGTACGACGGTGGAGCCGGCTGTCAGACTAGGGTTCAAGCAGGCGTTCGTCGAGGCTTGGGATGAGATTTTAGGTTACGGCGGCGGCGGGGCACAGAAGTCGAGGCTAATAAATAGGGTGAACAGTAATCCCGATCAGATTAGGGTTTCGGCGGCTATCGGGTTTGGGTCCAGGTCCGCGGGTCGGGTTCAACGTGAATCCGGCCCGACCCGCTAGTGCTAGGGTGCGGGTTTGGGTTTGCGGATTTCGAGTCGGGTTTAGATCTGACCCGACCCGATAAGGCTGGGTTTGGTTCAGTTGAACCGGGTCTGAGTTGGTTTGGTTTATTTCAAATAAACCTGGTTTATTTTAGGGGTTTAATTCGGTTTAATTCTACAATAGTTTTTTTTAGGGCTTTAAAACTGCTTTCGGAGTCCAATAAATTCACAGAAAATTACACTATGTCCGGTTTTCCATTTTATACCATAAAATATTATTTCTATAATATTTTAATATTAATTAATAGTAATTAAAAATTATTTAATTACCAAATACCTAGGTTTTAATTACAGAAAATTTCCAGAAAATTCCAGAAAAATTGTGAAAGATCCAAATTAAAAATACCTGAAAAATCAGGGGTTTACAAAACCTATATTATGTACCCGTTCGTCTGGATAATCTGGATAGTCTGCAGGGCATGTGGTTGTAAGGAATCTTAAATTGCATGTGTTAGTAACTAGGACTGTGATAACCCTAGTTTGCTAATGATAGCAAGTCGTAGGATATGATTGGCCGTTATTGCTTGACTTTCAGTCTAGTCCAGTCTTGTCCTGATTTAAATTAGCAGATGATCCGAAAATGGTTATCGGAGTGCTGATTCCAGATGCCCTTGTTTAATTACTCCAGAACTGTTTAACTATTACTTTACCTACTATTTTTTATTTATTTGTCTACATGCTAGTTTTTAGTTTCTAAGATTTGCTCCCTTATTCTACTTGCTATTTTGGGGTTTGACCCCACTAGTTTTGTATAGGCAGATATCGAAGAAGGATCGCAGGTTCTCCCATACTTCCTACCTCAAGATGGTGAACACCAGGAGCAACCGGGGCCACGAGTAGGTTCCTTTTACATCACCTACTTGATCTTGTATAATTATTCTTTTGAGGCGTTTAGCCACCGAGAACGTGTTTATCTCATATTTTGGGACTTGACATTTTAGCCTGCGAGCCTACATATATAGCATATTCTAGACTATAGCTAGAGCTGATCATATAACTTTATACTCTGCTAGTTATTCATTTTGGTAACTAGCTTCATGATCATCTGGGTATGTATATCTTGGGAAGCCTTACTATTATATGTTAGTGATCATACATCTTGTAAACTTGTTGAATGCTTGAGATTGAGACACATAGGATTCTAGATCCATGATTGCCTGATGGATTGTAGAGTAAATCCTCACATGTCTAGACAGCCATGACCGTATCATAGGGTATAGAGTACTCTGGTGTATGTATCTGGCTTTGTCTGTCCACGCTCTCTAGTATTCTGGTTTTTGGACATGACAATTATGTCATGAATTATAAGCGACCAGACATAGCTCAATCAATTAACAAACTGAGTAGATATACGAGTAATCCAGGAAAAAATCACTGGAACGCAATCATTAAAGTAATTAGATATCTAAGATAGACCAAAGATTATGGATTACACTATACTAAATACCCAGCTGTACTCGAAGGATATAGTATTGCAAATTAGATATCTGATACTAAAGACTTAAAATCCACAAGTGGATATGTCTTTACACTTGGAGGTGCAGCAATATCGTAGAAGTCCTTAAAATAAACGTGCATAGCCATATCAACTATGTAATCTTAATGCATAGCTCTGGATAAAGTAAGTGAGGAAGTAGAGTGGCTTCAAAAGTTCTTCGAGGATATTACAATAAGGCCAAAACCCATACCAACAATTTGTATAAACTATGATACCCAATCTACTATCGGTAGGGCACAAAGTTATATTTATAACGGTAAATCAAGACACATCAGAAGATGTCACAATACCGTTAGAAAACTTCTCTCTAATGGCATAATCACGATTGATTATGTAAAATTAAAGAAAAAATTTACGGATCCACTAACTAGAGGTTTGACAAGAGAGCAAGTTTATAAGTCATCGAGGGAAATGAGCTTGAAGCCTATGTTAAAAAAAATTCCATAAAGGAAAACCCAACCTAGTTGACTAGAGATCCCATGATCTAGGTTCAATTGGACAACCTAATTATGTAAAATTCTAAAATGACACTGACGAGTATTTAATTACTTCTACCATTCTCTAGGATGACAGATAATAGTGTCGCCTGCAAAGAATAATAGGGTAAGCTTTGCTTTTAATGATTCATATTACTTGAAGTTCAAGTGGAGTATAGCATGATACTCTTATTAGGAAGTCACCTATGTGAGTGTGGAAGCGGGGTTGCTTCAATGAGAATTTTAAGGCTAAATTCTCTATAAACACTCATGAAAACAGAAAAATATTTAGGGACAAAATGAACAAATAAATAGAAGCAATCTTGGTCGAAAATGAGTTGTGTGATATTTATTGTTTCAAGTTTACAATAATAGCTGAACAGTTTAAGACATCATGTTTACTGGATGGCTAGTAAACTTGATAAATACTCACAAGGGAAGGTTCAAGGCCAAAAGCTACCTATCCTGATACAATAACTTTCCAAATGATCTCACTTTGTCTGCACTACGTCTACATAGTGTCTGCATTTGTTGTTTTCATTCATGTGGAGTTGTTGGAAAATATATTCTAAGTGAATAAATAATTTGACTTAAGAAATTAATTTAAAATATTTTAATTAATTTTCCAATGGCTGTCTATTCGAAATGGTGTGTCATTTCTAAATAGTGCGTCTCTTGACACTTTGTGTCTTTTCATCATTTATAAAAAGGAGAGTCATGTTAGTGTTTAATTCACTTATACACAAATTCACACATCAAGCATTAAGTTCAAGAGAGAGACAACCACCATTGCTTTATTAGTTCCTATGGTATGAAGTACTGCTACAGGAGGAGGAGTACCGTTGTATCCTGGGAGACTAACTCCATTAAACCGTAAGCACTTGTGCGGGGCGAATATTGTCTTAAGGACATTGAACCAAGTTCAAGCCTCGATATCGGTCAGATTATTTATTTATATTTTATTTTTAGATTCTAAAAATACAGAGTTGGAATTATTTATACTAACATTTTTGTCTTGGAATTATTTTGTTTCATACACAACTCGGACGTTGACGCGTTAATGCAATTATTATGCTTGTTAATGACTAATTTAATTATATATATATATATATATATATATATATATATATATATATATATATATATATATATATATATATATATATATAAAGATGTCCTAAATCAAGATATTTATACATTAACCTAAATGTTTAGAGGCTCCAAGTTAGTTAATGTCATTAAGTAATGAGATGTGAAGAAGTGATAGGAGATAATATTCTAGGTATTTCATTCATCATGATATTACATATATATACATCCACATATCAACTTGGGGCCTAAGTCACATGGCCAATCACCATAAATACAATTTAATCCCAATACCCCCATTCACCATATATAGCCAGCCAATCACCATATATAGCTAATCACCATAAATGCAATTTAATTATAAAATTTAACCTCAATTCTCCCGCCCCCTCAAGTTGGAGCATGCAAGTCACAAATGTCCAACTTGCGCAAAAGAAACTCAAATTGCCTTTTGCCTAAAGCTTCGGTGAAAATATCCGTCAATTATCCATCCGTTGGCACATGAGAAGGGCGAATAACTCCAACAAGAATATCATCCCTCAAAAAATGATAATCCATCTCAATGTGTTTTGTACGCTCATGGAAAACTGGGTTCTGCGCAAGATGTAAAGCAGATTAATTATCACAAAAAATTTTATAGCACACGAATGTTGCACCCCCAAATTGCCAAGCAACCCCTTAAGCCACTTAAGCTCACATGTGACCGTCGCCATCGTACGGTACTCCGCTTCGGCCGAAGAATAGGATATCGTCACATGTTTCTTCGTCTTCCAAGAGATGGACGAATCACCAAGAAAAAATAACCAACCAGACAAAGAGCGTCGTGTGATGGAACAACTCGCCCAATCAGAATCACACCACCCCGGAGCCTCAAATCACAGTTTGAGAGATGAAGAATGCCTTGACCGGGATAACCCTTCAGATATCTAACAACCCTCAAATCTGTATCCCAATGATCACACCAAGGCTCATGCATAAACTGCGACAAGATGTGAACAACATAAGCCAAATTTGACCGAGTAAACGAAAGATAAATCAGCCATCCCACAAGCCGTCGATATGCTTCTCCATCAGACAAAAGTGGACTTGTAGAGCGTGCCAGTTGATGATGTTGTTCATGGGAAAGCTTGCGGATTTTACCCCCAACAATCCTGTCTCAGAGATAATGTCAAGTGTATATTTCCATTGACACAGAAAAATACCTTTCGCACTTCAAGCTACCTCAACACCAAGAATAAACTTCAATGCCCCAAGGTCCTTAATGTGAAAGCATGTACTCAAATAGTTCTTAAAGGTAGTAAGAGCAGCAAAATTATTGCCAGAGAGAATCAAATCCTCAACATACACAAGAATATTTATCTGAATATCTCCCTTATGAAGAGTAAAAAGTGAATAGTCAGAGTACGATTGGCAAAATTCGTACTCCTGCAAAGAAAATGCCAACTTCGCAAACCAACAAGGAGGCGCCTGTTTAAGCCCATAAAGAGATTTTCAAAGCCGATATACCTGACCAGGGTGTTTGGTTTGCAAACCAGGTGATAGTTTCATATACACTTCTTCGGTAAGATCTCAATGTAGAAAGGCATTGTGAACATCCATCTGATATAGTTCCCAATTCTTTGCTGCGGCTATAGCTAGAAATGCACGAATAGTAAATATTTTTGCAACCAGAGCAAAAGTATCAGTGTAATCAATCCCTTCAACCTGATATTTTTTCAAAAACCACCAAACGGACTTTAAGTCGCTAAATACTTCCATCAGAGTTATACTTTATCTTGTACACCCACCGGCTCCCCAGAGCACGTTTTCCAACCAGAAGCATCTCCATGGTCCAGGTACCACTATCCACCAATGTAAACACACAGATTTTTATAAAATTTTAAAAATGAATTTCTGGATTTTTATGTGATTTTAATTATATATTATTAATGTTCTTCAAAGAAATTATATTTTTATGTATTAAATTAAATATTAAAATATTGTAAAAATTATATTTTTGGTGTATAATTAATTATTGGATGTTGTGTAATTTTTTTAGAATTTATTGGGTTAAAAAACTATTTTTAAATAGTTAAAAACTATTATTTTATTTAAACCGGACTGAACCAACTCGAACCGAACCCAACCCAAACTAACCCAAACATGATCCAACTGCCCTAGCGGGTCGAATCTGGACCTGACCCGCCGACCCGCTACCCGTCTACCCGCCCCCACTCACAGAATTTCCCCACAATACCCCACGCGAACCGCGGCCTCCCCCTCCATCTTCTCCTTCACATAACCTCCCCTCCCTCACTCTTTCACAACAGACGACCACACCCCCTCACTCTCCTATCTTCCGCGAGTAACTCCGGCCGTCGCCCGCCGTCGCACGCTACCGGAAAACGACCGCCAACATCGCCGCGTAATTGTCCAGTCTCGAACAACATCAAGGTAACCTTCTTCTAGCTCTCGTATCTACTTGTGTATTGATCCGAATTTAGTTCTGTCAAATCCTATGCGAAGTCCACTTGACCCTCTCGAAATCCCGTACAACTAGTTCGGGGTATCGCGGCCTGTGTCGATTGCAAATCGTGACGCAAAACAGGAAAAAAAGCAAAGAATTATGTACTTCAGAAACCGTCCCGGAGCCCCATGTTCACGGCCATATTTCTCCCAACCTGTTTAATAATTTTAAATTTTGTTTAAATAGTAAATTAGACAATATAACCGAGATTGAGACCCTATAATTAGTTTATTTTATTTCGTTGCATGTTATATTTTATTCGCGGGTGAAATCGACCAAAAACTTGGTTTTCAAAATTAAAAATTTCTTGAAACATGGTGCGTCCCGCTAATTGAGGCGACTTGGTCTTGTGCGAACTTCAACGAAAGGTGCGCACCATTAATATGGACATGTGAGATTTCGCGAAAGTTGATTTGGATGTGCGTGCACACCGGAATCGACTCGTATCCGTCGAAAATATCCCGAATCAGGCCTGTTCTGAAACTCGTTGTAACTTTGTGTGTGCTCGTCGTTTCGAAAAAAAACTTGTGCCATCGGACTCGTAGCAATACGCTGGTCCTGTGACCCAAGTTTGGTTCGATTCTGAGAACGTTGACAAAATTCCGTATCGTGGGCCCCACGACTCTACTTGACGGACGATTTTGTGATCGGCTCATCGGAATCCAGTTCTGAACATTCTGTTGGGTTCGTATCATCGTTCTAAACTTGTAGACACTAAGTTTGACGAATTTGGAGAACTTTATCTCTGGCACATTTTTCGGTGCGAAGTAGGCCACATGTGGACCCCATTTTGATTAGAAACTGTCAATTTTGGTCCTGTGTCCAAATTGGACTTATGGGTAGTCAATCCTAGCTATTTTATATCTTCTGAGAGTGATGGTAATGTTTATTTCAGCATCCGGAGGAGTACCGAAAGATCTTGCTGTTACCGGAGCAACTGTTGGACGCATATTTCTGCTTATTTCTTGTTGTATACTTGTTATACCTTAAGTATACAACTTGTTATTACTCCTCCTTATTTCATAGTTATAAGCTCTATTAACGCTCACCTCCACCCCAAGGGCTTAACAGGGATTCCGTCCATAAGACTCTATCCCCTTCCTCCCTTATTTTGTCGCTAACAAGGTTTCTCGCTTGAGCCGGGTCTGGTAAGTAAGGACTTTGCCTGGTATTAACTGATTGCGTCTTGTCCGGGATAGAAAGATTCAAGTTCTCCTTCTGATTCTAGTTTTTGGGCCAATAGTTGAGAGCGAAAGAACTTCCGCCTGACGCTTCACACCTCGCGGTGCTTACACCTCTCGCCTGTCGAAGTTCTGTTCAAAAACCTCGTACAAGAACTTGTATAAAGAAGGATTTCGAATGGAAAATATCGAAATGGTCGGCAAATTGGTTCCAAAGTCGTGGATCAAGATTGCCAATCTTACAGTACTTGCTTTATATTATTCCATTAATTTATTTATATGATGTATCTGTTCAACCTAGGACCGTGTGACATTGCTTAGCGTCCGAATAAGATTTGGGTGCCAACGCCGTCCGCGGAGTTGTGTAACATCACCTAGAGATTGATATTGCGATCCTATATACTATCGTGCTTGCATTACCAAGTACGTCATACCATAGGACACCTGACACTATTAATAAGAAAGAATCTTTCTGAGATATTCATGGTGATTCTGTATAGGTTACAAGATTTGTGACATAGATATTACATATGCTTAGCTATCATTATGACTTGCTATATTAGATATGATCTTGCGTGTTATGGACATGAGACGTCGTGGACATGAGATGTGTGATTATATTGGGTGGGGAGAGACACACAGGCTACATACTGATTTTATATATATATTTATTATTGTGAGACCGTGGACTCTACATCAGAGCTAGGCACATTACATGATATTACTGCTGCCGGCTCCCCGACATAGAGCTTGTAGTGGTCTCAGCCTGAGTACTAGTGATGCTCTCACTTGCATATCACATAGCTGGTTACATAGTTTACCCTATTGATTTATTTATTATTATACTGCATTTATTTTGGCTTGAGTTATTCTTGTACCTTGCTATGTCCCCTGAGGACCTGGATCCAGATTATGTCCCCAGGTATAGCAGAGGAGATCTATCCCGAGGTATACGGGACAGGAGCAGAAGCAGAAGCCGGAGCAATACCGATACCCGAGGACGAGGTGATGGCCGATGATTTCTCCTGAGTATCTACTTTATCTATACTCAGTATTTGCTGTTGTTAGACTCTTTTATTTCATGTCTATTGAACTGCTGTATCAAACTCATTATCGGGTTGTTCCCCGATATATTTTATTTGAGACTTGATGTTGGTTTATATGTTGTTATATTGATATTGATTTATCTGCTGTGGATGAGATTAGTTTTATTTATTTGACATATATTGTAGACCACTGTATTATTGTTTTATATCTTAAGTATACTCTAATGGGTCCATTAAATTGGGTTTGCCCATTGGTGTATGCTGATGGCCATTGCCATATGGCTAGTCCCTCGGTATTTTTGGACTGGAGCGTGATATAGTTTTTGTGGTGGCCCATACAAGTCATACGACTATATTGCTTTAGTTTTAACTAAGGAACTGAGCAAGCCTACGATTATGATAGGATAAGTTATAGGATCTCATCTACATATTGGCACGTTCTTGACCTCCACATCGGATTCGAATTAAATTCTTGATTTACATCATGTCTTGATTCCTCTGTGGGTTTTTCATAGTTTACTTTCAATGTAGAGTAATGGACCCACATGCCGGCGATAAGACTCCGGTAGGTACACCACAAGGTGCTGTGGTCACCTATGACGAGGGGGTGACACCAGTAGGCGGAGGTCAATCAGCTCAACAAAGCAGTCAAGCAGGCCAGCATACCTCAAACCAATGCTTATTTTTCCACTAGAACAAGCTATGGACGGGCAGCAGATGTTTCAAATGTTTTATGCAATAATGCAATCCCAACAGCAGGTTCAACAAGAGGCTCAGCGTCACAAGGCGAAGAACTTAAGGAACAACCTAGTAACCGTACTGGAGCAGACGAACCCACCAGTTAGACGACCATCGACGGGATCTATCACTGATTTCCGCCAGCAGAAGCCCAATACCTTTTCTAGCAAGGAGGAGCCCACTAAATTTCATGAGTGGCTCACAAACACTCAACACCAGTTGGAAGTAGCTGAGCTTCCGAGGGAGCGATGGATGACTGCCGTCAGGATGCAGTTGACGGACAATGCATATCATTGGTGGCTATCTGAGGAGAGACATCTCGGACTGGACCAAGTCACTTGTGAGGAGTTCTCTAGACTCTTACAAGAGATGTATATTCCAACTAATGCCAGAGCGGAGCTTAGAGATAAGTTCAACCGCCTCATTCAAGGCAATATGACGGTAGAAGAGTATAATGCAGAGTTCATCCGTTTGGGTCACTTTGTCCCTACTCTGATTCCGACAGAAGAGGAGAAGGCGGAGAAGTTCTTCGACGGACTTAGCTTTGAGCTACAGAGATTGATCGGGTCTGTTGCACCTACTTCATACACGGACGTTCTTGCTGCAGCATGACGTATGGAGCGCGTCACCAGGAGAGAGTCCAGCCTAAAGCGGCCATTCATATCAGCATCAGACAGAGCACCGCAAGTAGAGTCTGCAAAGCAACACCAAAGGAATCTACTGAGTGCAGCACCAAGGGCCATATCCCTTCCTACTTGTCACTATTGTGGCAAGGTAGGCCATATTGAGAAGGAGTGCAGACGCAATTTGGGACTATGCTTGATTTGCGGATCCAACCAACACCCAGCCAAGGACTTCCCTGAGCGTCGAGGAGGAGCACCAATAGTAGATCGACTAGCTTTACCAGCACCAAGGCCAGCTTATCCAGCATTGGGAGCACCACAGACAGGAGTTGGAGGAGTCAAACCACCAGCTACAGGAGGGTATCAGCAGACCACCTTTGGCACCACAGGCAGCACTATTCTAGCAGGCTCGTCAGCAGAGAGGTCCAACTTAGGGACAAGGGCAGGCATTTGCATTGGCTATTGAGGAGGAAGCTACTGCAGAAGAGGTTATAACAGGTACTATATTAGTAGCTTCATTACCTGTTGTAGCTTTATTCGATTCTGGAGCATCGTATTCATTCATAGCTGCTTGCTTCGTAGCCACACATAGAGTAGCTACTGCACCCCTTTCGAAGACTAAGAGAATTCTTACGGGAGGTGAAATTATCCCAGTTAGTGACATTTATAAATCTTGTTCGGTAGTAGTCTTTGGGAGAGAGATGCGAGCTCAATTTCTGATCTTTTCTATGCCGGATTATGATGTTGTACTTGCTATGGACTGTTTGGGTCAATACCATGCGACCCTAGATTGCCGGCTTGGACGGGTTATATTTAGACCGCCTGGACATCCAGAGTTTGAGTTTCTTTGGGGAGCCATAGAACAAGGTGTTCAGCCTACTCTTAGGGTACTATCTGTAGAAGGGGAGTCAGGTTACCCAAGAGTTATATCAGAGTTTATGGATGTATTTCTCGATTATCTTCTAGGCTTACCACCTGATCGGGAAATATATTTTATAATAGACTTGACTCTAGGAGCAGAGCCTATCACTTCATCAGTGTACCGACTAGCACATAAGGAGTTGGTGGAATTGAAGGAGCAAGTTGATGATCTTTTGGAGAAGGGTTTCATTCGGCCTAGTGTTTCACCACCCAAACTATTTGTGCCGAAGAAGGATGGGACAGTACGCCTGTGTATTGACTACAGAGCACTGAACGCCGTAACCATCAAGAACCGGTATCCTTTGCCACGCATTGACGATCTATTCGATCAGTTGAGTGGGGTGAGTATATTCTCAAAGATCGATCTTAGATCCGGTTATCACCAGATTAGAGTGGGGAAGGAGGATATACCGAATACAGCCTTCAGAACCAAGTATGGGCACTATGAATTCTTAGTTATGCCGTTTGGTTTAAGCAACGCGCCAGCTTTGTTCATGAGTTTGATGAACAGAGTTTTTTATCAGTACTTGGACAAATTCGTGGTTGTGTTTATTGATGACATCTTGATATACTCCACGAGCTATGAACAGCACGAGGAGCATCTCAGAATCGTGCTAGAGACGCTGAGACATGATAAGTTGTATGCCAAACTCAGTAAATGTGAGTTTTGTATGGATAGGGTGCCTTTCTTGGGATATATCATCTCGGGAGAAGGACTTTCAGTTGATCCGGAGAAGGTTGCTAAAATAGAAACTTGGCCTACCCCTATATCAGTTGCGAAAGTGAAAAGTTTTCTCGGACTTGCTAGATACTATCAGAGGTTTGTGAAGAATTTCTCAAGGATTGCTGAGTCTATGACGCGGTTGACGTGTAAGGACCAGGAGTTTGCATGGACAGAAGATTGTCAGAAGGCCTTTGAGGAGTTGAAGAGGCGATTGACGACAACATCGGTCTTGACTCTTCCTTCAGGATCGGGAGGCTTCGTTGTTTATAGTGATGCGTCAGGCAGTGGACTATGGTGTGTTTTGATGCAACATGGCAAAGTTATCTCTTATGTATCGAGATAATTAAAGGTTCATGAGAAGAACTACCCGACGCACGATCTTGAGCTAGCTGCAGTAATATTTGCATTAAAGATATGGAGGCACTATCTTTATGGAGAGAGGGTGGGAATCTTTACTGATCACAAGAGTCTGAAGTATGTCTATACTCAGAAAAAGCTCAATATGAGACAGAGACGTTGGTTGGAGTTGGTGGTCAATTTTGATATAGATTTACAGTACCATCTGGGCAAGGCGAATGTTGTAGCAGGCACACTCAGCAGGAAGCCCACAGCTTATTTCTTGACGATGCAGCTTCAGCTATTAGAGGATCTACAGGAACTCAAGATAGAGGTTATTTTGCCGAGGCAGAGTGGATTATTGGCAAATCTTGAAGTTTAAGCCATCACTAGTAGAGAGGATTAAGGCGGCATTGCCCACAGATGCTAGATTCCGGAGGCTTAAAGAGAAGACGGAAGCCGGCATACAGACGGGACTTCGCATCCATGAGGACGGGACGTTAAGGTGTAAAAATCGCTTATATATTCCGAATGGGGAGTTGAGACATGAGTTGATGTCTGAAGCACATAGCTCCATGTATTCTATTCATCCGGGAGGTACGAAGATGTACCGAGATTTGAGGCAGTACTATTGGTCACATGGGATAAAGAGAGAGATTGTACGATTTGTGGCAAAATATTTGGTCTGTCAGCAAGTTAAGACCAAGCATCAGAGAACTGTTGGTATGTTACAGCCGCTTTCCATACCCAAATGGAAGTGGAAACATATCACTATGGATTTTGTTACAGGATTTCCACGGAGCCCCAGTGGGAAGGATGTAGTCTGGGTTATTGTGGATCGACTCACTAAGTCGACACATTTCTTGGCTTTTAGAGTTGGACAGTCCACGGAGTTGCTAGCTGACATGTATATATGACAGATCGTAAGATTACATGGAGTTCCGGTTAGTATTGTGTCAGATCGTGACTCAAGATTCACATCCCATTTTTGGTGAAACATGCAGAAGAGTCTTGGCACCCGACTCAAGTTCAGCACTTCTTACCATCCACAGACAGACGGTCAGTCAGAGCGCACGATTCAGATCCTAGAGGATATGCTGAGGTCGTGTATGTTAGACTTGGGAGGGTCTTGGAAAGACCATTTGCACTTGGTGGAGTTCTCTTATAATAACAGCTACCGGGCTAGCATCCAGATGGCACCTTTCGAAGCATTGTACGACAGGAACTGCAGATCACCGATATATTAGAGTGACGTTGGCGAGCGTCAGATACTTGGTCTGGAGTTAGTGATGCAGATAGTTGAGAAGGTGAAGCAAATTCATAGTCGTCTTCGTGCAGCTCAGGACAGGCAAAGGCATTGGGCTGACGCACACCGCCGATCTTTGGAGTTCAAGGAAGGAGAATATGTATTCTTTAGGATCTTACCCACTCGAGGTACTATACGATTTGGGAGAAGAGGCAAGCTGAGCCCGAGGTACATTGGACCATTTGATATTCTGGAGCGTATTGGTGAGGTGGCGTATCGTCTTACATTACCCCCATCTTTAGAGGGAGTGCATGATGTATTCCATGTCTCACAGCTGAGGAGGTATGTGACTGACCCAAGTCACATAGTCGATCATTCTGAGATTTCAGTAGGACCTAGCTTTAGGTATGAAGAACAACCAGTTGGGATACTTGACATTAGTGAGAATATATTACGGGGTCAGACAATTATATTGGTCCGGGTAGCTTGGAAATATCACTCCCCCGGCGAGTCTACTTGGGAACGAGAAGATGTCATACGCCAGCGTAATCCTCACCTATTCGAAGATTCAGGTATGACCTAAGAACTATGTATATGTACCATGATTATTTATCCTTAGTAGTTAATTCTTAATTGCGAGGACGCAATCCTTTTAAGGTGGGTAGTTTGTAAACACCCAGATTTTTATAAAATTTTAAAAATGATTTTTTCGATTTTTATGTGATTTTTAATTATTTATTATTAATGTCTTCAAAGAAATTATATTTTATGTATTAAATTAAGTATTAAAATATTGCAAAAATTATATTTTTGGGTTTATAATTAATTATTGGATGTTGTATAATTTTTCTGGAATTTATTGGGCTAAAAAACTATTTTTTAATAGTTCAAAACCATTATTTTATTTAAACCAGATTGAACCAACTCGAACCGAACCGAACCGAACCCAACCCAACCCAAACTAACCTAAACCAGACCCAAAAGCCCTAGCGGGTCGGATCCGGACCCAACCCGCCGACCCGCTACCCGCTAACCCGCCCCCACTCACAGAATTCCCCCACAACACCCCGCCCGAACCGCGACCTTCCCCTCCCTCTTCTCCTTCACATAACCTCCCCTCCCTCACTCTTTCACAATAGACGACCACACCCCCTCACTCTCCTATCTCCCGCGATCAACTCCGGCCGCCGCCCGCCGCCCGCCGCTGCATGCCACCGCACGTCGCCGCATGCCACCAAAAAATGACCTCCAACATCGCCGCATAATTGTCCAGTCTCGAACAGCATCAAGGTAACCTTCCTCTAGCTCTCGTATCTCCTTGTGTATTGATCCGAATTTAGTTCTGTCGATTCCTATGTGAAGACCACTTGACCCTCTCGAAATCCCGTGCAACTAGTTCTGGGTATCGCGACCTATGTCGATCGCAAATCGCGACGCAAAACAGGAAAAAAAAGTACAAAATTCTGTACTTCAGAAACTGTCCCGGAGCCCCATGTTCACGGCCACTTTTCTCCCAACTTGTTTAATAATTTTAGATTTTGTTTGAATAGTAAATTAGACAACATAACCGAGATTGAGACCCTGTAATTAGTTTATTTTATTTCGTTGCATGTTGTGTTTTATTCGCAGGTGAAATCGACCAAAAACTTGGTTTTCAAAATCCAAAAATTCTCGAAATGGGGTACGTCCTACTAAACGAGGTAACTTGGTCATATGCGAACTTCACCAAAAGGTGCGCACTATTAAAATGGACGTGTGAGATTTTATGAAAATTGATTTGGATGTGCGTGCACATCGAAATTAACGCGTATCCGTCAAAAATATCCAATATCGGGCATGTTCTGAAACTTATTGTAACTTTGTGTGTGCCCATCGTTTTGAAAAATAACTTGTACCATCGGACTCGTAGCAATACGCTGGTCCTGTGACCCAAGTTTGGTTCGATTCTGAGAACGTTGACAAAATTCCGTATCGTGGGCCCCACGGCTCTACTTGACGGACGATTTTGTGATCGGCTTATCGAAATCCAGTTCTGAATATTCCGTTGGGTTTGTATCATCGTTCTGGACTTGTAGACACTAAGTTTGACAAATTTGAAAAACTTTGTCTCTAGCACATTTCTCGGTGCGAAGTGGGCCACATGTGGACCCCGCTTTGATCAGAAACTGTCAATTTTGCCCATGTGTCCAAATTGGACTTATGGGTAGTCAATCCTAGCTATTTTATATCTTCTGAGAGTGATGGTAATATTTATTTCAGCATTCGGAGGAGTACCAGAAGATCTTGTTGTTACCAGAGTAACTATTGGAGTTCAAACCCCAGGCAAGTGTACCTTGTCAATCTTGCAATACTTGCTTTATATTATTTTATTTATTTATATGATGTATCTGTTCAACCTAGGACCGTGTGATATTGCTTAGCGTCCGAATAAGATTCTGGTGCCAACGCCATCCGCGGAGTTGTGTAACGTCACCTAGAGATTGATATTGTGATCCTATATACTATCGTGCTTGCATTACCAAGTATGTCATAGCAAATGACACCTGACACTATTCATGAGATATAATCTTCCTGAGATATTCATGGTGATTCTGTATAGGTTACAGGATTCGTGACATAGATATTACATATGCTTAGCTATCATTATGACTTATTGCATTAGATATGATCTTGCGTGTTATAGACATGAGACGTCGTAGACATGAGATATGTGATTACATTGGATGGGAAGAGACACACAGGCTACAGGCTAATTTTATATATATTTATTATTGTGAGGCTGTAGACTCTACATCAGAGCTGGGCACATTACGTGATATTACTGCTACCGGCTCCCCGACACAGAGCTTGTAGTGGTCTCAGCCTGAGTAATAGTGATGCTCTCACTTGCATATCGCATAGCTGGTTACATAGTTTACCCTATTGATTTATTTATTATTGTACTGCATTTATTTTGGCTTGAGTTATTCTTGTACCTTGCTATGTCCCCTGAGGACCTGGATCCGGATCATGTCCCCAGGTATAGCAGAGGAGATCTATCCCGAGGTATACGTGACATGAGCAGAAGCAGAAGCAAGAGCAATACCGATACCCGAGGACGAGGTGATAACCGATGATTTCTCCTGAGTATCTGCTTGATCTATACTCAGTCTTTGCTGTTGTTAGACTCTTTTATTTCCTGTCTATTGTACTGCTGTATCAAACTCATTATCGGGTTGTTCCCCGATATATTTTATTTGAGACTTGATGTTGGTTTATATGTTGTTATATTGATATTGATTTATCTACTGTGGATGAGATTAGTTTTATTTATTTGACATATATCGTAGACCACTGTATTGTTGTTTTACAGCTTAAGTATACTTTAATAGGTCCATTAAATTGGGTTTGCCTATTGTTGTGTGCTGCTGGCCATTGCCGCGTGGCTAGTCCCTCGGTATTTTAGGACTGTGGCGTGACATCCAACGCCCGTATCTCCTTCTGCATAGCTTCTTATCACCCTACATCTTTAACCACCTCTTTAAAGGAGGTCGGTTCTGTACCTGCAATTACAGTTGCAAGAAAATTCTTGTATTCTAGAGAAAATTGGTCCCAATTAAAAAAATATGCTATAGGATAAGGAGTACCTGAGTAGTAATTGGACATGGTGGAACGTTGGGAGGGAGGACTATGAGACAACTTTTGTATTGTATTTGTAACAAAGTCACGGAGCTTCACAGACGAAATCTTGGTACGCATGCCACACCCCAGTGCACCCTCACCATTCGACATCACCACCACCGCCTCATCCTCTGCTGTCGTAGCCGCCACGGCTACCTGGGCCACGTAGGACCGTGTGATTTATTTATATGTTGTATCTGTTCAACCTAGGACCGTAGGACCTTATAATTCTTGTTACATAATATTTCTTTGATTTATTTATATGTTGTATCTGTTCAACCTAGGACCGTGTGACATTACTTAACATCCGAACAAGATTCGGGTGTCAACGCCGTACGCGGAGTTGTGTAACGTCACCTAGAGATTGATCTCGTGACCCTATATACTTTTCGTGCTTGCATCATCAAGTATGTCATACCATAGGACACTTGATACTGTTAATGAGACATAATCTTTCTGAGATATTCATGGTGATTCTGTATAGGTTACAAGATTCGTGACATAGATATTACATATGCTTAGCTATCATTATGACTCGTTGCATCAGTTAGAGGTCATGATCTTGCGTGACATGGACATGAGACATCGTGGACATGAGACGTGTGATTACATTGGGTGGGGAGAGACACACAGGCTACAGGTTGATTATATTATTATGGTACCGTAGCCACTCCGAGCTAGGCTCCGACATTATATCACTACTACCGGCTCCCCGATACCGAGCTTGTAGTAGTCTCAGCCTGAGTTCTAGTGATGCTCTCATTTTGCATATCACTTAGCTGGTTATATAGTTTGCCCTATTGATTCATTTCATATACTGCACTTATTTGGCTTGAGTTATTTTTGTACCTTGCTATGTCCCATGAGGACCTGGATCCGGATTATGTCCCCAGGTTTAGCAGAGGAGATCTACCCTGAGGTGTACGGGACATGAGCATACATTGGAGCAGTACCAGAACCCGAGGACGAGGTGATCGCCGATGATTTCTCCTGAGTATCTGCTTATCCATACTCAGTTATTTTTGTTGTTTCCTGTTTATTGAATTGATGTATCAAACTCATTATCGGGTTGTTCCCCGAGACTTTTTATTGAGATTTGTTGGATATATTTGATATTGATTACTCTGACATTTATTTTGTGATTCTCTGCTGTGGATGAGATTAGTATCGTAGACCTTTACTGTTGTTTTACAGCTTAAGTACACCCTAATGGGTCCATTAAATTGGGTTTGCCCATCGGTTTGTGTTGTTGGCCATTGCCACGTGTCTAGTCTCTCGGTAATTTGGGACTGGGGTGTGACATAGTTTTTGTGGTGGCCCATGCAGGTTAACGACTAAATTATTTTGGTTTCAACTTAGGAATTGAGCAAGCCTGCGACAAGGATAGGATAAGGTTTTAGAATCTCAACCACTTGATTGAATCGTTCTTGATCTCTATATCGGATTCAAATTTCTTGACTTGCATCATGCCTTGATTGCTCTGTGCGCCTCTTATAGTTTATTTTGGATGCAGAGTAATGGATCCATGAGCAAACGACGAAACTTCTGCAAGAATACCACAAGGTGCTGTAGCCACCTACGGAAAGATGAAGTGACGCCATCAAGTGGAGATCCCTCCACTCACCAAAGTAGTCAAGCAAATCAGCATGCCTCGAGAATCCAGCAAGATGACATTCCACCATCGACGCAGTTTACTCCACCACAGCCCGTATTCCCACCAGGACAGCCTTTGGACGGACAACAAATGTTTCAAATATTCTACGCGATGATGCAAGCCCAACAAAAGGTTCATCAAGAAGCCCAGCAAAGTCAAGTGGAGAAGTTCTTTGACGGACTTAGCTCTGAGCTACAGAGGATAATCATCTATATTGCAACTACTTTAAACACGGATGTTCTTGCTGCAGCACGATCCATGGAGTGCATCAACTGGAGAGAGTCCAGTCAGAAGCGGTCGCACACATTAGCACAAAACCGAGTACAACAGAAAAGAGCTGCAAAGCGACCCCAGAGGAATCTACCACCGAGAGCAGCACCAAGAGCCTTATTCCTTCCCACTTGTCACTACTATGGCAAGATAGGCCATATTGAGAGGGAGTGCAGACGCAAGTTGGGACTGTACTTGATTTGCAGATCCAGCCAATATTTAGCCAGAGATTGCACGATGCATCGAGGAGAAACACTGATGGTTAACCGAGAAGCCTTACTAACAATGGGAGGATATCATCCGAGGCCACCCTTGGCACCCCAGGCAGTACTCTTCCAGCAGGCCCAGCACCAGCAGAGGAATCCACCACAAGGACACGGACAAGCTTTTACGATGACCATGGAGGACGCGCAGACTCGTGGAGTAGTAAATGCACATAAGATTTAAGTTATTCATAGCTATCTATTCCTAGTAATGCTTTAGCACGTGCTGTTAATTCATGACCTTAGCCTTAAACCTAGTAATTTTAAACTTGTTAATAATTGATAACCTGGTTTTCCTAAGCTGTAGTTTTTTTTGCTCTATCCAGATTTCTTTACTCTTGAATTACCTAACTTTCATTGTCTAGGGAAATATTTTATTCCTTTCCTATGTGTTTTATTTAAACCCTCATCCTTCAAATTCTCCTTGATCATGATTCTTTGATTATGTCGTGCTTCGAACATTTCTTGCAATCATGTCATCTCTTCTGACCGGCTATGCTTTCTTTGATTGCGAAGACGCAATCCTCTTAAGGGGGTAGATTGTAAACACCCAGATATTTTTCAAAAATTAAAAATAAATTTTCTGGAATTTTCTGTGATTTTTAACTAATTAAAATAAATGCTCTTCTGAATTAAATATTTTAAGTATTAAATTAAATATTAAAATATTATAAAAATAATAGTTTTGGATGTAAAATAAATAATTAGACTTACTGCAATTTTTTTAGAATTTATTGGACCCCAAAACTATTTTTAACGACCTAAAAATTAATGTTTTAATTAAACCAAAATGAACCCAAAATAAACCGAATTGAACCAACCGATTTAACCTTGAACCGGACCAACCCTGAACTGACCCAACCCTAGCGGGTCGGATTCGGATTTGAACCCGCTGACCGACCCGCTAAAACCCGGCCCGTTAACCCTATCTACAGTAAATGAAGGAACCCGATCGCCACAACCATTTCCTCTCCGGCCGATCCGCCTCCCCGCGCCTCTCTACCTCCCCACCGACCGGTCGCCCTTGTCCCTCCCTGCAACGGTCGACCGGCCACCTCCCTTTCCTCCTATTTAAACCCCTACCACGGCCACCCCCTTCACCACCACAGCCACCGCCACCCTCTCAACTGCCATCTCCAGCCACCCTCACACCCCGACCCTCGTCGTGACCAGAGGACCCCGGCGACTTCTCCTCCAGCACCGCCGTAGCTACCCCGGCGACCCCCAGCAGCCACCGCCTCCACAGTACCCACCGCCGCCGGCCGTCTCCGTCGTGCCTCCCCGCCTTTACGCGAAGAAAAGTCGATACCTACCCCTGTTCAGGTGAGTGTTTCTCTCTCCTATCTGCCTCGTTTTTCATTCTGTTGAATCATGCGCGTACCCTACGTGACCCTCTCGAACCCCGTGCAACTCGTTCGGGGTATCGTGTCTTGTGTCAATCGTAAACTGCGACGCAAAATCAGAAAAATAAACCCCCAATTTCTGAAAATCAAAAATTATCCCGAACTCCCCGGTTCACGACCATTTTGCGTGCAACCTGTCAATTATTTTTAAAACCCACTTAAACAGTAATTTAGACCATATGACCAAGTTTTAAAACCCTATTTTAGTTCAATTTATTGAGCTGTAGTTTATAATATTTTCGAGGGTGAAAATGACCAAAATATTGGTTATTTAAAAACCCTAATTTTCTCGGAACTGGGTGCGTCCTGCTAAACAAGGCGACTTGGTCGTGTGCGAACTTCGCCGAAAGGTGCGTGCCGCCAATACGGACGTGTGAGATTTCGTGAAAGTTGATTTGGATGTGCGTGCACACCGGAATAAACGCATATCCGTCGACAATACCCCGTATCAGCCCTGTTCTGAAAGTCGTTGTAACTTCGTGTACGCTCGTCGTATCGAAACAAAACTTTCGCCGACTCATAGTAATATGCTGGTCCTGTGATCCAAGTTTGGTTCGATTCTGAGAACGTTGACAAAATCCCGTATCGTGGGCCCCACAGCTCCACTTGATGGGCGATTTTGTGATCGACTCATCGGAATCCAGTTCTGGATATTCTGTTGGGTTCGTATTGTCGTTCTGGACTTGTAGACACTAAGTTTGACGAATTTGGAGAACATTGTCTCTAGCACATTTTTTGGTGCGAAGCGGGCCATATGTGGACCCCGCTTTGACCAGAAACTGTCACTTTTTGACCCTGTATCCAAATTAGACTTATGGACAGGCAATTCTAGCTATTTGATATTTTCTAAGCATGATGGTAATATTTATTTCAGTAACCGGAGGAATACTTGAAGATCCCGCTGTTTCAGAAACAACTGTTGGTATTCAAACCCCAAGCAAGTGTACCTTGCCAATCTTGCAGTTCTTGTTACATAATATTCCTTTGATTTATTTATATGTTTTATCTGTTCAACCTAGGACCGTGTGATATTACTTAACGTCCGAACAAGATTCGGGTGTCAACGCCGTACGCGGAGTTGTGTAACGTCACCTAGAGATTGATCTCGCGACCCTATATACTTTTCGTGCTTGCATCATCAAGTACGTCATACCATAGGATACTTGACACTGTTCATGAGACATAATCTTTCTGAGATATTCATGGTAATTCTGTATAGGTTACAGGATTCGTGACATAGATATTACATATGCTTAGCTATCATTATGACTCGTTGCATCAGTTAGAGGTCATAATCTTACGTGACATGGACATGAGACGTCGTTGACATGAGACGTGTGATTACATTGGGTGGAAAGAAACACACAGGCTACAGTTTGATTATATTATTACGGTGCCGTAGCCACTCCGAGCTAAGCTTCGACATGATATCACTGCTACCGGCTCTCCGACACCGAGCTTGTAGTAGTCTCAGCATAAGTTCTAGTGATGTACTCATTTTGTATATCACTTAGCTGGTTATATAGTTTTTCCTATTGATTCATTTCATATACTGTACTTATTTGGCTTGAGTTATTCTTGTTCCTTGCTATGTCCCCTGAGGACCTGGATCCGGATTATGTCCCCAGGTTTAGCAGAGGAGATCTACCCCGAGGTGTACGGGACAGGAGCATACATTGGAGCAGTACCAGAACCCGAGGACGAGGTGATCGCCGATGATTTCTCCTGAGTATCTGCTATCCATACTCAGTTATTTCTATTATTTCCTATTTATTGAATTGATGTATCAAACTCATTATCGGGTTGTTCCCCGAGACTTTTTATTGAGATTTGTTGGATATATTTGATCTTGATTACTATGATATTTATTTTGTGATTCTCTGCTGTGGATGAGATTAGTATCGTAGACCTTTACTGTTGTTTTACAACTTAAGTACACCCTGATGGGTCGATTAAATTAGTTTTGTCCGTCGGTGTGTGCTGCTGGCCATTGCCACGTGTCTAGTCCCTCGGTATTTTGGGACTGGGACGTGATAGGTGGTGCTGCTGGTGCATTCTCCCTGCTCTTTTATCTTTTTGATGGATACTAAAAATATGTATTTTTAATATATTTGTTGCTGACTAGTAGATGAGATTTAGTTTAATCTCTAGTATACATGTATTTTGACCTATTTTTAAAAAATGTAATTAAGATGGTGGTATTATGTACTTTTTGAAATGGATTAAATAATATTTTTTAATTCAAAATGAATGTTTTAAGAGTTTCTTTAATTGATGATGTATCTGGTTCAGATTCGTTTGAAATTGAGCAGTATTGAGTATTGCCTTTTATAACGTTTTGAAAAGTGATATATATCTATATTACAATTATAACATCTTGAAAAATAAGTGTTTGTATAGATTTTATATTTATAATGCTTTCAAAATAAGTGTTATGTAAGTTTCTCTTATTTATAACGTTTTTAGGAAAAAAAAGTGTTATATATGTACAGAACATTTATGACGCTTTTAGATAACATTTATAACACCGATTTTCATAACGCTTGACGACTTACCAAAAAGAGTTATAAAATATCATTTATGACTTTTTAGCTGTCATAAAAATATATTTTTGTTGTAGTGATTGTTTATTATATCTTCTTAATCTGTAGAGATAAAATTAGATATATCTCTTATCTTTTGTTTAATATCAAAAATCAATTTTTTTAATAAACAAATTTCATTTTGAAAGATTCTTTTTATGGACTCTTTAAGGAATCTAGCACAACTCAAGCTGCTACTTCTTTTCTTTTATTGATTGTCAGGTATACTAACTTTTCTACTTATTAGTTGATTAAAGTTTTTTTTTGTCCTGACATGTTGGTGGTGGAGAGATGCGAGGGAAGTTGGCGAAGAAGATAAAGGAGTCCGCCAGCGCCAAGTTCGCGTGCCTCATTTCGATTTTAGCTAGGATGGCGATGACATCGAGGAGGAGGAGGAGGATCCAAGGGCAGCTTAAGCTCGATGTCCGACAACGACGAGGTGGTGATGACGCTAAAGGAGGAGGAGGATACAGAGGTCGACGCCAAAGTCGACGACTTCATCAACCAGTTTCGACACTAACTAAAGCTACAATACCTCGACTCCATTGGTAGGTACAAGGAGATGCTCAAACGACGAAATCACGCTTAGAAGTTAGTAACTCGATCTTTAATGGATATTTTTAGGGTTTAGTTAATTTTAGAAATCTTGTTTTTTTGTTTTTATTTCTTTCTTTGATGCTATGTTTATGTAAATCTCTCAGAAAGAAAAAGAAAAATAATGGTACATATTTGAATTATTAGGGTTTAGCTCCTGAATTATTTGTTTAGGCCTTTTTTAAGAGGACCCTAAAAATTCAGAAAGTTATATTAAGTTGCGGACCCAGGATTATAATTCACTTGTGGCACATTCATGAGGGGGTTCGGGAACAACGCTCCCAAATTTTTTTTTTGGGTAATAATAATATAATATTATATTAAAGAGTACTATTTTCATACAATAAAGTATTACATCTGACAATTATTCTCTATAAGTTTTCATACTTTGAAAGGTTTAATTACAACATCATTTGTAATAATATTAAGCAACTCTTTTTCTATGAAGTATACTTTCTAAAAAAAAATACTAAGTGTTTGGAAATTTTTAGTATTTGTTATATTCCAAAGTATGCTTTAAATTTGTAAGTTAATTAGAAAAAAATTCAGGTGTTCGTTATATGTCCAGATAATTATTCTAATTTAGCATACTTTAGAAGTATAAATTTAAAATATGCAATAGTATGATTATATGAATTTATTATAATTTAAACCCCAGCCAATAAATCTGGAATGGACATTATAACAAATACTAAAATATGGAAGAAAAAAAAAATTCACTAGAGGCTCCAGTCTTGTGCATGTGGATCCGCCTCTGCTAGCTCTCATAAGTCAGAACTCTTATATCTGAATTTGGGCATATATTATATGCAAGACAAGTAACGTAACAATTGAGCATCAAGAGAATTAATTGATTTAGGCCCCATAGCAGAAAATACCTCCGATTGAATGGGCATCATTTGTCATGAACCAGATGTGTAAGTGTACCATGTTTGAACTCCAACAATAAGCTCTATTAATTTACCTGCAGCAAATGCCAAGTAGTTTAGTTTAGTATTCACAATTTGGTTAAGCATAAGAATAACGAGTAACAAAAACAAGTAAATTAAGCAAGAAGATGCAAACAAGGATATAATATATGGATTTCAGTGGGGGCCTGTCTTCAAGTGCATCTGGCTGACCCCACATATTGTGTCTTATAAAAAATAAAATTCAAATCTCACTGGGGCACCGCCACCCAATGGTCATATCAGATGGTCACATAATATCATCTAAATTTTTTAGATAATAAATAACATTTTTGATAAAAACATGCATTGTACATGCAACATATGTGCTCTTGTATATGTTTACTATTACAAAGATGTTTAAAAACAGTTAAAAATACTAGTATCGTGCACGTACATTACACATACGTAAAAATAAATTAAATATAAAATTATTATAAAAATATCGTTCCTAGGAATCAAATTCAAGTAACCAAAATAAATACCTCATATCTTAACCACTTGAGTTGGAAATATTTAATTGTAAATAAATAATAATAGGTAGTTAAATAGTTAATTATTTAAAAAATAGTTAGTGCAGTATTTATAAATGGTTTAGACGGCTCAATTTGAACCGTTTTCAAGTCTCGATATAAGTAGGAGTAGAGAAATAGTATTTTCGTATAGTTAAATTTTTAAAAATTTAAAAATATATATTCACTTAAATTAATTATTCATTATATTATAACAACTTTTAATTAAAATATAATTATATCTTTACTTGCACGTGACTAATTATATATAAAGAGAGAGAGAGAGAGAGAGAGAGAGAAGAGAAAAGCAAGACGTAAGCCCATCATAAGAGAGAGAGAGAGAGAGAGAGAGAGGGAGGGAGGGACTCAAAACTCATCGTATCATTTTCATCATCCTGATCATCACAAGCAGAAGAAGCGATCCTCTCTCTCTCCCCTAACCCTAAATATCAAAAATCCCCAAATTTCTCTCCGATTCCGAGCGTCCATGGCGAAATCCGACACCTAGATCCTCTCCTTGGGTTGTTTCTTCTCGATCCCCACGAAGCAAAATAAACAGCCTGAGGTTATGATCGAGCTCCGTATCAAGAGCGAGAAGCTAGGGTTTTTTCGAGCTTCCCTTGGGCTTTTGGGCTTTGGGGATGAGGAACAGTGGGTTCTTCTCTGCTAGGAACTTCTCCAGCTACCTGAGGATCGTCTCCAATGGGGCCTCCACCGTCGCGGCGTCGGTGAAGTCGGCGGGCGCCTCCGTCGCCTCGTCGATCGCCGAGTGGGACGACGACGCTGGCCGTGATCAGGTACTTGGTTGTAAAAAATGTAAGGGCTATGCTATGACTACAACCAAATGCATACAACAATCTTACAACGGCCACGTGACGGCCGCCCATTGGAGGAGGGGGGGAGGTGGAATTCGGTGGCTGTCCGGGTGGCCGTCACTTGGCAGGAACGCCACATGACAACCGTACATTAGGGGGAGAGTTGGGGCCGGGTGTGGCCCACATAGCAGGAGGGAGAGAGGGTTGTAAGCATTTGGTAGTAAACTTAGCATTATTGAAAAAGTAATGATTTTTATGCTTCATGTGGGTGTAGTTTGTGAGTTTCGTGGGAAACGGTGTCCACTTTTGGGTTGGTTGCTGTGTTTGGACTAGAATCGGAATGCCATGGGCGTTAGAAAAGCTTCGACTTTTCTGCTTTTGCGATTTTTTAGGGAAGATATTAGTGGGTTTTAGTTTGGAACTTTTCAAGTTTGAATGAGGTTTTGTATTACGAAAAAGGTCCGGACTTTGGAGTTATACTATGTTGCCGGGTTCAATTATGCTATAATGGAAGAAAAGCTTCAATTTGTTGATTGTGTGATTCTCAAGGGAACAAATTAGTAGGTTTGGATTGGAACTATTTTGCTTGTAGCAGGAGTGTTCTTATTGGGCAACAAACTGAGTTTGGAGAAGTTTTATTTGGATATTGTGGGATCTTAAAGAGTAGAAGAGTTAGAATTACTTTTTTTGTCGATTGAATGATTGTGCATTGTCGGGTTCCGTATTTTTGGTCTTCTAGCTTCGTGGGGAATGGTTAGGTTCTGATACGGTGGTCACATTCGTCGTGAAATGGAAAAAAGATGATTTTGTTCATTTTCAATGTGAGTGTTTTGAACTTTTGATACCGCCTTTTTTTTTTTCTTTTTTTTCTTTTTCCATTTCTTCAAAGGCTATTATTGTTTGTCACCACACGGAATGTCGTCATGCTAGGGATGGGTAGGAGTATGCTAGGGTTGATGGTCTTGTGAGAAAGTTGTGGACTTTAATTGAATTTTAGTTCTGTAATTCGAGTAGTCCCGTCCAAGAAGGTAGTGTTTTTTTCTGCTGGATGTGGTTTACTTGATGGATTTGTTGATTGGGGTGTGCAACTTTGAGCTGAGTACTAAGTTTGGGAGGAATGTTGGGTTGTGTTGGGTCGGGGTGGGGTGGGGTGGGGTTGGGCTGGGCAGGGCAGGGCAGGGCAGGGCAGGACAGGGCAGGGTGTTCTTGTTTAGTAAGATAATTATGGAAAGGCATAAATTGCTTATTTATATACTGGAGGAAAAACTTTGCTTGCTACTTGTGTGTTAAAGTAAGAACTTAGTGAAGTAAAGATAGTCTAGGTTGATATCCATCTCACCTGTAACGTGAGTATTACTCAAGGTGTGTTGAAAAAAGTTAAGCTTGGAAGGATCTTGAGAGATGGAAGAGTTATATTTGTTTTTTGTGAATGGTAAATCATGAAGCATTGTCATCTTTCTTATTTTATGACACCTGGCTTGGTTGCGAATGAGTAGGTTTGATATTGTGATATTCTTTTCAAGAAAGAATAAATGGTTTAGTTAGTTTTTGATGGAAGCTTTCTATTCAACATGCATGTTCTTATTGCCCTCATATTTGGGAAACACTAACTTTGGAAATATTGTAATTGGTTACACTGGGATCACCAGAAATGGAAGAGTTAGATTTGTTGTCAGTCGATGGGAATGATGATGCATTATTCGGGTTCGTGTGTGGGTCATCTAGCTTGGCCTCGAACTGGTCGTTTTTACCATTTTGGATATGTTATCATGTTTGTCTTGTTAGTTTGTTATAGGAGCTTTTTTGCATTGTGACATGAGCGTTCTCATCAAATTTTTTTTTTTTTTGCAAACAGTAATTTTATTGATAATGAATCACCTACAACTCAATCATTAAGCAAAGGTTCCCGAAGGCAATCTCAGACATTGTACATCATGTTCTATATTGTTAATAATCCCAATCGGAGATGTCTTCAGCCCGTAAAAAATGCGGTTGTTCCTCTCCCTCCAAACATACCATACTGCAGCTGCCAGTCTAATGCGAGCTTCACGATACCACGAGCCTCCTCTGCACTTCTTCGCCATAATGTCATGTACTAGTGCGACAATATCCATCTCAACACTCATTTGCAGTTGGAGTTTACCTCACTGCGAACACCATATAGACCTCGTTGCCGAGCATCCGGAAAACAAGTGTTGCATAGTCTCATTTACCTGACCATACATAACACAAATTTGATCCCCTGATTGGATACCAAATATGGATAACCTGCCCCTCGTAAGTAACTTGCCCATCAGAAGTCGATATAGGCATAATTGCATCTTCTTTTGCACTTCCCTTCACCCAGACAATCTCGGCATATTCCCATTTCTCATGCGCCACTCTAACTTGGTTGGGCTTT